>WEKY01035176.1:283560-297661 GCA_013390045.1 Picathartes gymnocephalus
CCGCCCGCCAGTGCTTCCGCCCGGGCGTTGCTGTGCCCGCGCGGGGCCGCGCGCTGCGGCGGCGTCGCGGTCGCCATGGTGACGGGGCCGCGGCCGCCATGGCGGCGCCGCCGGAGTCGCTGCTGCGGTACTGCACGCCCGTGCTGGTGTCCCGGCGAGGAGACAGGGCCTCTGCGGGGGTGAGCGGGGACGGGGGACACACCGCACTCCGCTGCGGGTGAGCGGGCCGGGGGCCGAGGGTACCGCGGTCCTCCGCCCGCTCCTACGGCGCTGTCCTCTGCTGTTCCCGCAGAGTCACCCGCTGAAGGGGACACCCCCGATAACCCCCGCCAGCTTCCCCTCCACACAGCAGCCGCAGGAGCTCCTGAACGCCATCCTGCCGCCGCGGTGAGCGGGGCCGGGCCGGGGCCGGCAGCACCCGGGGGGAGCCTGGTGACTCCGGTAACGGCCGGTGCTTCTCTGGCAGGGAGTGGGAAGAGGGGCAGAAGCTCTGGGTGCAGGAGGTATCCACCGCGCCCAGCACCCGCCGGGACGTCGTGCTGCTGCAGGAGCAGCTGGACCGGCAGCTGCAGCAGCGGCAGGCGCGGGAGACCGGGCTGTGCCCCGTGCGCCGGGAGCTCTACACGCAGTGCTTCGGTCAGTGCCCGCCGTAATCGTGCTGACCACACAGCTGACACTCACTGGACAGTCCGGCAGGAGACGCCTACACATGAAAAACAGTTGAAAATCCTCTTAGTTATCCTCTTAGTTGCACTTAAGCCAACAGTTTATTTAAAGTAACTTAAAGCCGTGTGTGTCTTACACACCCTAATGGCACAGCGCTGGTTTCCCAGAGGTGAGGGGTGGCCACGGGTTGGAGAGCAGGAACACAAGCCCGGTGAAGAACGGCTGAGGGAGCTGGAGTTGTTTACCCTGGAGAAAAGGAGACTCAGAGGTGACCTTATCACACTCTACAACTACTTGAAAGGTGGTTCTAGCCAGGTGGGGCTTGGTCTCTTTTTCCAGGCAACAACTGACAGAACAAGAGGGCCCAGTCTTAAGCTGCACCAAGAGAAATTTAGGTTGCATGTTAGGAAAAAGTTTTTTACTGAAAGAGTGATAAAGTACTGGAATCATCTCCCCAGGGAGGTGGTGGAGTCACCATCCGTGGATGTGCTAAAAAAAGATTGGATGTGGCACTCAGTGCCGTGGTTTAGTTGAGATGTTCGGGCATGGGTTGGACTCGATGATCTTAAAGGTCTCTTCCAACCTTCTGATTCCGTGATACCTGAGGGGCTGTACCATCGCTCTGCTTTTACCTGCTGCAGTTAATGCTACAGCTGCAACATAATAAAACAAATCAATTATTACTGTCTCTAGTAAATCCCTGCTTGTGCGGTGCAGGGAATGGATAAGAGGAGCAGCTCAGGCCCTGTGCGTGTCCAGCACTCCCAGACAAAGGCACGGCAGCCTCTGTTCCTTCTTTGCAGACGAGCTGATCCGCCAGACCACGGTGAGCTGTGCGGAGCGGGGGCTGCTGCTGCTGCGGGTGCGGGACGAGCTGCAGCTCACCCTCTCTGCCTACCAGGCGCTGTACGAGAGCAGCGTGGCCTTCGGCGTGCGCAAGGCGCTGCAGGCCAAGCAGGGCAAGGCCGACATGGAGAAAAGGGTGAGTGGGGCTGTTCGCCCTGTGGTGGAGCTTTCTGCGTATGAAACATGACAGCAAATTTTGTATACTTAAAGCCATTGTTTCCATTTCCACGGGATGGCAGCAAAGACCATCAAAATGCTCGGCTCGCAGTCCTCGGGCATAGCTGCACTTCTGAAGCTTGTTCTACAGCTTTAAAGACTGTACCACACACAACTTTGTCCCATCTTAGCTGAAAACTGACTATTTGCCAACAAAACTTGAGACATCCGTACTCTTTTCCAAGATTGCAGAGCTGGAAGAGGAAAACAGGGAGCTGGAAAAACAAGTGAGTGAAGAGAAAGCAAAATGTGAGGCTATTGAAAGGCAAGAAACTGAACGGCGAGAAATAGAAGAGAAGAAACACAGCGAGGAGGTTCTGTTCCTCAAACGTACAAACCAGCAGCTGAAGGTCAGTAAAAATACGGAATTCCAAATACTAGTGGTAAAATCCTCATTAAAACCACTAAAGCTGTAGCAACACAACACACCATTTAACATTAAATATTACCCAAGAACAACTGTGCAGGGACTGGATAACTATTTGTGCATGTGGCTTTGGGGAGAATTTCTGCTCTGTACTTTGTTTTTAAAAGGAAAAATATCCCACATCTTTTGCGTAAGGAAAGAATGTCACCCTGAACGTCAATTGTTTCTGGCTACTGCTAAAACCATTTCCCTTAGAGCAAGCTGCTTTTCCTGCAGATCCTACTTTCTAACTCACATTTTCAGACTGCCTTGGAATGTTTTAGGACACAAAATCTTAGATCAGATGCGTGTCGCCCCTGAATCCGTTTCTTCCTTGACGTACCTGTGGGCCACTGCTGTGAGGCATTGTGATGGTTGCTCCCATCAATCCACTAACTGGCATCAATTTGTCTCAGTAATCACAAAACTTGCTGTTCCCAGCTACTCTTGTCCCAGAGTCAGTTCGTGTTCCAAATGCTAGAGCCAAATACTTAATTTAGCTCACATAGTCCAGCCTGAAATCAGAGAATTCAGACCACTGTTTCAACAGCTTTTATTTAATTTCCCCCTCAATGCTTCACATTCTAAACCGAGTCTCTCATTGTACAGAGCCAAGGCCAGCTCTGTTCTCCTCAGAATGCAACAAGTGCGCATGCCAGGAGCGACAAACTAATTTATAAAACATGTAGAAATGGAATTGCTGGGGAACAAACCTGGCCTGGCTCTCCTGGCAGCAGTGCAGGATCCCTCAGCTCCAAAAGAGAATTTAGCCCTTCACAGCACTGAAGGTTTATTTTTTAGGTTAGGGAATCTAATTTGTCTCACTCTCTCATTTGTTTTTCAGGCCCAACTTGAAGGCATCATTGCAGCAAAGAATTAATTGTTTTGTTGTCCTCAAGGCAGGCTCAGAAGAGCTGTCAGAGCAAGAAGCTTGCAATTAATGACAAAGATTTGTCTCCCTAAAACGATTTTGAGTTTTCACTTACCAGTAACAGCAGGCAGTGTAACTGTGTTCTTTCTCTCTTGAAGAGTTGAAATTCAAGAGCTTCATTAATTACTGCTCCCTCCTTCAGAGCCTCAGCTGTCAGTTCTTTGAACAGTGAACTTGTCTGGGACTTGCCTGTTGGTAATGTGCTAATGACCTTCAAAGCAATAACTAATAAACATTTTTAAATGCAAACATCTCTCTGACATTATTAATTTGAAAATGTTGCAGAAGATTCAGAAATATAAAGGTGCCCTTGAGAAAAGTAAGTCACATGCACCAAGAAAGAAATGGCAGCTCACTCTTGGGCAGATGTCTTGGGGTTATTTCCTTGAGTACCTGCAAGCTGGTGTCACCTGTACATCAAAATCCCTTGTCAGAACCATCAGCAGTAACTAAGCACAAAGCTCTGGGTGTGATTGTTTCTAGTGAAATGAAAGAGCACAATGGCAAATGAAATCCCTGCTTGAGGTACCTCTGTAAGCAGCTGGTTACATAGCAAGTGAGCAGGGGAAAGAGAATTCCCTGCAGTCATGTGAAAAACCCCATAAAGCCAGTTTCCAGAAGAAAACCCACCCAAACCCCACCACTGAGCAACACTGGGATAGCTGTTTGGCTACTGCAGTGTTTGCTGGCCTGGGACAGCGATGTGGAAATACCATCAGCTCCAACTGCACAAAGAACTTTCAGATGATGCAGAAACAAAGAGAGAGATGCTGCTCCTGGGGCCAGGACAGACCGGTCACACTGGCCTTTGAACAGGAACCGCAAGTTTTATAGCAAAAAAAGCCACCGCATACTAGAGCTGTTTTACGTAAAATTTAATAGAATAAGCAGCTATTGCTTATGTTTGTATTTTTTGTGCTTTGATCTTTGTCCCTCCAAGCCAGTTTTTTTCTTGTTCTTATTCTTACTTTTCACGTTGTGAGTTTCATAATACCGGACTCCGACTTTCTTGGAGCGCTGCTGCCTCTCGGCTCGTCTCCTCTGCAAACACAAAACACATTAGCAAATCCCCAGCACCCAGAGCCTCTGTGTCTGCAATTCTCCAGTGGTGTTCACTTTGCATTCCACATGCATTAAGTAAAATATGTAATTTCAAACAAAATGTTACTGATGTGACTATACCTAACCTACCCCCCTGCTCTTATGAGAGTGAGCTCCACTTCAGTCTTTACACAAGTAGGCAGCAAGATACAAGATGCAATCTGGTATGCATAGTCAGGTAAGAGGGGTGTGACACAACATTCATAACAGAATTCAGTTTTCATTTCCCTTCTGTTCATGCCCAAAGTCTCATAGCTCTTTAATGATAAGAGGCTCTTTAGTGATACCACCAAGGATAAAATAGCCAGCTTATTTCCCTGCTCAATTGTACTACAGGAAATCACACTTACTTCTTTGGATGTGAGTTTCTTACAAGGCTGTTTACCCAACTGATCATCATAATCATCACCTTCCTCTTCTTCTTTCCTCTTTCTTTTCTTCTCTGTGCTGCCTGCAAACAGCAGTAATCACACACTTGGTATCTTCCAGAATACTCATTTGTTTGAAGAACTTCAGGCTGAGGTGACCATCTCAACTCCCTGAGCAACACATTTCCTTGGCTATATTTAAGAGCTTCTACTCAAACAACACGAATGTTCCTCAAGAGAGAATCACCAGCTATTACTGTGAAAACTGCCCTCGAGAAGCAGGTTGCTCCTGTCCCATTCAAGTCCAGGAGAATTCCACAGTCCTGTCAGGACAGGGCTTTCCCACCTGATTGTGCCTTTACTCAAACTGACTACAGCAACTGAAGCCGCAGTAAAACCTACATCCTGAAATCCCCCTGCTTTTATAACATCCCAAACCCCATTCACTCCTTTCCTGTTCCCAGGGAAGGGGAGCTGCTCTGGCTGCAGCCTGCCCGGAGCCCAGGCTGTTGGAACTCCACACTTGCCTTCCCTCACTAAGAGGGACATCTCCCATCACACAGACAGGTGTTCTATAGGAAGGCTACACCAGGTTAGCACCAGCCCTTGGGTCAGCTAAAGGGAGATTTAAGTAGTTTCAGGGGAAAAACTTGCATCCAGTGGATGCTTCTCCCCTTAATGCCATTTTTTTCTCTGGCTTTCCAGAGAAAAAAATAGGATTTCCAAATGTAGATTAAGAACATCTTCTAATCTTGTTTTACCTCTGTCTTCAGTTTCTTTGGGTTCTTCAGCCTTCTGCATGGATTTTGCAAACACTTTGTCACTCAGTCCCTTAGGGATTCTACAGAAGATAAAACCAGCAATAAAAGATTGTTGTTACCAAATGGTGACCACCTCTGAGAAGCCATCAGACTCCAGCAGATCCCAGTCCCCCGTCAGAATCAAAGCCAGCTTTTGCACCAAAATATTGCAATACCCTTGTCTCTGGAGTTACTGTGTTCATGCACTACATGAGAGAGAAAATGTAGCACTTAAACCTTGAAATCTCAGTCCTCACAAGGCTGGTGAGTGAGCTTTGCTAAAACTGGGCCTGCTGTATGGACCAGGATTCTCTGCACATGCAGAGACACTCAGGCATATCCAGTCTTGGTATTACCCAACATCAAGGAGAGATCCAAGGATGCAGTACTGCTGCCCAGAATACCAAGATAATGGTAATTCTAATCCATAGTTTAAGAGGCGGTTTTCCAAAAGTGTGAACATTTTCAATTTGCTGGTAAATAGCACTTCTTGGAATAATCTTTCAAAAACAAACTGCTACTTGGCCAAATTTCCAACCGTTATAGCTAAGCCAAATAAGCTGTGGCAACCTGTGTGTGGCAGCACAGGGGAACTTGCCAAGCAAGTCAGGAATGGAGTCAAACTACAGCAGAGCCTCATCAACCCTTTTTCCCCCTGCAATGTATTGGACAGATTCAGATACCTTATTGCTGAGAATCTCTTGGCCTTGGCTTTATCCAAAAATTTTTTGTATTTTGCAATCTTGTCTTCCAAAGCTTTAAGAACTGCTTTAGAGCTCTCCTGGGCACCTGGTGCAGCCACCTTCAATTCCTCCTCTCCGTGATCCTGATGTTGCTCATTCTCCTCTTTCTCCTCCTCCTCCTGCTCCTCGTCTCCAGAGGAATCATTGTCTGTGTCATCAAAACCTGGCACATCCACAGGAACCAGGTCTTCTTCTGAGAACTGAGGTGCCACGTTAATCCTGCCGAAGTTCTGCCGAACGTGGGACATGAGCTCCCTCATCTCAGTGTTTGCGTCGTTCCTCTCTTCTGCTGGCTCCACACCTGATGCCACCAACTCAGAGACTTTCTCCTCAGTGTTATCTTGGCTGGATGTCGCAGATGTTTCCAACACAGGAGGCTGCAAGGAATAGTGTCATGGATATATTATCCCCAAAGTCTGTCCCACCATCTCCAGGAACAATTTCCATTTTCTCTCTTCAGAAAAAGCCGAAGATGACAACATGATTACTGACATTTCTGGTAGTCAGTAATGACTCAGACATAAAGAGCACTGCTACCTGGTCCTCTCCAAATTCAGGCATCATCTGAGGGACCACACTTGGGCAGAGCCCAGGACATGCACTGCCCAAGTCTCATGGCACTCTGGGAAAAGCAGCAGTGAATACCATTCACCATGAAAATCAAGTATGTGGGAAGAGGAGCCACAAACATCACATTCTTACCTGGGGACCTGGTTCTGCATTTGGTGGCTTCACAAAGAAAGGGATTCTGCCCCTCTGCCAGTCATTGAGAACCATCTTGCTCACAGTCTGCAAGTCAGGCTCACCACCCTGAGGAAAACCAGGAGCAGTTTATGGCTGTGTTTGCAGGGCATACAGCCCTCCTATGCCCTATAAGCAACAGAAACATTGCCATTTCCCATGTTCAGAGCAGGCCACACACTATTTCAGCCTGCAAATGCAGGAAGCTGTCACACCTTTAGCAGTTTTCCAGTCCTAGCAGCAAGTTTCTCAAGGAAGTCTTCTGTATCTGTCCAGGAATCAACTTTGTATGTCTTCCTGATGTACTCTGCTTTGGCTCTTTCCAGCACGGCACCAATATGGTCTTCGGGGCTCTTAATCTTTTCAACTTGAACCTGAAAAGCACAGCAAAGGATCAACCCTTGGAAGTGTGCAGTCATTCCTCTGAGACCATCACAGTGACAACAGCAAAGCTTTCCAGCATCCAGTGCAGACACATACCACTCCCTTCAGCACAATGTCTGTCTCTGAGTCTCCTGATGGATAAACGACCCCAGGGCAGTCAATGAGAAAAATCCGCCGCATCAAGGTGATGTACTGCCACACCTGGAAGAGATCAGCAGCTCCCCATCAGCGCCTTCCACACAGTTCTTGTTTAATTTTTGAAGACCAGAGTCAGAGAAACAGAGCCTGACCCAGCATTTGGATCAGGAGAGCACATTTAGGGAGTGAGGGCAGCTGAGCATTCCCATCACAGCCCTGCAGTACGGCAGAGTGGGAATTTGGGAACGCTGCCAGAGCAGTGCCTCAGAGCAGGGACTGTCCAGCAGCCCCTCCTCAGGGTCACACAACCTGTGCAGGTCAGTGCAGAACTCGACAAGGTCACTAGGCTGATTTCACATGAAATCTGCCTTTGACCACATCTGTATCTTTAACACAGGGATGCTCCTACCTTTGTTTCCCCTGCAATGGGGGCCACATTGCAGACCTTCTTGGACCGTAGGGTATTGATCACTGAGCTCTTGCCAACGTTGGGGTAACCAATGAACCCCACACTGATCTGCTTCTTATCAGAGTGTAACTGGTGAGAAAAAGCACATCCTTTCACATCTGGGAGCGAGGGACAGAATTACCACTGCAGTCCTGAACCCCAAACGCAAACAAAGCAAAAGACCACACAGTAACCCCACAAACCAACCACAGATCCCCAAAATTGTTTTGTACCTTTCCAAACTGCCTTAGGAGCTGTATGAAAGCACCTTTGCCGAATGGGTTTGTGAGGCTGGCATGGAAAGCCAGTGTTGGATACTCCTGGGAAAGGACAGCAACCCAACGTTTCTGGAGAGGAAAAGGGGACTGGGTTAGAGACCCAGGGCTGGAGAGTGACACTGTGTGCTCAGAGAGGAGGACACAGCATCTGCACTGGACTCACAACTGCAACTAGCCATGAACATTGCTAGGGAAGAACCTCTGAAGCACTTCCCCAACCCAACAGCTAAAAGCACCGAGTATTGTTTGTATAAAAGACAAACAATTTCCCAAAAACGCCTTCACTGCTAGCTAAAACTCATTAGTTTAATGACATAAAGCAAACCAGCTGGGATGGATATGGATCCTAGGCAGACTAACATTTAGCACACTCTGGAGACAACAGCTGAACTGTTAAATCCAGACAGAGGAAGTAGGGAATTTGTGGCTGGCGTGTGTTGCTCAACTTGGCTAAACTTGGACAGATTTGCATCGTAATTGTTACTTTTACTGCAGGCAAGCAGAGAACTCCGAGCACCCCAGCTGCAGTACGCCCTTCCAGACCAGCATGGGGACTGGCACAGAGCTACAGCACAGAAACAAAGAAGGTCCACAGCATAACAGGCAGGACTGTGCTTACTGTGGCCCAGGTAGGAATGAGATCACATTTGTTCAGGACAAAAATGAGATGTTTCCAGTGCTTTTCCTTTTTAAGGTAAGATTCCACATGAGGGGAGCGAGTTCCCATGGGATCCCGAGCATCAAGAACTTGAACAACAACATCTGATGAGTCAATCACCTGAAAAACAGAAAAATTCACACAGAAGTAAAGGATATTGCAGAAAGCAAGACATCTGTACCTCCCAAATGAAAACTAGTCATATTTGAAACTACATCACTAATTTAAAAACCTCGTATCCTTCACGAACTGCTACTTCCCCACAGACTAGTGAAGTTCAGACTAACATCCATTGATGCTCCACTCCTCTCCCAAATCCCTTCCAAATTCAGCCTGGACAGCTGAATGACTTTCACCTGTTGCTATGCACCAGGGAAAGAAAACACTACACCCAAATGGGAAAACTAAAGTGCTGCAGCACACAAACTCGCAGTCATCCATTCAGCAACAACTCCCTTCTACCATTTCATAATGGATCAGGGTACAAAGGATGTTTTCTGGATCAATATGAAACACACAACCAAGAAGGAACCTGCTGTTAGTCCATGAAGCAACTACAGCAGGGAGCTGTCATTTTACAACTTGCTTCAAGCCAAGTGAATTTGTTTCACAGCTTTTTCCTGCAGTTTTGGCAGCCTCTTACTAAAATCTGTTTTGCTCAACCATTCCCAGTGCTTTTAGATCCAAATAGAAGGGTTTTAAGCTACATTCAGAAATTCAGAGCAAAAAGTCAAGCAATTTCACACCTAAGAGTCACTGAGAGCACAAAACTGCTCATACCACCCCAATTCACTCCGTGTCCCTTTCTCTGGCAGCCACGGCGGCTCATGCAGAATTGAGGGTCAGAGCTCTCCCAAGATGACCCCATCAAAACAGATGTTTTTAGCCTGAAGAAACTTAAGGGAATATGACTCTTTTACTTGTGGTGAAGACCCAGGAATCCAAGAGAAACTTACACATTTACTCTGCCAGTCCTCTTCTAGGTCATGTATTTAAAGAATGTTTGTTCCTGTAGGACAAGAGCTCAAGAATCAAGCTCAGTCAGGCAGAGATTGGGAATTGAAAACCTACTCTGAGTTTTTCTCATTGTTGCCGTACAGGATTTCAACGCTGTGCTGAAGCCCCTAACTGTGCAAAGGCTGACAGATGCAAATGCTGCAAATTCCAAGTGCCATTTACCTTGTAGAGCTCACCCCAGATTCTTTTGGACTGTCCTTTCTTAAAGATCTCCTCTTGTGCTTCGTCCCTAGAAGACATCACCAGAAACATCAGCAACCACAGATATAGGGTCAGGCTCTTCTTCTCTTATCTTAAGCCATTTACAGACAAAAGAGGGGATGAAGTCCAAGTAAAAGTTGGTACTTAGCCAAAATCCCAAATTCAGCTAATCTCCTTTTCCTTACTCCTCACACAGTAACAGCATTGATGGAAGTACCAGATACCTCTTTAAAAAACAAGACTGGCATTTTATACATATAAACAATGAATCGTTTCTCCTTTCCAGTCACCTGACACCAGTGTCCTCTGTCACCAGGTCTCGGTCCTTGCCCTGGTCGTAAGACTCTGATGAGGCCTCAGCATTCTCCACCAGAGACTGCACATCACTTGCAGACAGAGTTGGTCTTTTCCTTTGTGATTTCGGGCCAAACGTTGTTTCAAACGTTTCCGTGTCAAGAATGTGAACTCTGGAGGTCTGAGGAAAAACAGGTTGGTAAAAAAAAAAAACCCGAACACCAAGCACTGTTTTTTCCATCTCTCGGGACACACAGTGAAGGAGCCTCAAGTGCAACACAGCCCTGGCAGCCTGTAACAAGTGACAGCACTTCCCTAACAATGTTTGAGTTTTCCAGCTCAAGCTTTGAGAAACACAAGAGTGGATACTTAATAAGCAGCAAAACATTCTGCACTCGCCAACAAACCATGCTTCAGTTCTTCCACCATAAATGGTGTCAAATGCAATTACAACCACCACGATGAAAATTCAGCTGCTATCTTTGATCATTTCTTATTTTTCTAACAAGAGCAAAAATCTCGCCAAATTCTCATATTTTTGTCAGGGATAATTATAATCAAAACTGTAGATTTTAAAGCTTGCAATGAAAGCCAGCTTGTCTTGGAACAGCAAACAATCCATCGCTGAAAGCAGCAATTTGTTTTTGCAATGTGTATTTTAACACAACTTTTTCCCGAATTTAAATAATGTTCTTATGACATGAACTTAGAAATTTTCCATATGACAAAATAGTCCAAAATAATGGTTTAGACACCGTGAAAAAAAATGGCAATAACTGAAACGTGATGTACTAGAAATGAAGGCTGAATAAACAAGAATTTCTGATACAGGATAAAACACACGTATTTGAGTTCAAATTCATCACCAGTGCCTGCAGTGTGAAGCAGTCTCAAAAAAGGCCCAGGAGCTGTTGGAGGCATTAGAACATCAGCTGGCACTCTAACCTATCAGAAATTGCATCTTAATATGATAATATCATAACCTATCAGAATCACAGAAGGCTTCGGGCTGGAAGGGCCCTTAAAGCCCATCCAGTTCCACACCCTGCCATGGGCAGGGACACCTTCCACTGTCCCAGGTTGCTTCAAGCCCTGTGCAGCCTGGCCTTGGACACCTCCAGGGATGAAGCAGCCACGGTTCTCTGGGCAGCCTGTGCCTCCCCACTCTCACAGGAGAGAATTTTTGGGGTAATTTCCTATTGGAAAATGAGAATTTTTATTAAATAATGTATCTTTCTTCACCCTCACACTTGATGCCCACAGTAACAGGGAATGAGAACCATCCTCCCCCAAGGAATCCACTACAGCTGTCCCTCCCAAGGTTTCCAGAACCCAGGATTTACCCAGACTGAGCAGAGACAACACAACTGTTCACAGGTAAATCACTGTCCTGGCAGCCCTGTGCACACACCTGCACAGAGAGTGATACCCACGTGCGGTTTGATCCGGTCGTAGAACAGGGACATGGGCAGCTTCTTCTGCTTCATGATCACCCTGTAAGGATCTTTCATCACGGTCTCCATCTCCTCCTGGAATTTCTGTAGGGATGATTGCTTGATCACACGAGTATTTCCTGCGTGTAAAAAACAAACATTGCACCTGGCCATTGCTGATCTTCACTGCTCCAACTGGGATACTAATAAAACATGAACTTTTCATCTAGGATGAAAAATAGCAGTGACAAACCAAAAGGGTTTTACTTGAGACCAAGCCCAAATAGGCAGCCAACCCCTTTCTTTCCCACCATTTAAAGGAAATTTTAGAAGTATCTCTAGGACACTTAACAGCCATACACATGAGCAAATGCCAGGGAATGGTCACAGAAGCCAAAATAACCATCCTTAGGAGACTGTGTGGAAAGCAAACCCCCAAAGCACAGGTACAGGCAAGGGGTGACAATGATGCCTTAGGATTTCAGCTTTTATACTTTTCATAGATTTGTAATACTGCAATTCTTTAGTGTAGAACTCTATACTCCACACAGAGTTTTAGCTACTGTCTTCCCATTCTGGTCAGACAACACAATTCGTCTCTAGGCCTGGGAATCAAGGACACCTCACTGTCTCAGGCCCCAAGAAATGTAAACAAAAGTCAGCTGGGGGAGAGCAAACTGTGGGTAAATGACTTCATTACCTGGCGCTGTAATTGGAAGATTAACCCCCAATATGCAAATGGACCAAACCTATAAAAGTGTGAAGCCCTGTGACCCATCATCCATTTTTGGGTGTAGCCCCTGGGTGGGCTTCGTCAGCCTTAAATGTACCTGAAGGCCCTTCAATAAATACACCCGCTTTTTATTCCTTTCATTTTGTCTGGTCTCTGTTTTTAGGTAGCCCCACAAAGCATCAACAACAGCAGGGGTCCCTCACCTTCCCTTTCAGCACCTGTCCCACACAGCTCTCAGACCACCATTCCAAGACAAACACCTTTCAACACACAAAGTTCAATAGTTTTGAAGCTTGCTGAGCCTGGAAGTTGGACAAAACTCACCAAACCATTTGATATTTGGTTCCACCCTTGCAACGGTGCCCGGCGCCACTGTTGATTGATACTGCAGAGGTTTGATCACTTTGCCATGTTTGTTCCTAAGAGATAAATGAAGACATGTTAGTGCACAGGGGCAGCACTGACCCCTCCAGCCCTTGTGTGCACCAGGCCAGAAGCAGAGCCACAAAATGCAGACAGACCCTTCACCTACAGCTGGTGCTCCTGTGCATTCCACATGGGTGAGTTAATCCAACCCTGGGTAGCAGCGATGGCAGTCACAGCCCCTGGTCTCACTCCAGCCTGGCCAGACCCTCCCTGCAGCTGGTTGTGTCAGCCCAGGAAGGGCTCCTGGGGCTGCAAAAGGCATCAAGTACAATTTCCTAGCAAATCCCACTGTGTGCTCTCACGCCTTTTAACCAGTTCTGCCCACCAGCTCTGCAGGACTCATCAATATAGGATTTGCAAGATGAGACCTGGTTTAAATTCAGCAATATTTCAAAATCCCCCCTCCCTGTCTGCTCTCCAAACAGAGGAATTTTGGCAAAAGAAACCAAACGTGCTGATGTGATACACGACTCTCAGAACTGCCATGGCACAGACACGGTGGGTGTTGCTCCCCTGCCAGTGACTCCTGAGTGCAGGACAGCGGGTCCCTCCCTGGGCAACAGGAAGACCCTCTGTGAGGGGAGCTGAGGCTCTTCAGGTATTTTGTGGGGAGCTTCTGAGCTACACTGCTGTGGGAAATTCGGGAATTCTGTGTGTGTTTTGGGTCTCACGACAATCCAGGCAGATGCACCGAGTGTTTCCCAGGTACATCGCTGGGCTGCTGAGAGCTCGGGGTCAGGCTCGGAATCAGGCTCCCCAGCTCACGGGGTTACAGAGCACACGACCGAGTGACACCGTGCCACTAACGAGGCGTTTTGTCGCTTGTCCCTGGCGCGGCCCTGCCCGGCCGGCACCAGGAACGCGGCCAGAGCACGACCCACCGCCCCCACGGGCCGGGCCGAGCTCACCTGCGCTCCTTCTGCCGGTACATGTTGAGGCGCCGGATGGTCGCTCGGTCCCGCATGTTGTTCCCTCCCTCGCCCCCGACGCGATCTGCGGAGACAAGAGAACATCAGGCTCGGTTCGGTTCGGTTCGGTCCGGTCCGGTCCGGTCCGGTCCGGCTCACCCCGCGGCCCCGCCCGTACCGGGGTTGGTGCTGGCGCGGGAGAAGTTGATGGAACAGCGGCCCTTGTAGCGCGGCTTCACCATGGTGCCGGTGCGGGTGGCGGGCCAGGCCCGCAGCGCTCCGCACGGGCCGGGGACACGCGCGCGGCGCTTCCGGCGCGCGGCGGCGCTTGACGCACTTCCGGGAGCTCCCGCGCAGCGGCGCAG
>WEKY01035176.1:297899-335933 GCA_013390045.1 Picathartes gymnocephalus
CCCCCGCGTTCCCCCGTGTCCCTCGCGTGCCCCCGCGCTCCGTGTCACTGCCCGTCCCCGGGGGTGGCGGTGCTCGCCCCGGAGCGCTGCGGTCTGGCCGGGTCCGGCCCGTGGCCGCAGGGTGGTTCGAAGCCCCGGCGGGAGCGCTGGCACAGGAGCCCGCATTGTTTGGGAAATGGTGTTTGTTCGCAGACACATAATGGAAGTGGTTCGGGAGAGCGGCGGGGACGCTCCCTGCCACTTGCTGATGGATGGGGGCTGCTGGTGGGACGCGTGGGCAGCTGGTGGGACACTGGGCTGCTCATGGGACACTGAGGTGGCTGGTGGGACACTGGGGCTGCCGGTGGGACATTGGGGCTGCCGGTGGGACACTGGGGCGGCCGGAGGGGCACTGGGGCTGCTAGAGGGCACTGCCGCAGCAGAGACTCAAGCACAAGGCAGTGCTGGCGGGTGTTTACAGGCGTGCAGGGCTGTTCTTTCTGCGTTACTGGCAAAGCATTTTAAAAATTAGCAATAACAACACTGTGTGTTTTTGTGTGCGTGTAAAGAATTGCATGGACAGCGCACTAACGAATCAAATGTGTGCAAGTTCTGTGTCCAAAGTGTAAGCCCACAATCATGTTACTGCCAGATTATAATAGCAATTTAAAAACTCCTCACCTAGGGGAAATGAACAAAGCTGAACTGAAACAGTGTTAATTGATACCAGAGCTTGGGCTAGGGCCAAGCTCAGCACCTTGGGGAATACTTGCCCAAAACACAGCTCTGGCCCATCCTTGCTAAACACTGATTAGCAGCAGAGCGTTCCCAGCCAGTGCAATGTCATTCTGATGCTGCTAATGCTCCTTTAAACCCAGAACAATAACAGAGCTGCTGGGATTTTGTTCTTTTAATGATTTTCAGCGTTTTGCTCTGAGGTGTAGAGTCCCTGCTGTACAAGGGAGCCATGATGAGTCAGGCCTTGGGACATGTTTTGTAAGACCGAGTCTGGAGTTGGAGGCTGTTTGGCTTAAGTCTACACGTTCTGGTTTTTCTCTTAATAGAATTATCTTCGCCTTGGGCATTGAAAAAGTACACAGTGATGTGGGCATAAAAAAATCAATTCCAAATTGTAGATAATTGTTTAAGCTATCAGACTCGAGGCTCATGTAGAAGAGTTTTCCCGGGACAAGTGTGTTTTCTATTAGAGTTGATATCAATCTGTCAGAAGAGCCTTTTGATTTTCAAAATTTTAGACAAAATAGTTGAGTAATACTTGCTCTGCTCTCCCCAACTCTTTCTTCCTTTCTCTTAAGAAAACTCCCTCTTTATTGTTAGCAAGAGATCTTGGGGTGCAGCCAGAACGTGGCTGTCTCTTTCTGTGAGAGAACAGACCCAGCCAGCTTTGGCAGGAGCTTGTGGCAGAGAGAACTTGTCTTGGGGATGCCCCAGAGTTGCGTGCTGAATTCCCAGGTTGGAAGCATTGGTGGGAGGGCTCAGGCCCTTCAGCCAGCCATGCCCCACACCCCCACTGGGGTGGGCTATGAGCCTGGGTTTTCTGTCATAAGAAAAGTTCCTACTGATAATGTGTGGGACCTGCATTTAAACTGGCTCCTTCCTGCTGCACTTTCCTCACTCTCACATATTCCCTAACCCAAATTCCATCACTGGGGCCAGAAGTGGGTGTTTAACTTGCAGCATCCCTGAGGCTGCAACTGCTTATTGTGTATCTGATAACATGCGAGTCAGATATTTTGCTAAACCGATGTTTTGTTGCTCTATGACTCACAGCTTTTCCTTTGCTATTGATGCATCCCCCCATTTCAGTCTTTAGCTTTTTCTTGTTCTGTTACCTCTGGCTGCAGCAGGACACTGTCTGTGCCACAACCAGCCAGGACAGCAGGGTCACAGATCATTGTCCAGCACCTCTGCTATGTGGCCTCAGCTCTCAGCAGCACTGCCCTGACCAGAGCTGAAATGAAATAATTTTGAGTTTTATGTGGCCTCATCTTTGTCAAATCCCAGTGAATGCGGTTACGTGATGCCATCGGAATGACTCATTCCCATAATTACATATGTTCTGAGGGGTTATTCCCATTGTATTATTAAAAACTAGTGATGTTGGATTTTTGGCAGGGACTGTCTTCCTTGTATGATCTACAGATTTTGTCAATTAAATGAAGGAAAAGTAGATTTCCAAGAGTTCAGAACAAGACTGGACTTGCACTCAGAGCCCTTTTTCAGTGTGGTATTGAGCTCCTCTCTTTTATTTAACAGGGTAAAGCAACATCAGCCATCTCCTTCTATTGCAGCAGTTCCCTGCAGAGCACAAAGATGCAAGTGGATTTTGTAGCTCATCTTCAAAATCACAGCAGAAGATATTGTGGGCAGTTTATCACGACAGTAGCTTCCCAGCTGAGTTCCTCAGGCATGGCTTCCCAGGGACAGAGCTGGCAGGAGCAGGAGGTAGGGCTCCTCGGCAAAAGGCTGCAGGTGTGACAGCTCTTGAACAGGAAAAACAAAGTCATCCTGGATTCTTGCCTTGGGTATGGAGTTCCCAAAATGGTGACTGAAAACAAAAGGGGAACTCAGGAGGGAAGAGAAAACTGAAGCCAAGAAAAAAGGCAAAAAAGGTGTAGGAAGACTTTGAGAGCCCAGGCTGAGCTGTGCCAGCGGGATCAAGCCCTCATGGCAGGCTCGGAGCAGTGCAGGCACTGCAGAGCCCTCGGCTTCACTCTGGGAACATCTGCCAGCACCCCGGGGCTGGCACTCAGCAGCACTCTGGAAGCTAAAGCAGTTACATTGGAATGTTTTCCTGTGGTTTGATTTGAACAGTCATGGAAAGTAACTCCTGCCCTTACGGGCTGGGCTCCTCTGTGGCACAGGGAGGGCTGTGGCCACTGAGGCCCTGTCAGTGCTTCCAAATCGGTGCTTTACCTCAGGCTGTAAATAATAATATATGACCTACCTGGCTGCCTCTTTTTTCCTGTTCTTAAAATAATCATGGAAATTCCAGCGAGCAGCTCCATCTAAACTATGGTTTGGCATTCAGTTGGGTGTCACGTATTACCGTGTATATAAATGCCATCAGGGTGATTTATTTACGGTGACTGATTAAATACACTGGTATTTCTGTAATTTTAATATAGATTTTTTTTAACGTGATGCCTATCATCTCTCTCTGTGAAGTCTATTGACTTAGTAAAATCTGTAAATATCTATCTGAATTATCACTTTTAGTGTTCTCAGACAATGTAATCCAAACAATCGTTTTGGAGATAACCTGTTTCTCTATCCTCCTTTGTTTCCTTTAATCAAAGCTAAGATTTCTCCAGAGTGAGAAATCATTTAAAGATAAACATGGGCTAAGTAGTATATACATTACCTCCACCTCAATGGGAGTGGAACGTCAGTGAATTACTGTGTGAGGAGTGTGTGTGCACACAGCTCATTGACTGTAGATGATGAAAAATACAGATTTATATTACCCAGAGAGGGTTAAGAATGTGATAGAACCAACCTGTGTTTGGTGACATTCATCTGCTTTAGGTTCCAAATCTCAGCAAATGAGAGAGAAATGAAACGGTTCCAAACCCATGACTGCAAGCTGTCCATTATTCCTGGCCCTTTGTTCCCCTATGGCATGGGATGTATTGCTCAAAAGCGGAGGAAACTAACTAGAAACCATCCTGCAGATTCTGAGTTTATGGAATTGTGTCCAGTGAATAACACCGGGTTGTTCAGCAGGGAAAATGAAGCTGTTTCCTGTGCAGTGGAGTTCCTGACAAAGGATCTCTCTGTCTGTCTGTGCATGCAGCAGGTGCTTCTCCAGTTCAGCATCAAGCTGATCAAAGCACAGGGTGGGAATACATGCAGGAGCTGGAGCAGCAACGCTCCCATCCATGATCCACGTGGTTCTTTTGGCTCTCAGATGGAGGCAGAAGGCTCTCAGAAGAGGCTCACTCTGTGTGTGGACATCTTTGATCAGTTGGGTTTGACTCCAGTTTCAGTGAATAAACAAATGAAGCTGGTTCAGCAAACCCATTTATTGATTTATTTGTCTAAAGACATGGATTTTACAGTGATGCCATGGAGACAACACCACGACAGGGTTATTTAGTGTGTGGAAAGAGAGCATTCACGTGTGTGAGTGGAGGTGACATCACCCAGCTAAGGACATCTCAGCTTGGACTGGGGAGCTCAGTGTGCTGTTCACATTGGTCAAAGGCAAAATGTTCCTAAATTCGTAACTGAACCAGCTCTCTGGGAGTGGGAATAAGCACAATTCTTGAGCTGACTCAAAAAAAAAAAAAAGAAAATAAATTGGATTTTTTTTTTATATTTTTTCTCCTAATTGTTCTAAAACAATTTAATTTTAAAATCACCCCTACTGAAAAATCTTGGATATTCTTAATATGCATCTTAAACTTCCTGTTGCCTTTGTCCCTTTTTCTTCCCATTTTGCTATGAAAAAAGGAAGAAAGTAGGGGAAAGGCTATGACAGAAAGAAGTTTATCAGTTTTTTTAATAATCCCTAGAGTTCTCTAAAATAGGTTCTATTGATTTATTATATGCAGTTCAGTTTTGAAATAGTTGTGCTAATAGTGCCAGGAGTTACTGTAGGGGATCAAGTCATTACCAGAGCCTCATGTAGAAAACTTTGCTAATGCACTCTCTTTTCCTTAATCCTCGCTGAGAACTCAATGGGGACACGGCAGCAGGAGGGAGGCACAGCGAGGGAGCGAGCTGAGCTTCACCAGCGGGTGCTGGTGGGTGCTGGTAAAAGTGGAAGGGAAAATGGTTCTGCTTATGAGCAATGCTATGGCACAAACAAAATACTTCTCTCACAGCCTAGAAAATAGAGTAAGGTTGGATCATTCAGCTGGGAAGCTTTCAGAAATCATATAAACATGATCCGTAAACAACTTAAAGGATGACTTTTAAGAACCTCTTTCTCCCCCTGCTTGGTATGCTGGTCATTTATCATTGTGCTGAAATGGAATCCCCTTTCAAAGATGTAACAGCTTCTTGTTTACTTAAACACAAAGTGGATGATAGGCTGAAAGGTTTTTCTGCCAGCAGAGCAGTCACAGAGAGCTTGGTACAGCTCTGGAGCCAAAACAACTGTGCAACCTCCACATACTGCACCGAGCCAGGCCAGCCCTGGAGTGGCTGGGTGAAGGAAGCTGGGGTGTCCTGCGGCAGCTGGGTCCTCGGTGGGCACCACGAGCCACAGGAGAGAACCAGGGCTGTGGGTGTGGGCAGGTGACCCCTCGGAGGGACAGGGAGCTCTCTCGCAGGCTACCCTGCACACCTGTTGGCTCACTCTGCCCTCCAAAACCACAGAGCAGAGGATGGTATGGAAGCGAGTACAGCGAAGACTGGATTCACCAGGGTTAGTCTGGGGTGAGGGTTCCCCTGCCCTTCGCCCTGCCAGGGGAGCTGGAGCTCCGGCAGCACATCCCTGATCCACCCTGGGCACATCTCTGTGAGCCACAGCACCACCCCTCGGGACCAGAGAGCTTCTGCTGAACTCTCAAAAAATGACATGTGTCTCTACATATTTATACAGAGATAGCACATTTTAAAACCCCAGGGCAGCGAGTGGTGAGACACTCTAAGGAAGAATTCCCTGAGCAGAGCAGGCAGCTCACCAGGTCTGTCTTGCACAGTCCTTGTCCCAGTCCCTCTGCTCAGGTGTCAGCTCTCGCAGAGCAGGAGAATCCAGGAAATTCCAGCCAGTGGGATGCAGACAAGTAGTTTCTACCCAATTAAAAAATTTGTTTCTCTTCTGCAGGACCTGAGCTCTGCTTTCCCCCTCCCGCCTGCCTCCCTCCTGCCCCGTGCCGGGGTGGTGTCCGGCAGCCAGAGCGGCTGTCCCCAGCCCGGGATTGTCCCACAGCTGTGACTGTCTAAGCGGAGTCACAATGTTTCAGCAACCTGTCGTTTGTTGTAACCTCATTTTCTCAATCTGCTGTGTGTTAAGTGGATCCTTCAGTGGGGAATTCCTCGGGGCTCAGCGGGGTGCAGCTGGGGTGCCTCACGCAGGACGGCTGATTTGTGGCTGCAGTGCAGCTGGCAGCATTTTCTGGGATTTTCTTAAAGCTTTGGTGAGTTTCCCTTCCACAAGTGAGTCTCTGTCCTGTGGGACACCAGCCTCCATAGGGGCCAAGGTATGAACCACACACTCAGGAAGCTGGTTGTCATTTTGATTTTGTTTGGTTTTTTTTTGTTTTAATTTGAAATAATTCTTTGAAGCAGATTCAGGGCAGATACCACTGACCTCTTACCACAAACTTTTAACATGTATTCGCAATGATAAAGTCATACAGCTTAAAACACAAAATAAGGGGTGAGGGAAGAGAAAGAGGCCACTGCTGTGTATGTGTCTGGGTCCCAGGTCAGAGTGGCCATGTGGGTTCAGTCTCATCCCCTGGCTGAGCGGGGCTGCGCTGGAGCCACGTGCCTGGGCTCCAGTTGAGGCCTTTGATCATGAAATCAATCCCATGTCTGGGTCCTTCTCGGGCTTATGCTCCACCTCTCCTCCCTGCAGTGTCCCCACAGAGCCCTGGGGCTGTGGGCTCTGTCTCCATGTGTGCTCCCACTCCTCAGCAGCGTTCTCCCACAGTCCTGGGCACGGTGTGTGTGCAGCCTCCTTAAGTATTGTGTGTGTGGCCTCTGTCAGTCCGTGGGTCAGTCTGGAGTATACGTCTGTCTCTGGACACGTGTACATGGTGTAGCAGTGCTCTGTTCAATAAAGCTTTCATATACATAGCAGCAATGGAGTCTTGCCATCAGGTGACACACAGGGCCAGCTACTGGGCAGGGCTAGCAGGCGTCACGGGCACCGTGGCCCCTCTCTGCCTGTTCTTCCTCTTCTTGGTGCCAGACTTAGTGTCTTTGGTGTCTTTCCGATTTCTATTCCCATTATCTTGCTTTCCTTGCTCTTCCTTTTTCTTCCTTTTCCCTGCAGTAAAGCAAAGGGGCAGCGTGAGGTGGAACGAAGCATCGGGGGAGAGATCAGCCTTGTCCATCTCCCCCTGCCCCTCTGTTAATTCCTGTGCATTTAGTTACTGCTCAGAACTGTGTCCTCTCAGAACACTCAACACAGCTGCAACCTTGTCCATTCTATAACAAGATAACCAAACCACCATTCATCCTGAAGACACTCGAATTCCTGGGGTAAACAGACCTAGGCATTCTGGAAGAGAAGACAACTCCCATCACGGCAGCACGCAGGCATGCAGGCATGCAGCTGTGGCTGCTCTCTGGCCAGGGAAGAAGCTAAAATAGATGAAACCTGTGGCACACATGACAAGCTGTGCCAAGGATCACCCCCCTGGGGGCTGTGCCCCCTTCCACCTGCAGCGCTTCCAAGTGCCATCACACCCATATCCCCTGCACTCCAGAGGAGCTGGGAGCTGCACAGCACAGTTGTGACACTGGACAATTCGCTGACTACTCGTGCCTGACCTCTACAGGGTGTGGGGAGGGATGGTGAGACACTCCCCCTCTGCTCACCTTCAGGACACTGGTTCTTCTGCACGGTGCATCGCCGCACCTCTGTGGTTGCAGGACACAGAGACACGTCCCCAGAGGGAGCCTGCAGAATCCGCCGTGTTCGGTCTTCATTGCCCTTCTTGAAGCCACAGAGCTTCCTTTTCTTGGAGCAGGGCCCCCATGGCCCCCACTCACTCATTTCACATTGTGCTGCCAGATGACAAGAGAGCCCAGCTGTAACTGCCACTGCCGACTCAGGCCATCCCAGAGCCCATCAGTGCATCTCACCCCACCTCAGGCTGCCAGGGAGTGTGTGTCTTTCCCCAGCAGGTTCCTAAGTCCCCGAGCATCCCCTTCCTTGCCGCACCACGCCAGCTCTGGGTCACAGTTCACAAACACCAGGGGCTGCTCCCCATCCAGGCTGGTTCCCAAAGGGCTCTGCCCCAAGAGGGCTGTGCTGTCACCCGCTCGACACGGGTACGATGAAGGGTTCATCATCTAAGCCCCCGTGCAGCGCTGCCCACGCCCAGAGTGCAGGGCTGGCCCCGAGGCTGCTTACCAGGACTGCTGCACTCCATGGTGCCGTTGGCAGCAGCATAGCCTTCGGGACATGTGACGTAACATCTCCCTTTGTGCAAATACAAACCTTCCTTACATTTTGTGCAAAAGTTTCGACTGAAACAGGACTCACAGTTCTCAATTTTGCATTCTGGGGGGAAAAAAAAGAACAAAACACAAACACCAAAGCCATCATGTAGTCTGATGTGAACAAAATACTCAAGAAGCTCCACACTGCTAACCAGAGCCCAGTCCTGGCTCCCAGGGGTCTTGCAGCAGCCAGGGCATGTCTCTGAGCACCCTGCCAGGCCTGGCTGTGCCACTCAGAAGTGAGTTTTCTTTGCACCATTCCTTGTGCAGCACAGCCCTGCGCTGCAGCTCTCACAGCCAGCAGCAGCCACTGCCAGGACGGAATCAGGCAGGGTGGGAAAGTTTTGGGCTGGTGTTCAGCTGAGCATCAGTCAGCCAAAGGGGATGGTGCAAAGGATACAGTCCCAGCTCCAGCTGCAGCTACAGGTCAGGCTGCATGGAAAGAGAGTTAGATGGAAACCTGGCCGTGAGGGTGCTGTGCATGGACCTGCCAGGGGAGTGATCACATTTCCATGCCCAGCTCTTTCTGGTACTCTGGATACAAGATGCAAGCCAAGAATTTCACTCAGAGCTGCCTGAGTCTGGTGAGCAGTAGAGCAGGAAAAGAGGCACTAAATGCCTGAAAGGATCTCCCTCCTCCCAAGGGAAGCTGGTGCCAGTCTGGCAGCCCATATAACAAAACTGCCCAGAGGTCCTGCAAGATCCCACGTCCACAGCATCCCCGTGTGGGGTTCTTGCCAGGCAGATGGCTCAGCTCTGCCTCTCCCCTTCCGTGCAGCCACAGCACCTCCTGCACCTGAGCAGAGGCACGTGCTGCCCTGTAGAGCATTGCCACCTGCCCACGCCCCTTCCCTCCCAGCCCCACACTCACTGATGCACTTGTTCATGTCTGTATTGCGAAGGCCAAAGTATCCCAGTGGACAAGAAGGCAGGCAAATCCCAATTTGTCGGATATCGTTCCGCTCCAGAAGGATGAAGAGTTTGGGGGAACACCTCAGGCACCCATTGAACTCAGAGCACAGGTCACAACCTCTGGCACAGCCCTGACTCAGCTCGGTGCTGACTGGAAGAGCAGGAGAGAGGCAGTGGTTAGTGCCGGGCTCTGCAGGCACCACCTGTGACCCCAAACCACTGTCACCACTGGCAGGAAGGGCAGGAACTGGGACAGAGCAAGGGTCAGGGTCCTGCAGCACTGACACAGTCCCAGCACTGCTCTGGCCAGACACCATGGCCACAGGAGCCAGCGCTGTGCTGAGCACAGGCATGAGAGTCACAACAGTGGCCACGCTGAGGAGCAGAACCAGCTGTGCACAGAACCCCAGCACTGTCCCCCCCAGCCCAGTGCCTCCCAGCCCTGCCCATCAGCCTTGATGCCCTTGTGGAGCAGACACTCACGACGGGCATGTGCCCAGGGGTCCAGCACCTCCTGCTGCCTCCCCACTTGCAGCTGGTGGTGCCTCCATGCCGAGGACCAGTGGGGACCAGAGCACACGGCCCTGGAGCGAAACTGTTCCACTAATTCCGTCCATGCTGCATCCCAGGCTGGATCTCACTCTGACCCTGCCTATGTTAAATTCTCTCTGGCAGCTGGGAGGTGTCACTGCCCTCAAAATAGAGATGTGTTCTCAGCTCCCACATTCAGTCCAAGAAAAATACTCAATCCCATGTCTTGAGAGTTTTCTGCTTTTAATTATCATATAAAATGCTGCTTGTTTTGAAACCAATTGCATTCTTTGCAGGCTAGAATGCAGGTTATTTTTATTAGTTTATTATGCAAGCCATGTCCTTGTTTATAGAAAAGCTGTGTATTTAAAAGATGTATTCTTTTAAATACTATGTTTGCTGCACTTCAAAAGCAAGCGTGGAGCAGCACAGTGTTCACATGTCAGGACTAGAGGTAAGAGAGCTGCCCTGTCCCCCCACCATGCCCCAAGTGCCTGGCAGCCCCCGCTGCCTGCCCCAGCCCCATCGCCAGGCCTGTGGGTGTGAGGGCTGCTTCAGCCTTGGGAAGACACACCGGAGGCAGGAGGGTCCTCAGCCCCCAGCTGCCAGGAGGGTTCTCTGGTCTGGATTGGGACCCCCTTGGCACTGTGGGCCCTGGCCCCTCTACACAGAGAGCTTTGGGGATCCGGCCCCATCCCTCCCGCAGCGCTGGGCCCTGCTGCCAAGCTCTGCATGCATGGCAAAGGTATAAACTGGGCCCTCGCTGGAAATTGCCCTTTATAGCATTAGCCATGACGTCAGGTTTTCCTTGTTCTCCCAGGGCTCAGCAGTCCCAGTTTTAATATAAAATCAATTTTATATAATTTAATTTAAAACAGTTTTAATGTAAAACAGTTCTAACATGAGCTTACATAAAGGAGGGCAAACGCCTGTGGCTGCTCTTGTGCCAATTCTGCCTGGCTGCCCTGCATGAGCC
Organism: Picathartes gymnocephalus; assembly: GCA_013390045.1. NCBI lineage: Eukaryota > Metazoa > Chordata > Aves > Passeriformes > Picathartidae > Picathartes > Picathartes gymnocephalus. Next base: position 308,446 of record WEKY01035176.1, read on the forward strand.
CCACCAGGGACCCTCTGGGCTGGAGGCACAAGTGACCCCCCCTGTGACCTCAGGGGACACTGCAGCTCGGAGCTGTGGCAGGTCAGGGGACATGGCACTGCCTGGCAGTGGGACTGGGAGATCTCTGCGGGCTCTTGGGGCACCACAGGCCCTGCCCAGCTCCCTGTGTTGCAAACACACTCACACCAGCACGACCCTTGTGGCACCATGAGAGGAAGTAGAGAAGAAAAGCATTTCATACATACTTCGTCTTTGCCTCTTGCCCTTCACCACTTTGCTGCTGCCTGTTAGATCCATCGAGCTTAGAAAAACCACCACCACAAGCAGTCCAAGCTGCATAGTAACTCTCCAGCGCTGCAGCCCCTCCGTCCTGGGGTGGTTGGGGGAGTGTGCTCCACAGCTGGGGTCTCTGCTGCCGCTAAATCGTCTCGGGTGGGATCAGAGTTGAGAGTCTGTGCACAGAGCCGGGTCTGGGACCATATCCACAAACTACATCAGCAGCAGCCAGCTTAGGTAGCAGGTAACATGGCTCTACCTTCATCCCTGTCAGCAGTGTGGGCACTTGGCCCTAGTCCCATCGGGGGCTCGGCAGTGGGCGTTAGCTGCTCACAGTTTCCAGGTACGCTGGCAGGAACTGCAAAAGAAGAGGAGAACAGGTTAACTTGACAGACAGCATCGCTCCCACAATGGCTGGGGGCGAGCATGGGAGTTGTGGGGTGCACTGGGGGTGCTGGCAGATAGTGGCAGCCAGAGTGGTGCGGGGAGAACTGTCCTCCAGCCCCATCCATAAGTCCCTGCTGCTAATAATCAGCACCCGACGAAATGCTCAGGGCATCTTTGCTGTCTGCCAGTGCTGCAAACAGTAGTTATAGCTGGAACTTGTTTAAAATAGAGCCAGACCCCTGGGCCACCCTCCCCAAGCAGCAGATGGCTGCTGCGGGTGCCAGGCACACAAGATGTTTCCCATCAAGAGGGCACCTCTGGGGCTGGTAGTCAAGCCTAGCAGAGAGTGAGCCTGCACTGCCCAGCCAGGGCTGGGGCCGTCTGGGGACAGGGTGGGATACCCCATGAGCTGCTCAAAATGCTGTTCTTCTGCTCTGAGGGAATTTCCAAACCTCCCCTCTCCCATTCCCTGAAGCACAGGGCAGGGTCAGAGCTGCCTGCACAGGGCTGAGTGCAGGAGCTGCTCTGCCCCAGGCTCACCGGCAGAGACAGCCCAGCGTGGGGCAGCGAGCTCGGTGCGGGGCAGTGAGACCAGTGTGGGGCAGAGACAGCTCGGTGTGGGGCAGGGAGCCCAGCGTGGGGCAGAGACAGCTCGGTGTGGGGCAGCGAGCCCGGCATGGGGCAGCGAGTGCAGCTGCGAGTGCCATACTGCCCTCACCGAGCCATGGCACGCAGTGGCCCAACGGGCATGGCAGGACAGAGGGATGAGATGCCGACACCAGTCAGACAGGCTGGGCAGCAAACCAATGGCTCTGCATGAGCTTCTGGAGAGAGAAGGGAAGCCCAGTTGCCAGACAGCCAGCCAGAACCCAGGACTCCACATGTAGCATCCTTTCCTGAGAGTGCCCAAGCCCTCGCTCCAGCTGGCTGCTGACAGGGCATTCTCCCTGTAGTTTTCAAGTGGTTTTCCCTGTGCCCGGTGTGAAGGAAGGGCAAGTTCCATGCTGCACCAAGAGATCTGGCACTGCCAAGCCGGGCCCCACTCCTCTCTGCAGCTGGCAGAGCAAAGCCTTGCCAACGGCGGACATTGTGCCGGAATAAAGGCGACAACATTTGCTCTGTGAAGTCAAATGAAACAGAAAATTGTTTTAATCCCTTTATAATAACTGCACAATCGCCGATGCCCCAAACAACTGGTGGCGACAGTGCTGGAAGCGAGCCCGGCCTCAGCCTGGGATGGACGCGGTGCCCAGGGGGCCGGTCCCCTCGCTGGCCCACCCGAGGTGGGGGAGCTGCTGAAGGGCCACTGGGGCCAAGCAGCCCCCCTGCTCCAGCCCAGCTAAGGGTAGTTATGGGCACACAGCAGCACACCTGGCAGGAGGGGGCCGCCCCAGCAGCAGGCGCGGGCTGGCAGCTGCTGCAGGGAGATGTGACCCGGGTGCTGCTGAGCCTTGTGGCAGCACATGCCGTGAACACTGAGCTGTGCCTGGCACAGGTGTGGGCACCTCCCGGCAGCACTGGCTCACCTGTGCCGGCAGAGCTGGCGGCCACCGGGCGCTGTGGGGCCACAGCCACTGTCCCCCTGCCCGGGTGCTTCTGAACTTTTCACCGTGCCCCTGCTGCGGCTGCCGGGGCAGGAGCCCAGCGCTCCCCATGTGCTTGTCGTTACAGCCCACGGCTCGTCCACAGGATTTTCAAATAAATAATTAGTCACTTGTGTAAACACCAACTTGTTCTGCACTTCCAAGCCTGTTTGCTGCAAGCTGCTTTATAAACACTGTCAAGTGCTTAAGCTGGGCCGCGAGAGTATTTACGGAGCTGTGCAGAGCGGGGATCCCCGCAGCTCCTCCGCGCTTGTGCAGGGACCTGGGCACGGCGCCTGGGGGGCAGCGGGTCCCTCCGGACAGGTGGTGTGGAACAGTCCGGCCATGCACAGCACGGCCACAGGGCCCTGGGGATGCGAGCGGCTGTGAGCAGTCCCGTCAGGGCAGCACAACCCAAACTCTCCCCAAACGAGCGCCGAGTGCCAGCGGCTCCGGAGGGACCGTGGGGCCTGCTCCGGCGGGCCCTGGTTTTTAATTACGGCGGCTTTGCGGGTGAAGCGCGTTCACAGGAAGCACACGCCGTGTTTACACAACACTCACAGTTTGGGCACAGTCCCCCAGCGTGGGGACAGCAGCAGGGATGGATGTCCGGAGGGAGCAAACACAGCCCCAGCCAAGAGCCAGCGTGAAGCTTGTGCCACCACCACGTACCCCATTTCTGAGGGCTTGGGCAGCCCAGGGCAGGGAAGTGCCATGGGAAACCTTGAGACCACAGCACAAACCAAGCAAGCACACGCTTTCTCCTCGTTGTTTCCTTGCTTTCTAGCCCAAAGACAGCCTGGACTTGGCCACAGTTGTTCCCTCAGCACAGAAAGGCCACTGGCATTCCAGGTGCTGCAGAGTCAGTGTCTTGGCAGGTCACGCATGATCCACAGGTCTCCCAATCCCCGCCATGAGCACCTGGAGGTCTGTGGTGAGCCGTCTGGCTGGACTGCCTGCTCTTCCCACCCTCACTGCAGGACACGAATTATGATTCTTTCTGTTACTGCAGCCATCAGTCAAGCTCAGGTTGCTACAAACAATTTCCAGTCTAAACATTAGCAGGATTTATGCCATTATCCCATCTACAGGAAGAATTTGGGGCAACCTGAATTGCTCAGAATTCATTTATGGAGAGACCCGGCCCCTGAATCTCAGATGGCACTAAGCCTTGTTTGCAATTCAATCAGGATAAATTGGTCCTTGGGAGCTCCAATACAAACCAGAAAATGTAAACCATCCAGATAATTTGCCATTAGTCCTCCTACACACAAGGTGAGAAAGACCAACATTATATCCCCAGGATATTTGAGACCTAATCCACAATAACTAAATTGCTGATATATTGCCTCTTGCTGAATGTACCAGGGATCCAAAATGTAAACACGCTCTCCAAAGGTTTACTGAGCCTCAGAGAGAAGGACCAGATGCTGGAGGCAGGACAAACCTGATTACAGCAGCAGTAGGAATGAAGCCCTGGGAACTGCCAGGTCACTGCCAACAGCTGGCTGGGCACCAGCTGTGAGGTAGGGAATTTGGGTTTCCAGGTCCTGGAGCTGGATAGGGAATTTGAATTTCCTCTTGGTAGTCAGTGAGGGGTGTGAATATGCAGAAACTGGCTTCCTGCAGGAGGAGTCATGGTTTTGCAGGGTCTCACTCGGGTTAGTTTGCTCCCACGTCTCCCAGCCCTGCACCAGGGCACAGCACCCAGGGCACAGCACCCCGAGGCCTCCCAGCCCCAGGGCAGAGTCTGGCTCCGGAAGGCTGTGGGTGGCAGCAGCAGCTCTGTGCTGCCGGCTTATTCCCCAGCCTGCCTTTGCGGAGCTTTCAACAGGCCCCTTAAAGACCAGCGATGGCACCTGGGTATCCCTGTTCCACAGGCACACAGGGATGTGCCCACGCTGCTGGTGCTCCCTGCGCCCGGTGTCTGCTCTGCCTGCACCCCACTTCCACGCGCTGGTGACCCCGTGGCAGAGCTCCCTGCCCTGCCTGTGGGAGGGAAGGGCTGAGGGAGCGGCTTTGGGCCCTCCTTCTCTTTGGGAAAGTCCCTCTCTTCTGCTGTGCTCCTGTCGGCAGGGCTGTTTTCCTGTCGGCAGGGCGGATGCTCTGGGAGCAGCACTGTGAAACCCTCTGCAGTGGAAGGTCCCACCACGCTTGGCTCGGCCATCACAGCTGCCACAGGGGGTCTCACGTGCCTCTGGCAAACATCTCTGCACACGCACAGGCAGAGCCACTTTGTTCTGCTTAATCCTTGAAGCAATAAAAGACGGCTGCATTAAGTCAAATTTCCGAACCAGAAGGTCTTCATTTGATATTAGATCCCAGTGCCAAGTCCTGCAAAATCCCCGACCCATAAACTTCACTGAAAAAATAAAATAATAAAGCCCAATCTGGCAGCAGAGCTATCCACAGCATTGTTGAGGTCTGACTGCTTCCACTAGCTCCTGCACTGCATTCCCTGGGATCTGCAGAGCCATGCTGTGACCTGCTGATGGGGAATATGCTGAGGAGAGGCTGCTGCTCATGGTCATCCCTCTGCCCTGGCCTGGCAGTGGGAGCTGCTCTGGGGGTCAGCAGCACCTCAGCCCCTGCAGCGCCAGCCCCAGCTCCTCGCCCGCCTTGCGCCGTGCCTGGCACAGCAGCTGCTCCAAGTAACGCTGTCATCCATAGTGCCACAGGCCTCCCTCCAGGAGTGCTTGTGCTTCAGCACTGTAAAACATCAGGAAATGTTTTACAGGGGGATTCCCATGGCCCTCGTGCCAGCGCAGAGGCAGCGCGCTGCTCTGGAGAAGGAGGAGGAGGCAGAGCCCTGAGGCAGGCTGCAGGATCCATGCCTGCCGCTCCTCCACGGAACCAGAGCAGCATCTGGAATTGCACTGGAATCATCCTGGCAGGCACAGCTCTGTGCTGAGACCAGGATGCTGCCTGGGGATCTGACTGCAGTCATGGGAACAGCAAACATGTGTCTGTTAGGTACAACTCAGGTGGGTTTGAGCCTCCTGCAGGTGAGTAACTCACCAGAACAGCAGACCAGGAAACAGAACAGCCCAATTCAGGGTAGCACAGATCACGGCACTGCAAATCTGTCTCTTCCCCCAAAAGGGCTCCCTAAAGGCCGATTGCTGAGCAGGGACATGCTCAGCAGGTGCCCCAGGAGGAGCGGGGTGGGCACACACCATGTCAGGTATAGCCCTGGGTGTGGGGAGCTGGGGGGTCTGACACAAACTGGGGAAGCTCAGTCAGGGGTGCTGAGGTTCACCCTACAACAAAAGCACACGTTCAGCTCAATACGCAATTCCCTCTTATTCCTGTGTAAATGCATGCAAACAAGGACTTACAGCTCCTTCCACCACAGACCCTGCCTGCCAGCTTTGTAAACACAAATTTCTAGGCTCGCAGGAGCCCAGTGAGCCATGAGCTGCCGTGCTGATCTGCAAAGGCAGAGCCAAACTTGAAGCCCAGGGCAAAGCCCTGAGCAGCCCTTGAGGCTTTCTGCTTGGCCATGTGCACAGAACCATCTGCCAAGCAGAGCTTCCTGAAGGGTCTCCCGGTGCTCTGGCTCTCCCACTGAGACATCACTGCCTGGGAAACCTGAGCCCTGCAGAGCCAGGAGTAGCACCAACTCCAGCAGCAGAGGAAAACAAACTGGGAAAAATAACTCGCAGCCTCAGCTGTGGGCGTGTGGCAGGAGGGAGCACCCGGTCAGCAGGAGGGAGTGAGCCCGCAGCCAGCCCAGTAGTGCTGCCAGCCTGCACTGAGCTCACCCTGCCTTTTTGTGGCATGATGGCAGGACAGCACTCTGCAGCACTACAACAGGGGGACCAAGTTCTGAGCTCTGCAGGCCTGGCAGTGCTCAGGGTGGTTTGCAATGAAGGACATCCTGCAGCTTGAACATGTGAGGAAGCTGCAATCCCAGAGGATCTTCCTGGAGGCAGGTTGGTGGTGGGTATAACAGGAAACCTGTCGGTATTTGCCAGGTCTTAGGCACAGACAGGCACTTCCATGCCTGGCAAGATGACAGGTCACCCTCACAGCATGCAGGGGAAGGGTCTCTGCTGCCACTGCCACCTCTCCCAGCTGCATGGTCCCCTCTGTCCCACTCCGGGGCTGTCCCCTAGGCCAGGAGCATTCACCTGGCCGTCACCTCTCTTGCTCACCACAGTCCCAGCCTCACAGTACAGGAAGAGCTCTGCCAGCTCACATCTAGCTTGGGTGAAGGAAACGAGGTGTTTGTGCTCGGCTCAGCTGCTGCCTGCACACCCCGGCACGGCCGGCTCGCTTTGGCTGTGCCCAGGGCATCGCTGCCCCTGGATCTCCAGAGCGGGTGCCTGCACCCCGGCTCCTCCCTGCCGCGTCCCTCAGGGTGGTGCTGCTGCTCTCGCAGCGGCCGCGCAGGGGCCAGGGAGCTGATCCAGCTGAAACAAGCCTTTTTTTTCCAGAGTGGTTTCCAAGCGTGTTGCAGCACTGGCATTCCCAGGCCCGCAGTGCTGCTGCCATCCTCCCACCCAGCCTCCACAGTCCTAGCCCCACAGCGGGCTGAGCGGATGGGGTCAGGAGTTCACCCACTCCAGGGTCACCAATGGACTTCAGACAAAATCATTCCAAATGGAGAACCCTCCAGGTAGATGTTTCACTGCAAGTGCCCACTCCCTACGGGATCTCAGCACAGACCTGGCCACCCCAAACAGTATTTTAAGCACTGTCCCAAGTTCACAGACCTTCAGGTGACAGGATATTTTTTGCGTGGGTACCTGCTGACCCCTGTGCAGCACAGTGGAGGCTCCATGCATGCCTTGTCATGCAGCATTTTCCTCTGCCAGTATTACCCTATTTTAATGCCTTTTACTGTAAAGTGCCTCTTTAAACCCAAACAGCATCACCTGAATACCCTTCTCTGGTACCCAGGGCCGTTCAAGGGAACACACATGCCTGAGCCTATAAAATACTCCAGCAGCCCAGGGATGAGCAAACCCCAGTCCCCCCCACCCACGTCTCGCAGCACCTGGCTCCACCAGCACAGAGGGACCGAGGCTGAAGCCTCACCTTGACCCACAACTTCGCAGGGGAGCTGTGTCCCAGCCTGCCTGCGGGAGCCCTCACTGACCCATGGCAGCCAGCACTGGATGCAGCAGCACTTCTCCTGCACATCAGTACCAGCTGCTCACACCACATCTAATTATTGCCATAATCCCTATTAACTATTTCTTCACTGATCCCCCATTCAAAACTCCACAGAGCCCGTACTTACCGCGCACTCTGCAAGCGCCTGCTGTGCCCCCATGGGTGCGTGGCAGGAGGCTTGGGCTAGGTGCAGCCACAGCAGTACTGAGACAGCAGCAAATTAACTGTGCCGTCCTCCCATTGCCCCCATCTCTGGGATCAGTGGGAGGGCAGCAGGGCACAGCCACCCGCTGCACCGTGTCCGGTGGGACCCCGCAGCTGGTCCAGAATCAGTTACGAGCTCCAGCGAGCTGATCAATATCCCCAGCAGCTCTGCATGTCCCCTTGCCCAGAACGGGAAGGTAACGTGGTGGCAGGGGACACACACAGCAGCCCAGCTTCCCTGCAAGCCCCCCGCACCTCAGGGAGGGGGAGAAAGGGGATCCCACAGATCGTGCTGTGATTTCACACAGCTCTCATTGTCTGAACTCATTATCCACGTTGCACAAGGCAAACCCGCAGTCAGATGCTGACACGGCTCGCGTTCCTCATTAGCAGCCCACATTGCAAAAGCTCCATCGACACAAACATGCATACTGAAGCCCTTACCTTCAACTTGTCACTCCCTCATCACTGCGGAAAAGACTCTACTGGGTTCTCAGATTTAAAATACTATAAGAACAACTACAAAATTCCTTAGTTCCTCCAGAGAAAGTTACACACACGTTTCTGTCAAAAAAAAATGAAAAATATATTCATGGCGAGTTCATGGAGAAGTCTGGTGCATTTGGATATTTTGGTCACTTGTTTTTTAAAGCAGGTTTCTAACGGGGTCCCAGGTTTTGCAAACCCTTCTGCGATGTGCAGGATCTCAGCTCGTAAAGATCGCTCAGTCTAGTTCCTACTCCATCAGCCCACGCTGCTCCCTGCGTATGCAAAGCAGAAAGTATGTGATCATATCAGAGCAATTTGCACATTCATAAATCCTGGTCTCAATCCGTAGACTCCGTCTCCATCCACTGAGTAGGGGCTTTTTATTATTATTATTACCAGAGTATCCAGCTTTGTAAAGGCATCCAGTGCAAACTCCTGCATGAGGGAATTCCACCCCACTAGTACCACCTCCTAAGACAATATCCAGCCAAAATATTGTGACTGTTGCAAAACCCGGACTGGAGCTCCACAAAGGACCTTCCAGCCTTGCATCCAGAGCCAACAGGATCTCAGTAAATTACTGCAGAGTGACACACCATCGAGTTGTCTTTGTAGTCATTTTTATTTATGACAGTTAATTCTGAGTTATTACTAACATTTTAGTGGTAAGTGGCATATGAAGTCATCAGCTGTCACAACTGCATCTGTTAATAAACATGTCAGATATTAAAAGCAGCTTATTATCCTCTGGAGGGGGGAAGGCATGAAGGCAAAGAGCTCAGAGCCTGGTTGTTTTTCCATTGCCGGCTGTGCAGCAGGAGGAAACATTCCTGCTCAGGAGAGCAGCATGGCTGCAGTGGGACTGCCTGGGACACCTGCCCTCCAGCACAGCTGAGCAGCCTGGGAGCCCTCCTCCCTGTGCTGCCAGCTCCCTTTCCCTCCTCCACCTGCACTCCAGCATGGACAGCTGACAGACCCCACTTTGTGCAGGTGAACAGAGGACATCAGTGCTCAGGCACCTTCCCTGAGCCCCACCATGCCTGGAGGGATGAGCAGATCCTGCAGCGGGGCTCAGGCAGCTGCTGGTGCTCCCAGGAGCCCGCTGGAGCCTGGCCCAGGGTTCCTGTATAAGCCATAAGAGGAGTTGGTGGCCACCAGCCTCCCGAGGGCCAGCAGTGCTACCCAGCCATGACTGACCCTCGTCCCTGGTTCTCGCAGGGCTGATGTGATGCTCAAGGCCATGGGGCTCTGCCCAGAGCCCTGGTGAGTTGTCCCAGGGTGTGTGACAAGCTGCCAGGCAGCCCCTCAGCATGACATGCCTGTGCTCCCTGGCAGTCTCCTGGGGGAGATTCCCCAAGCTTGCAGGGCTCTGAGCTGGAAGCCAGAGGGCACAGGCTCTTCCAAAGGATGTGATGAGCCCTATGGTGGCTCCTGAATCCCTCCTGGATCCCCTGCTGGGGCCAGGGCAGTTCTCCTTCAGCACTCTTCTTCCCATGAGCCCCCACTGAAGAGAGGTCCCTGAGCATCCCTGGCAGCTGCTGGCACGAGCCCTGGAGTGCTCACTGGGACTCGGCGTGAACCCGACAGCCCTGAGGAAGAGGAGGGCAAGGCTATGGATACAGAACATGCCATCAAGCAGCCCCCCAGACACAGAGATTTGGAGAGCCTCATGAATCCCTCACACACCTGCCCTCTTCTCTGCCATACACAGTGCTTGTGTGGGGGCAGCTGTGAACACAAAGGTGCGAAATAACCCAAACAGGCAAGAGGGAAAACTCACTCTTTCTGCAGCTTTTCTTTTGTGCTGTGTGTGTTAGTTCTCATGTACATGGAAGTTTTATTCATCCTGAATTTTCCTTGGCACCTTGTTAAATGTCCCTCATTTCCTATTTGTAAATGATGTCACTGAGATCTACGCTGTCTCACAGGAGAGTGTGAATGTGTTCTGCTTGTTGGCAGATGCTGAGCAGTCACTGCTGCATGCCTCCATATCAAAGACCGTTTTCTATTTATATTTAGAGCTTTTTTTACTTTCTATTCTAGGAAATTCTCAAGTACCATCAAATGTTGTTAGGGACAACATCATTCCATTGACTGCACAAGTGAAAAATCTGATGAACCCAAGATCTGTATTTCATGCACATTGAACAGCCAAACCTTCTTTCTGATACTGGAGTGCTGCAGCCTCAGCTGACAGCTGTAGATCAAGTTTCTAAGGGAGCAGTAAACCCCGAAGCCAGAGCTCTGTACTGGCAATGCTGACAGACCCAGATGCAGCAGCAGGGCTACTGGCACAGCAGTAATGAGCCAACAGAGCAGTGGGTCTGGCTGAAGGCAAAGCGACATGCTCACAGCTCCCTGGTGCCAGAGGTGTCATTGCAGAGGATGGTAAATCACACTAAAACCTGCCTTAATGCCCTGCACAATAAATCCAGCACCAAGTCCTACATTTCTTCCCCCTCTGACAGGAGCTCATTTACAGACTTGGTTTTTTTTAGCTAATGGGTGTTGAGGCTGATCCTAAATTAATTCCAAACAGGTTGTTTCTCTCCTGAAATTCCCCATTTTAGCAGGATAAGATGCCAAGCCACTACAGACTGAGAGCAGAGCTCTGAGTGGAGGGTTCCTTGACACTCACAGCGGGTTCCCCGGGCTGCCCTGGCTGGGACATGGGTGCAGGGGCTCTGCACAAAGCTGAGGGGAGAACCCCACTCTGTTTCTGCACAGGATGTGCCGTAATTCCTCCACATCCCCTAGTCCACCCTTAAAGTATGTGGTTCTCCTTTACATTAAAAACCTGCAATATTTTGGTCCAATTTCATCCCTCTATAGTTCCTGCCTTGCAAAACCCTCTGCCTCTCTTGAAGAGGGGGAAGGTGACTCCATGGAAGGCCGACCCTGCCCAGGGACTTCAGGGACAACCAGGAGCCATGTCCCTCGCCCCTGGTGCAGCTGAGGGAGGGGGGGCTGTGGGTGTACCCAGGTCTGCACCAAGCAGCTCCAGCACTGAGCACCACAGCTTCTTTCACATTAACCCTACCAGTGCCTACAAATTCCCAGCTGGCACAGAAGGTGCATTACTCATCCCTGGTGCCTCATCAGCCTTTGATAATATCTCAGCATAAGCAAAAAGCAGAAAAGACACTCACAGAGGAAGCAGAAGGAAAGTGAGTATGTCCTGAAGTGTCTGTGCCAGTCCCACACTGGACACGAGGTCTTTTTTGGTCTGCTGCTCTGAGGACTCTGCTGCAGGATGACTGATAGCCCGGGCAATTGTTTGTAATAACACCTGAATGTCAGCAGCCCGAGCCTCAGGAACACAGTCCTGCCAGTGCCTGCTCACTGCATCGACGCTTGCTCTGGCTGCAAGGCAGCGACTGCGCTCCTGCCAGGGGCTGCACAGTCTGCGCTGGGGTCAGGCATGGGGGCACCGGCATCACGCCTTCCATGGGAGATGTGAGAGCCAGAGGATGTGGAGCTGACTTCCTGATAGGATCACCCGGGCACGCCTCTGCTCCCCAAGCAAGGCTGGGCTCTCATGCAGCCAGTGCTGCTCGCGGGCTGCGCTCAGAGGCGCTGGCAGCCTGGCAGCAGCCCGTGCTGGAAGCATCTCCATCTGGGATTCTCCCTGGATCGTCATGCCGTGCTGGTGCTGAGAGCCACAAACTGCAGAGCCATATGGATTCCTTCAGTGTAAAACTCTCAGTAGGTGACAGGAGAGCAAGAGCCTGTCATCCCAGAGGTGGGTGGGATGAGATGCCCCATCCCACCCCAGATGTGCCTGCCTGCACCCCTGCTCCCCGGGGGCTGGCCAGGAGTGGTCCAGCAGGACTGACCTGCTCTAGGCTTGCCATGCTCAGGGCAGGAGGGAGTTCCTGTGTGCCCCACCAGCTGCCTTGCTATTCAGACCCTTTTCTTGGGCCTGACAGGTTTTCTGGCACCTCGTCCATGCAGTGTGGACATTTCTCCTCTCCCCAAGGAGCAACATCATGTGCATGTTGGGAAACACTCTTTTTCCATTTGCTCCGAAGGCCCTTTCCCCTGTTGTTTGAGGAATGCTGTTTGAATTAGCTGCACGGATTGCAAACAGACCCCGTTGTTTTCCTTTCCCAATGCAGGGAGGCTTCTGTTCTCTCTGGCCTGCTGGATTAACCAGGGGCTTTACACACTGACCTCTCTGCAGCTCAGGGAAGCTAATTTAATCCCAATATCGTTACAGATCACAGCAGGACGGATGTCACAGATTCCTTGAGGCAAACCAGCATGGAGTGCTGGCAGAGACAGAAGCATGCTGTGTTTGTAGAGGCAGAAGCTGCTGCAATTTTGCTGTTAAATTCCCTCTACAAAACTCGTGCAGCTGGGGAGGACAGGAGCACTGGGGAACAGGGGTATACCCTGAGCACAGAGGTCCAACTGAGGGGATGCTCTGCCTGCATCCCCAGTGCCCCTGGCACGCCAGAGGGTGCAGGGTGGCTCTGAATCCTGGCAGAAGAGAAGGAGATGCAGACTTGCATCTCCTCGCTATTTCTTTCTCATTATTATTTTTTTCCCTTGGTACCTGCTCGTGAAAGCAGTCTGTGATGTGATGCTGAGCCTGGAAAAGGCATCAGCACCCTCACAGCAGGGTAATCCATATACATCTCACTTGTATTTTCAGGGGGAAGATCTGCCTTCTCACTTATGTGCAGTGTCACAGCTCTGCCTCCCCTGGCCCCACGGCCCCACCTGAAAGCATCACCCTCCCCAGCACAGCCAAGGAGGGTGTCCAGCCCCCTAAGCAGGACAGAAGGGTGCAGGAGCCACCAGGCTTTGGGGGAAAGCCCTGCCTCTCCCAGCATGGCTCGGGGGGCTTTGATGTTTGGGAAAAAGAAATTACTTTGGGATGCTATTAAAGAGAAGTTTGAATGATGACACACCACAGGGCTGGGACTTCCAGCATTTCTTGTAAACTCCATCCAGAGCTGGAAGTGGAAGAGGCCACTGGCACAGCCAAGAGGACATGAAACCAAAAGCCTCTGCAGCAGGAGTGGCTTTGTGAACAGCTTGTCCCTCTCCAGGCATCTGCTCCCTCCCTCCTTCCTCTGCTGCTGCAGATGTCCCCCAGGACCACGGGGCAGAATTTGAGAAGCATGGATGGGGCACCCAAGGGAGCCACAGCCCTGTGAACCAGTCCTGGGAGACTGGGACAGGGATGGGAGCTGGGCATGCAGCCCCTGCTCAAGCCCATCCTTCTCTCAGCCATGATCAGCTCTAGGGAACATTCCTGCTGGATGACATTTCCCAAGGCATAGAGAAAAAAAAAAAAGCACTTTTTTCCCAATATAAATTCTTGCAACATTAAAAACCCCACACAATAGTTGTAAGCCCTGGAACGACTGGGGGTAAAAAAGTTACAGTTCAACATGGAAATAGCACTGCCATCTCCAACTGGTGAGCCCCAGATGTGGGACATCATATGTGACAAAACCCCACAGGCGGGACATGCAGGAAGCCTGTAATTGTTGTGGACTCCCATCACTGTGTGGGGACAGACTGGGAGAGTCCCGAGTGCCCCGTGGGTCACCTGCCACAGCAAGAGCAGAGCCCTGCATCCTGGGCTGGCACTGGGAGTGACACAGAGCTCCTTGTTGGCCCAGCTGTGCCCACAGAGAACAGGCTGCAGCAGAAGGGACCTGCGGCTGTTTTGGGACCCTGGGGTGATTTTGGGGTGCTGGGGCAGTTTGGGAATGCCCCAGGCACGAGCTGGAAGTTCCTGCTTACCCACAGAATGGATGCTGGTGCTCTGGGTTGTACTGACACATCACCAATGGGTGGGAAGTGCCTGTCCATGTGTCCTCACTAACAGTGGATGTGTCCCCTGGGCAGGGACCCATTCCTGTTGGCCCAGGAGCGTCACTGCACTGAAAGCAGCTGAATAGATCAGCAGAAGACATGTGAAGGGGAACCTTGTGCAGCACAAGCTACAGTGATGTGCTCGTTCTGCTGCATTCTGAGCCACTTGCAGAACTCCTGTAATTACTTTAATTACAGCCTGGGACCCTGCCATGCCCGTGCCCAGCCACCTTCTGCCAAACAGCGGTTCTGCAGAGGTTTCCAGCAGAGCCAAGAGCTTTGCTGGTGTGGATAGGAAATGTTTGCATATTGTGTTTTAAATTATATAATTTATTGGATGCAGTGCTGAGCAAGGAGCTAATTCTGCCCGGGGATTTTGGCCATTGTACAGGCATGGAGAAGAGTGAGGCCCAGCCTGGCACTGCAGGATGAGGCCGGGATGAAGGAGGCTGGGCAGGGAGCAAGGTTCAGACTCCCACAGCCGGGGCAAGGGGCGGCCAAAATGGGGAAGATGAGGAGTAAAAGGTTCCCTCGGCAGGACAGACTGGCAGTACAACTATGGCAGCTCTGCCCTCTCTCTTTCTGCCTGTTGCCCCCTTTCAGTTTTTGGATGCATTCGTTGTGTGGGAGCTCGAGGTGAGGCTGGCCCAGCTTGCACCCCACAGCAGCTCCCTGAACCACCTCAGGTCACCCCCCATCACCCTGTGTCACCAGCCGTCATTACCGCCCCTCATCCCCCGCTTCACCCCCCAGTAACCCCCCACAGCACCAAGGGCACACACTTTAGACACCCATGCCTGCATTTGTGTATATTTTAAATATCTACAGGACGACGGCATGAGGAAGAGATGGGTCAAGCCTGGCTTTTTCAGGAGGCACACCAATCCCAGCACAGGGCAGGACGAGCAAGAACGCGGCCAGAGCAGCAGTGGGGCAGTGGAGCAGGAGGTGGGGCGGTCTCTCATGGAACCTCTGCCCTGGGAGCTTTGAGGTTTCATTTCCAATTAAGTTTTTCATATGGTAACATTCAGAATTTTGATGGGAGATGAGGCTACTTTTGCCTAAGAGAGAACATACTTTCACTGCTATGCCTGGCCCAGGAATGAGTTCTCCACTATTAAAACATAATTTAATTTATCTCCATGGGTTTTGTGATGACTGGGATTTGTTCTAAGGAGACCTTTAAAGGAGAATTTTTGCATTATTGAATGTATGTGCTAGGAAGTTAAGTTCTGGCATCCTCTGATAACCAGATTTCTTTTCTATCTTCCACTATATCAATCATGATAAAAGGCCCTGCCAAAGCCCTAATTCAAGCCATGCATCTGGCATATTGTGAAACAAATCAGCAGGGGGAAAGAGCAAAACCCACAAGATGCTCTAGTCCAGTATTTTTTAATGCAAGTTTCAAGGACATTGACGGTTTACCTCATCAGGTAAATATTTGTAATTTGCTTTCCCAAGGTTAAACCAGGACCAAGTGGCTGCTGAAACTGCAACTCATTTGCTCTGACAGACCCCAAGTAGCTTAAAAATTATTTTTCCTGAAATCTGAGGCCTTGTACATGCCAAGCAATGGCACTGGTACCTTCCCACCGAGGACTGCAGGGTGATCCCATTTTCCAGGGACTAATCTGGTGGACACCCAGCTCCCACAGTTTCCCAGGGCCCCCCAAACACAGAAGACCCCACTGGGCTGTGGGCGAGCTCTGTGCATGGGGCAATGGGCAAGGAACCCTTGGTCCTTTGCCTCTTTGCGAGCTTTCCTGCACGCAGCAAAGAGGAAGGAGTCTTTTTTAGAGTCTTAATTTTATCACTTCCCTGATGCATCAGCTTGTGGAGTGCAGCAACAGCAACGCATGGAAAGAGCTCCCTTCCCTGAGAGCATCTCCAGGGCACAGCAATGGCCCAGGCCAGCGGAGAGCCAAGGCGAGTTCAGCAGCAAGGCTGGCAGCACCGCCAGGACCCATGTGGCACGCACACCTCGCTGGCACGGCCGGCACTGCCGCTGGCAGGGGACAAGGTGCCTGTGTGCTCCCGGCTGCCAGCTGGGAAAGCTGCTGCTCTGCTTTGCGTATAAGTCAAAACCTGTGAGCTACTGGTTACAGACACTCGCTGCTTTAGCAGGCTGAAGCGGGAGAAGGGAGAGAGCTGCCAGACCCAGCTGGTCTCCGCTCCAGGAGCTGATGGAGGATTGGCCCAGCGTCACTTCTTCACAAATTGTCAGTTCCCAGAGTACACAAAACAAAGCTCTGAGGATTGAGTGTCTCGGTACAGAGGCAAAGGCAAAGACTTTGGGAACCTGATAGCACTTTCCACCCAGAGACATGTGCACCCCGGCTTCCTGCGGCCCCCACAGAGCCCTGCCTATCCCACAGCAGCTCAGCGTTGGCAAATACAGCGCTGGGGCAGGCGGCTCGGAGCAGGCTCCTGCCTGCTGCCCCGCTGAGCCTCTCCCTCTCTAGACTGGTGCCCCACAAACCAGAGAGGGTTTGTAAAGTCACCACAGGTCCCTCCTGGGATGTCCTGGCACAAGAAACCCATTCCCTGCTCTCCAGTGCCCACTGCCACTCTCCTAAAAAGGCTGGGGCCTCCCCACCAGCCGCCCTGTCACACATGGTGCCAGAGCTGGAAGCTCTCGCTACTTGTTTCACGGGAACTTCTGACATTTCAAAAATTGTTTTCATTCTGGCTTGGAATGAAGACAAATATTTCAGAAATTTCCTGAATAACATAAAGTTTAAAATATCCTCCAAACTAAAATAGAAGTGTTGGGCTATCTCAGCTCTTGCATTATGTCATATCATGCCAGCGCACAGTACACTGCAGAGTCACAGATGACTTCTCATGAGGAGATGTAAACAAAAATACAAATGTCAGCAAGGGAGGAGAAATGAAATGCTGAAATGACAAATTCTCTAAAACTACTTTTTTTCCCCCCTTGTGCAAATTAATACTCCATGGGAAATCGCTTGGATTTTTTAAAAGAGCACAGTCTGGCCAAAGCAGCTCTGCTGTTCTCTGGAGCAGGAGGAACGTGCTGCCGGCGCTCCCCTCCTGCCCGTCCAGCCGCAGTCCAGCAGCGCTGCTCCTGCAGCCGAGCTGCTCCGGGATGTCCCGCTGTCCCTGCCCCCGTCTCCCTGGCCGCGCTTGACCCCTTATCGTGTTTCTCGCAAACCAAGGGCGGGCGAGCTGTGCGCTCAGGGCGCAGCGGGGCCCGGCTGTCTCCAGCGCAGATAACGCCGGGATGGAGCCCGCCGGGCGCGGGGTGAGCGGCGCGAAGCAGCGCGTCCGTGGGAGCGCAGGAGGACGTTCCGTGGTCCCGCTCTGTCCGGTGCCGTGGCACGGCGCTTACCTGGCTCAGCTCTGCTCGGCCGGGGCTGGCTCCTGCCCTCCCTGCGCCCCGCACATCGCCCGCCCAGGCGGCCGCTCAGCGCCGCGGCGGCTGCCCCGAGCCGGGGCTCCGCGCCGGGCAGACCTCCGGGCGCCGGCTGGCACCCATCCCCCTGCCTGCCCCGTGCCTCTCCAGAAAGGCACTGCTGGGAAGGAGTGCCGGGGCTCATGTCTCCGGTGCTGTATCCACCCCTTCCCACCCTCTTGGGGTTCGGTCCTGCCAGTTCCACTTGTGGGCTGTCCTCACCACTTTGGGCCTTTCTACCGCTCCCCTTCTTGTGGCTCTGGATGTCACCACAGACACGCTTTTATGAGAGTGGGCTTGTGCAAGGCTTGTATAAAGTGTTCTCAGAAATACGAGGTCCTGTCATTTGTAAAACTAATAAAAACGTCCAATAATTTTTACAAGGGAAAAATGAGTCATTGGATGGCACATTTCTCATTACTGGCATTTTACAATTAAAATGAGCATCTATTGAATCAATCCAAAGCTCTTATTGTTAGCAGACACTAATAACTTCCTGAGCTATTGAAGATACTTTTTTTCTGAAGAAACATGACCCTTTGCCACGGCATTTCTCGTTGAGAGTGGTATCCAGCTGAGACCAGCTCTGCTCAGCTCCTGCTGGAGGCTTTTCAAACACATCCTGATGAGACTGGTGGCTATAACTGGGTGGGAAATTGTTTTTAAGCCCTCAAAAATGTTCAAGATTTCAAAATTTTTCCCGCTCCACATGGGGACAAAACCAGAATTGTTCAACATTTTTACCAAAAAAAAAAGTCCTCATGGAAACCATCTCCGGAATAGCCAATAGCCATGGGTCACGCTGAGCCAGTGAAGCAGGGACTGCGGTGGCTCAGACCGCCGTGATGGTGGCTGCGCTGGCATCAGCCGACTTTTGCTCCCAGGGTGGGATGCCCATCCCAGACCTCACGACCTTTCCTGATGAAAAATTAATTCAGTGAAACTTGCCCAGTTTCACTGCAGCTGTTGCGTGTGCACCGCCACAATCCGCCCCACGCAGGACAAGCCAGGCCAGTGAAGTGAAGGCATCACCACCTCCTACCTTTGGAGGACCAAGAATTTTGCAGCTGCTTCTGTTTTAAGGACAGTATATACAGTCAGAGCCTAATTTTCCACATGCACTAAGCCCATCTGCTGCTGCCTTCTGAAGATCAGCCTCCCTCCAGATGTCCCAGGATGGATTCTGGCCACCATAGTCACCACATGCTTTTTGGAAATGGACACCCTGATGGAACAGAAGGTGTGGTCTGAGGAGGATTCAACGAGAAGAAGACCCACAGAGGCACAGGGAGACTCTGGGGGCCCTCAAGAGGCCTTCCTTGTCCATAGGGGCTCATTTCAGCCTCAGGAGATGAGACCAAGAAGGGCCAGCCTGAATGCAGGACTTGTTTCTCAAAGTTACTCCAGATGAAGCAAAAGAGATCAAAATGCAAAACCCATTTATTGCCTTCAGCAGAGGTGCCCAGAGAAAGCTCCTGCTGCAGGATTTAGCAGAGGAGCTCCAGGTTGCTGTCAGGTTTTAGGAGTGCTCTTTTTCCATGTGCGATCACCTGTACATCCTCAAGGCAGAGTGAGAAGTCCTTCCCCTGCCATGACGCCAGAGAAGAGAAGCCAAATTATCCCATGTGCCCAGTGAATACAGAGAGTTTCTGAATGTGAATGGACATCTTTCCTCTCAAGACCCAGCAAGCCCCAGGCAGCCAGGCTGCTGTCACTTGTGGGGAGATTCAGTTCCTATTTGTACTATCAAACACGAGCAAAGCTTATGAAAAACTGCCATGAAATCCCACTGCACAGCAGTAACAATCCTGACTTCCAAACACTGAGTGCCCTGCCAAAGGGCTGGCAAGTCCAGATCCTGCTGGGCAGAGGCATCCAGATGCCACATCTGGTATGACAGATGCTCTTGGTGCAGGTCTGCCGGAGACCAGCCCCAGCCTAGCCTCCCCATAAGTCAACTCTTTTCCAGAAATGAGCACCTGCAGGACTCAGAGACATCCATGATGGAGACTTCACTCAGTCTTGGTTGGAAGAGTCCTTATTTGCAGGGAGCAGAGGGCTGGAGCTTGGTTTTTCTGGTTCAGCAGCCCAAGCTGGGCACAACAGAAGGATGCCAGACTCTGTCTCTCTGAGCACCACACGTGGGACTCTCCTATCCCCATCTTCCCCATGGCCCTCTGGAAGGGATGAGTCTGTCCCTTGGGAAAGTGCCATGGGAGTAGGGATGCTGATGCACGGCCCAGATGCTGGGGAGAAGCAGATGAGATTGTTTTCCATTCCCTGTTGTTGTGCAATGGCTCCAGCGCTGGAGACACTTCCCACTCCTTTTCCTTTGCTACTGAGCATGGGCGTTGGAACCACAATATGTATTGTCATTTATAAGCTCTGTAGGAATCTCCTGGGACCTACGTGCATAAATCTTGGGTTGGCTTTAGCATTCCTTTTTCCTCTTGCATCCTTGCAAAGCTTCTGCCTATCCTGCCTGTCTGCAAGCCTGAGCTTTGCAGGATCTGGAGTCCTGTTCCCAAGAACATCGGTCTGTGCTGCTGCCATGCTCATCTGCTCTTGCTTCAAAGGGAGGGACTTGGGAATGAGCTGCTAATGCAGCTTGGCCTGGCCACAGTCCTGCTGTGGCTGCCAGGTGCCTGAACACAGCACACACAGCGGGCATGGCCAACAGCTGACAAAAATGCCAGGAACTTCCCTTTATGGCTCTGTATTTCCTGTTAAATTTTTATGGGATTTCCTCAGCACCCAAGAGCCCAGTCACTGGCAAAGCTGGGTGGGAAGACCTGCTGCCGGGAGGGGACGGGGCTGGGGACTGCCTAGCTCCCGGTGCTACCGAGCTTGGGTGCCACCAGCCCGGCCAGGTTCCCGGCCATCCACCCGCTGCAGGAGCAGCTCCCAGGTGCCACCGCAGGCGGTCGGCTCCCGGCTCTCCGGGGGCTGCCGTGTGCCCTGCCGGCAGTGAATTTGGCGTCCCCGCCGCAGGGACTCATCGGCTGATGTCGCAGGATTTCCTCCCCCCGCCGGGAGCGCACAATAGCGGGGACAGGCTGCTCCGCAGACACCCTAATCCCTTGGCGATTGTGCCCCATTTCGGGGGGTGACAATGGCTCAATGAAGGTTTGCAAGGTTAGCAGGAACGCTAATCCTTACAGAAGAAAAATGTGACAATTACTTAATGCCGTGGCTGGGAGCTTTTGTGCAGCCCTTCTGGGCAGTGTCTCATCGACAGGCGCAGCGGAGAACAGGCGCTGTCCGGGTACCTGGGACGAGAGGGGACGGCCGTCTGCGGCCGCGGGCTGCAGTCGGTGCTGCCACGTATCTGCCCAGCCTGTGTGGGCTTCTGCTCGTCCCTTGGAATTCCCATTCGAGCGAAGGAGTTTCTACCATCACCCAGTGAAAGTACAAACATGTCCATGGCCAGAGCACAGGCGGCTCTGGGGAGCAACAGAGGTTTTTGTTGTCCCAATTTAATTTCCGGAAAATTGGGTGTCTCTTACAATTCAGAAATGCTGCAGAAGAAATGCAGCGGAGGAGCTGCTGCGAGAAGACCGTGAAAGGCACACTCCTACCAAGCTGCTGTGGGGGCACGGTGCGGAACATGCTCCAGGCAGGGCCCAGAGACCTGCAGAGGAGGGGGCAGGTGGAGGGAGAGGGGCTTAGAGGGGTTGAGGCAGCGGGCGGGAAGAGGGGAATAGCAGAACCTTGGTCACTGGACGGTGATCCCAAGGGTTTGTGATGACACCATCCAGAAGGAGGAGGGCAGGGAGCCTCTGTCCTGCAGAGCAGACCTGCCCCATGGTCCCGGCGTCCTGGGGTGTGTGCTCAGCGGGGTAGGGAGACCCCTCAGGGAGCCTGCGACAGCTGCCGGGGGCTGGAAGAGATGTGCGAATGCAATTGTGTCAGTGCAGAGCCTCGGCTGCTTCCCGCAGGACGCTTCTTCTGCCATCAGGGAGTCGCTGGGAGGTGGAGGAATGAAACAGCCTCGGCGCTGCCAGCCAGCTTGTGTGCGGAGAGCTGTGACAGCCATCCGGGGATTTCTCTGGCTGCAGCGGCTGAGGCAAGGGAAGGAAGGGATAAAGTACTGAGATCACAGACGAGATCCCGCCTGCTCGCCCGGAGGCAGGCGCAACACCACAGCACGCCCCGCCAACCTGCTCCCGGCGGCGCTGGCGAAAGTGCCGCCGTGCTGTCCCCGCCTGACCCCGCACCCGTCCCCACGCAACACGGATCACCGCCAGCCAAGGACAGTGGGGACAGCCAGGCACGGCCGGCGCGACAGAGAACCCCGCAGTGGTGCCTGGTGCTCCAGCCAGGCTGGGGCAACATCTCAGCCTGGACAGAGGCGAACGCCTCTCCAGGTGTGCCCTGCGGGAGGCTGGCAGCCTGCAGCCCGTCCCGGCTCCCCTTGGCTGTCTGCATGCCCGGGATACCATCAAACCAGCCCTTCGGAGAGAGAGGAGTTGCCAGAAGGCAGACCCGGATCCCCGTCGGGCTCCCTAGAAGCTCGGGGCAGCCTTCCCTCACCTGCTCCTTCCCTCCCTCCTGCTCCTGGTCACGACCGTGCCCTGGGCACATCGGGCAGGACGAGAGGCCACGGGTGGCGGGGCAGCAAGGCAGGCTGTCCCCGGCGCTGGCCCTGAGCACCCTCCTCGGTGGGCGAGCAGCCGCCCAGGTGACCGCACAGCCCCGTTCTCACGGCAGCGTGCGTGTGTGCGCTCGCGTGTGTGCGCCGAAGCCATCGCGGCTCGGCGGAGTTCAAGCACTGCAGGCGGAGAGCGCAAATCTGCCTCTGATTAAATCGGCCCTTTGTAATATAACCTATATGAGCCTGCACTTAACACCCATCATCCTGAGGAAAGGCCAGGCTCTCTTCCAGCCGGTTGGGCTGCGTGCCTCCGGGGCAGATCTCCCAGGGACATGAAACTGCCGGGGCAGGAACTTGGATGCATTTCTGTGCGGATTCTTCCCCCTTCTAGAGAGGCACAATGGGGCTTTGCATGAGTGATACAAACATGCCAGTTGTACTTAAGGTTGACAAATAATGTAAACCACACAATCTGGTTTGAGGGAAACGACTTCACCACAATTTATTTTAGTGCTTTAAACATCACGCCAAACTCTGTAGTGAATTGCTAAATTAATGCCGGGCTGCCATCTAAATAGACATCTTCAGATCACAAGCATGTTATAGGGGGAATGGTTTCCTTTGAAATGGTTCCCACAGCTTAAAGGCTGTGCAGAGAAAAAATGTGCCCAGGATTCAATTGCTGCCAACATGTGGTGGCCACATTTCTCCACTGCTATTGGCCAAGATGCGCAGTAAAGCTGAGGAAGCATCATCTGAGGTGGATAGATAAACTAGTGATTGCAGAGAGACAGGGAATGCCATAAGCAGCTCACTCTGAGGAAACGGGTAAAGAAAAAGAGCCTCCTTTCCAAGCTTTTAGCCTGGAAAAATGTGCTCTGCCCAGGAAGGCATTTGGTTGTCCCCATCACACATTTTCTCAGCTGATTGGGACGCAGCAGAGCCCAACAAAAGCATGGTGGATGTGTCCTCCACTCTTGGTTTTACATTGATGCCTTGGCTGGTGTTCTCAGCACTGCTGGCACCAATGGCAACTTCCACTGGCTTATAGCCATGTCCTACATCTCCTAACACAAAAGCCTGTCAGACCCTCTTGGTATGAGGAGCTGGAATTTTGGGGCCAGTGCTCCCCACAGGTGTCAGGGAAGGGGACAAATGAGACCCTGACATCTTCCTTCCAGCTGAAGGAGCTGGGGAGGTTCATGGTGGGTGCTCAAACCCCATGTAGACTTCACGTCTGCACTTCAAACTGGAGATACCCCGGCACCCATTGACCAAGTGTGGACAAAAGATGAGGAGACAAAGGAGAGGGAAGGGAGCAATCACTGTTCCCACCCTGGCAAGTTGGGGTTTGTTTCCCCATCACCAGCCTGAAGTTCCTCTTCCATGCTTTCATGGCTCAGTCGCCTTATGGTTTCCTTCAGCTGAGCTGGAGGAAGAATAAAGAAATGTCTCTCTGGGCCCCAGCCTCTTACAGGGCTCATAAATATGTCTCTGCTTAAAAACTCAAGGATTAATTAACTCATGAGTATCTCCTAACCAAAGTTCTGGGAAAGAGCACCCTCCTGCGTGGGAGGTAGCACATCCGTGGGAGGTTTCCCTGGGGCCTCTCCCCTTTCCACAGATGCCTGACCAGGGTGGACTCGGAGCCAAGCAGTGCCCACCAAGTGGGATCCTGGCCTGGCACCGTCACTGCATGCCAGCTGTGCTGTGCTGGGACCCCGGTGCCACGAGGCACCTGGGTGGCCATCAGCTTCAGCTCTCAGGCCATGCTGCCGTGTTGCCTTTACAGTGTTTTCAATTAGGTGCTTGACAATGCCCAGGCTTGGTGGTCCCTCATAAATTTTGAGCGCTGACGGTGCCATGGGAAAGTTTGGATCGAGGGGGGTGGTGCCTCGGGGTGCATCACGGGGCCGGGCTCTCCGGACACTCCCAGCCCCTTGCCAGAGCGGCCGCCCCCACTGCTGGTGGGGCGGGTGAGCCCTGCCAATGGCTCCCACCTTGTCCCCATGCCCTGTCCCACCTGGGGAGGTGCCAGCTGCACTGGTGGGTGTCCCTTCTCCCCAGAGGTACTGGACAGGCGCACTCCCTCTTTGTCCCTGCCCCATGGCCGCTCTGGGGGCAGCAGGCATGGGGCAGAACAGCTCAAGGTCACTGTGGGATGGTGGGCAGGAGCTTTCCCCACACTGACAGCACCTCTGCCTCATTGTCTGCTCAGGCTCTGCCTGGCACTGGGTCTGCAGCCCAGTGGTCCTGGGAGCCCACATGGTCACGGGCACCCTGGCCAGGGAGCTGGCCTGGTGCAAGGCCCAGCACAGCCCCCAGGGAGGGAGGGTGTCTCCAACAGTCCTTGGCACGGCGTGTCAGCCCAGCAATCGCCAGTCTCCCAAGAGCTGAGCTGCCAGGAGCCACTCCTTCTGCAGTGCGTCTGTGCACAGCTCGTATGAAACAAACAACTTTTGCAACATGTTTTGTTTTCCACCATTGCATTTAAAAAGTAAATAAATTAAATTCATTTTTCTGCCACTTCACTATGTCAAGTGTAACCTGAGCGCTGCTGGCAGGGGAAGCAGCAGTGCGAGGCCTCCCCAGCTCGTGGCAAGGGTGCCTGGCTGTGCTGGAGCCTGAGAGCTGCACAGGGAGGGACTCAGAGGAGCTGTGTTGAACCTGTGCCAGTGACCCGTTCTGCCCTGCTCAGTCCCAGAAAGAATGGCCCCATACCACAGGGCAAACTGGGCTTGAAGGACTGGGACTGCAGTGGAGAGGGGTGCAGGGAGCTGAGATACCCAAGCTGAGCAGGCACTATCCCTGACACAGAACTGCAGCTGAGGATAGTGGTGTCCCCCAGGCTGTCCCCAGGCCTCTCTTCACTCTGCTGTATCACTTCACCTTCTTCACAGTGTCTGTAGGGAAGGTGCTGCTGTCTGAGTGTGGGAAGGAGCAGGCTGCACACATCCATCCTGGGCTGCTGCGTGTGGCATGGGCTGCACACGCAGTGTCACCCCACGGGGCACTGACCCCAGCAGGAGCTGTCCCCAAGGGCTGCTACTGGAGTCAAATGGTCTCCCTCAGTGAGGGTCCTGTGCTGTCACTGATCTGGGTGGATGGGAGGCCCTGGAGCCAGCTCTCTGCCAGTCCATGCCCAGTCCCCAGGGCTGAAAGCATCCCCCATGGCCACGCTTTGCAAGGGCAAAGGGACTTTGCACACAATCACCCACCACCCTCCAAGGCAGGCCCCCTTTTTTTTCCCTAGCTGCTTGGGGCTGCCACGTGTGGCCAGCAACAGAAGAGGAGGGGGATGCCCAGTCCCAAACCAGCTGCTCTTCACTGGGGCTCTCTGGGTGATGGGGCTGCACAGGCCTGGTGGGTCCCACTCTCCCTGTGACAGCTTGGGGACACACCAGCCTGCACTGTGGCTCAGGGCAATACACTCCAAATCCCTACAAACAAGGAGCAGGGAGGGAACCGTTTGCTCTGGGAGCACCATCCAGAGGCCTGGATTTCCTCCTCTCCACAAAGGCAGCTGTCGGCACCCAGGACAGACCTTGGTTACTGTGGCATCGCAGCCAAAGCACCCACTGATGTCATGTGAAATGGAACTTGGCCCTGGGTGCGAGAGGACTCAGGCTGCTTCCAGCTGGCCTCCTTGCTGCTTCTCGCACTGTCTTTGGGACATAATTAATTTTCTCTGTTGGAAGGGTTGTTTCCAGCTAAGCAGGGATCCTCTGAGTTTAAAAGTCAGTGAAAGTGATTTCCAAAGCACAGGATACCCTTTCTTCTCAAGAGCTGGCTTGGAGAGGCAGCAGCAGCAGCAGCACTCTTAGGCTCCTGCCTGTCCCAATGCCCTGCTGCTTCATTTTGGGACAAGCCTAACTGTTTGGCTTTATCAAACACCTCTAGATACAAGCCGGTTCTCTGCAGCACCATAGCACACGGCTCTGCAGCGTGGCCCTGCCCACAGTGGCAGCTGTGCCAGCAGTGCAGGGCTGTGCTGGAGGTGGGTGGCCCAACCCCGCAGCCCCCTGAGCAGTGGCAGTGGCTGTGGACCAATCCAGACACTCAGCCTTCTCCTTCTTCCACAGAACTTCTTCCTTTTGCCTCTGCACTGCCTGCAGCAAGGCTACACCGTGCTGGAAACACAGGGAGTTCCTGCCCTTTTTCAGTTTCAGCCCCAGCTCTGGGAGATAGCAGGCTGGGCACTCAGGATTAACTAGGCCTGACAGACAAGATCATGGTGCCCAGGATGTTGCCCCCACCTCCACCCTGGTCACTTGCAGAGGTTTTTCATGAGACAACTGCCTCCATCCTATCCCATCCCATCCCATCCCATCCCATCCCATCCCATCCCATCCCCATGGTCAGGCCCCTTGTGTGCTCTGGCTGGGTTCTTCTCGGAGTGGGAGGAGAAGAGGAAACATTGCAGCAAACTGTTTTACCAGAAAACACGCAAGTGACTTTTAAAATAATGACATCCAAATGGAAACAACGTGAGCTTCAAAGTCTGACCTTGGGATGCTTTGTGGTTCACGGGCTTTCTGACAGCAGTGTCCCTTTCCATCCCAGGGAACGCACTCAGGAACACCAGCCCCTTCCTGAGGTGCCTGAGGTGCCTCTCATCGCTCAGGCACCCTGTGGGGCCATGATCTGGGCAGGGAGAGTGGCTGCTGGCAGGGCCTTGCTGGGACACCAGGGATTCTGTCACTGCCCAAGCTGGCCCTTCAGTATCTTCCAAAGGGCTCCTTCCCTTTGCCAGCAATGCTGGCGAGGATCTGCACGGCCTCGGATGTGGTTGCTCCAAAGGCCGTCTCCTGTTACCGAAACACAAATGTTGATGTTTGAGGAGGGGAGATGCTGATGAAAATGGATCTGTCTCTGTTTGTTTGTCAAAGCAGCTATTTTAAACAAGTTCTGTTCACACAGCTTGCAGATCGGAAGGAAGTTTTCCCAGCCATAATATCCTAGCTCAGCGCTGGGCAGACAATGGTTCAGCAGTTGCCCGGGATTAGCTGGTGAAATCACCCTGTGCAGCCTGGGAAGGACGTCTGGGAAAGGGCAGCATTGGATTTTGTGCTGGGGAGGCCGGGGGGGTCAGGAGCTGCCCGGGGAGCTGGGTGTGGCATGACGGGGGCAGCCGGGCTCAGAGCAGGTCAGTGCACAGCTGCTCCAGCTTGTCCTGGACTGGAGCTTTGGGACAGCCCTCCCTGGCCTCTCACCACCCCTACGTCCTGCTTTTTTCTCAAGGGAAATGGTTAAATGCAAACTAGGTTACTGTTAAGATACTTCCCAAAGAAGCACACCCGAAAACAGGGCACCTTGTCACCTGCAGTGTGATGGGGAAAGGTGCCCTGCTCCCCGAGCAGGGGGAACAAGAGACCCCATTGGAGCCACATTTGCCTGTGCCCTGTGCCCTGAGCCCTGAGCCCTGAGCCCTGTGCCCTGTGCCCTGTGCCCTGTGCCCTGAGCCCTGAGCCCTGAGGCCTGAGCCCTGTGCCCTGAGCCCTGTGCCCTGTGCCCTGTGCCCTGTGCCCTGAGCCCTGAGCCCTGAGGCCTGAGCCCTGTGCCCTGTGCCCTGTGCCCTGTGCCC
>WEKY01035176.1:336029-378554 GCA_013390045.1 Picathartes gymnocephalus
ACGGGGGCCTGTGCCCTGTGCTCTGAGCCCGGAGCCCTGAGCCCTGTGCCCTGGGCCCTGAGCCCTGAGCCCTGTGCCCTGAGCCCTGAGCCCTGATCCCTGTCCTCTGTGCCCTGTGCCCTGTGCCCTGTGCCCTGAGCCCTGTGCCCTGAGCCCTGTGCCCTGAGCCCTGAGCCCTGATCCCTGTCCTCTGTGCCCTGTGCCCTGAGCCCTGTGCCCTGAGCCCTGATCCCTGTCCTCTGTGCCCTGTGCCCTGTGCCCTGTGCCCTGAGCCCTGTGTCCTGTCCTCTGAGCCCTGTGCCCTGAGCCCTGTCCCCTGAGCCCTGATCCCTGTCCTCTGTGCCCTGTGCCCTGTGCCCTGTGCCCTGTGCCGTGGCTTCCCAGGCTCCAAGTGTCTGGCGTCACGGCTGCTGCTCCCTGGTGTGTTCCCTTCAGGAAGGCAGACAGGGCTCCTGGAGGGTGGTGGAGGCGGCAGTGCCAACTCCTTGATTCATTACAGCCTCATATACAAATAAAATCTTTACAAGCTTGCTTTGAGCCTTTAAAAATGCCGTTTAGGACGTGTCCTTTGTATTGTCTGACTCGGGCTGCTCTGCACCACGGCTGAGCTCAGCAGCAGTAAAAGCTGCTCTCCGTGTATAACCCAAATGAGTTTATTTTATTTGCAGGGCAAGGGAAGCACTTACCAGCTGTGACACCGCACTGCCTGAGGCAGAGTTACCCTGCCCACCGCGGACATCGCGTTGCAAGTTCCCTTGAGAGCACCCTGGGGGTCTCAAGGGACAGGGACACGAAGCCCTCTTGGATGCTGCTCTCACCAAGAGACCCTCCTGCTACTTCTTGTGTTTCCACTTGGGACATCCCAGAGAGCGGCTGTGGCAATGGCTGCGATGCCACAAACATCAGAGGAAGATGCAAAAGATTAAAGCAAGTTCATCTCCGCCAACCCTTTTGTTGCTCTGCGAATGCCAAGGCGTGAAAGCTCTGACTCCGGAGGTGCACATGGAAACTCTCCACCAAGGGGAATTAATTGCAGGAGCACTGGCCAGTACTGTGAAGATTTTTTCATTAAATGCTCACATGAAGCTTTCTGCTTCTTCCTCCTCGTGGTGAATCTTACTGTGATTATATTAAAGGAATTCTTGTTAAAATATTAGTATCCTACTAAGACCATTTGTTGTTTTTCTCAGCTGCCTCTGGTCTCTTTAGAGACTTTGCTGCCTTTTCCTAACATTTTCCAGCTCTTCCCCCTCCATGCTGCGCTCCCCCCTGTTTCTGAGGCAAACTGGAAAGTTACAGTTGTGGTTGATCCGTGGTTGCGGGCGGTGAGTCACGGCGAGGATCCCCACTCACAGCTCGTAAACAGGAGGGAGAAACATGCGTTCCTGCCCGGGGCTGTGCCCGGGGGCCTCGCAGTGGGGATGGGGACGGTGCAGGGAGGGGGATGGAGACACGGGGATGGGGATAGGGACAGGGAGGGGGATGGACCGCTGGCCATGCCTCTCCCCGGCATGCAGGGCAAAGCCAAGGCTCTTTCCTGGTGGCCATCACTGAGCTGGGGGTCAGAGGAGAGCCTGGCCCCTGCCAGTGCCCCTGGTCCACGCTGCTCCCGCTGCTGTGCACCAAGCCATTCCTGAGCTGTGTCCCAACGTCCCGTGCATGGTGGGATAACTGCACAAAGACCTTCCAGTGACACCACAGCAGTGCCTAAAAGCTTGCTAAAAAGCTACGGAAAAGTGGAAGAGTGATAGAGTTTTTTTTTCCACAGCTACGGTAAAAAATGCTAATTTGTGGGTATTTTCCATTCAGGAGCATCCTGTGCAAATGCATTGTTCCTCTTTGAATTCCTCAGCATATGGCATTCTGTGCTGTTAGAGTTTAATATTCTTTTCATTACTGATATCTAATACAGACAAGTCTTGAGGGTTACAAAAAACATATGTGAGCCTAATTTGTTTTTTCTGTGCCACATGGTTTTACTCCCTGCATCATTCAGTTTGTCTTTTTTTTTTTTTTTAATCATGTGATCAGCAAAAACTTAATGCTATTTTTAAGCGTGGTAAGAAAGTGAAAAACACATTTACTGTGACTATAGAGGAAGAGGAGTGTAGATTCCCCTCTGCAAAAGTAGCTATTACAGTGTGATAGCAAAATGACACTGCTGCTGTTAAAATGGCATTGCTTTGGCACTGCAGTTTGTCAAAGCTTGTACGGAGAACTCCTGAAAATTCTGGGCTTGGGGTGATTTATCTTACTGAGACAGATGAGAATGGGCTTCACAAATATGCAGATCTGTGGTGACAAGCCACCTTTCTGTGAGGGAACTCACCTTCTTCCTGCCTTTCACCCTTCTCCAACTTTTCCTCATCTGACACCTCTCTGGAAAAGTGGGCATTAATTTGTTGCATAAATCATCTCTAATGCTCCTTTTTACCCCTCAGATTATATTATGGCACCCATACTCCTACAGGGGACACAGAAGTAGGAGTCACCACTGGTTGTGGTCCCCATGCCAGCAGCAAGGAATCGGTCTTGGTTCTCTGCTCTGCAGTTGAGTCCCCAGTCAGCCACGCAGGTTGGGGTTGAGCTTATTTGGGAATTTGGGAGCCTGGGAGGGAGTGGAGCAGGCAACAGGAGAGGATAGGTTGCTGTGTGCAGAGCACCTCTCTGCTGCTGGAACAGAAAGACTGTGAAGATGTCAGCTGCACAGGCAGGGTCAGGAGATGCTCACTGCTGCACAGGCATGGGGTTCTGTAATGAAATCACAACCAGCCTCAGGTGAAGATGGATCTTTAGCCCAAATCTGAGCCCTCTGACCTTTAGTGATGGAGGTCATCAGAAAAGGAGAGGACGTGTGCCAACCCACTGGTGGGGCAGAGGGAGAAGGGTATTGCTCACCCATGTGCTTCCTTTTCAGATGTTCATGGCTGCAGGAGGCTCCTCCATGCCAGGACTGGTTGCCCCAGTCCTTGAGTCGGCACCGGGCTGGTGTGGCAGCACCATCCTGCTGCCAGCCCAGTGCCATATGCCCGGAGCCTGCTGCAGCAGGTCAGGGAAACCTGAGCCCTGGCATCTCATGCTGCCAGAGAGCTTCAGTCAACCCCAAACACAGGAAATCCTGGTGCTGCCACACGCCGCATCCTCCACTCCCACACATGTGCCTTGTTAGCAGTGTCAGGAGCCTGCAGCTCATGGGTGACTGCTAACCACAACCACCAGCATTAACCTCCTGCTTGGAGGTCATTTGCAACAACCCACAGAAATGCCTCAGATTTGGGCTATATTGAAAGAAGCTGGTACGTTCCTGAAGAAATTAAAAAAAAAAAAAAAAAAAGCTGCTTTATTATTTATGTATTTGGGCCTTTGAGAATTCTGGAGTAGAGTAATAAAACTGCTGTGGACATCTGGAGCCTTCCAGGGCAGGAACCCCAGAGTGGCTGTGAAGTAGGACAGCTCCATTAATGGGCTGAGGTCATGGTTGCTGCTCTCTGCTGCTTCTCTGCTGCTCAGTCACAGCGGTTGTGTGCATCCAGATGATCCTCTGAGGACCAAAGAACCAAGTGTGAAAACTATCTCAGCATCCCAGGAGGAGCCTGGCCTGAAAGGTGGAACCTGGAGCAGCATATATAAGCTAAGGAGACATTCAATCTTACATCACATAACATGGGTGGAAGGGCAGAACAGGATGCCCCAGCAACTTTCCCAGTGTAAATCTATCTGTTCCTTCCAGATGGAACACTCGAGAACCTGCAATCAGGTGTGACTGTGGGACCCCCAGTTTGCACAGCAGAGGCTGGATGCAATGGGGGACTGCCCCACACATCTGTGTCAGACATGCCCAACATAAATAACCCACTGTGCTGGGGAGCCTGGGCCAGCTGTGCCATTTTAGGTGCTCCTGTGGGTCATCAAGCATCGGGTCAAGAAGCTGGTTCTGTGTCATGGAGCACGTTAAAACCACAGCCTTTGGTTGCACACAGGGCCTGGCCTTCAACGGGTTAAGGGTGATTTGAATGATTCCTTTTGTTTAGATTCATTTCAGGTTTCGTGATTTCTGTTATTGCTGCATAAAATCACTTGCAGGCGCACGAGGTGGGGTGGGCGCGAGGGGAGCGGGAGCAGATGTGAGCTAATTGGAAGCACAACAGCAGCCACAGCAAGTGCTGCCCAGCTCTCTGAGGCCCAGGGTGCCTCTAAGGCTTCAGCACACCCTGCTTGGAAATTGCACTGGCCATGGAGAGAGCCTGAGAATGGCGGGGTATGGAAGGGTGGGGTGCAGGATGAGGAACAGCAAATCTCTGCCCTTCCGTGAGTACTGAAGTTCTGCTCATCCAGGCTGATGTCCCAATGCTCCTGGCATCTTGGC
Organism: Picathartes gymnocephalus; assembly: GCA_013390045.1. Taxonomy (NCBI): domain Eukaryota; kingdom Metazoa; phylum Chordata; class Aves; order Passeriformes; family Picathartidae; genus Picathartes; species Picathartes gymnocephalus. The sequence continues at coordinate 340,396 of WEKY01035176.1, forward strand.
TTGGCTTTGAGGTTGGATCATTCTGATTTTCATTCAGTTCAGAAACAAAGCTGGAAAATATGGGAATTACTGCAAAAAGGTGAATTCTCTCTGCCAGGAATTTGGTGAAGGAACAGACCCAGAGATCTCATCAGTGTTTCAGCAGATGGGCTGTGTGCTGGTGGACAGGGAAAACTCCAGCATGGTCATGCTGGGATGAGATGAGATGGGATGGGATAGAATGGGATGTGACCGGACGGGACAGGGACAGGATGGGATGGGTGGCACCTCTGCATCCTGTCACTTTTGCTTACAGGATGCACTGGCCTGTAGCCCCTCTGCCTATGCACCAGTGTGACCTGCTCTGACTCCCCAGGTGTGACTGGTCCCATGTGGGATGGTCACCTTGATGGCAGCCACTGCCTGGGAGTGTGGGCAGCAGTGCGAGATGCTCTGCTGCCTGTCAGCAGCTCTTCCCTGGGCTGAGGGCAGAATCTGCTCCTTCCTCCACCCGCAGAGCTGCTGTGATAACAGATGTCCATGCCTGGCACAAACTCCCCAGAACCTGCCTTATTCCCAAGGCCAGAGCAGAAGCTGCTGCTCCTCCAACACCCACAGAGAGCGTCCCGTCACGCTGGGACGTGCCGATGCCAGGCAGATCAGGGCTGATTTTAACCTGCCCCAAACCAAATCTGCTCCTCATGCCGCCAGAGGGGTGAGAATCGGGAGGCCACACAATAAAAATTCAAAGCAGCCCAATCCAATAACCAGCTGGAGCTGCAGGTGCTAATGAGATTGTGTGTTGGCTGTTGTTCCCCAGCCCGAATCTGTCAGGAGCTCTCTGGAACCCACCATGGCAACATTGGCTTTAATTAAAGAATCTCTGCATGGCACCAGAGGGCAGATTCACCCGTCCGGGATCTGTGGCACTTGCAGAGTCACGAGACAGTCTGTCTCTCTCCAGAGATTAGGCTGTGGGAATCTCTCAGGTTGCTTGGCACAAGGAAACAGGGGAACTTCTGTGTGAATCTGAAGAACGTAGTTCATTAACTTTTCTCACTCTCCCTTTGGGCCAGATGCAGAGTGTGTCCAGGGGTTTCCACCCCAGGAAGGCGACAAGGCTCAGGATTAATTAAGGAGCTGACATTCCCAGAACCTCACTCTCCTGGGAAAGCATCGTGGCCCTGGAAGTCACTGGTTTCCAGAGCTGCCAGTGCAGCCAGAAGGGTACCCAGAGTGTCCCCAGCCTCCCCTGCCTGCCTTGAGGAGGGGGCAGCTGGTGGCATCTCACTCCTCACTCTCTGTTGCTGCACTGGAAAGTCACATCCACCACCAAACCCCTTGTCATGGCTGGAAAAACCAGCCAGGTGTGGTCTGTGTCTGTGTGTATCCATATGTGTGTGTGCCCACGTGTGCATATGTGCATGTGTGTGTGTGTGTGCATACGTGTGTCTGTGTGTGTGCCCACGTGTGCATACGTGCATGTGTGTGTGGCGTGTGCATACGTGTCCGTGTGTGTGTGCCCATGTGTGCATATGTGCATGTGTGTGTGGTGTGTGCATACGTGTGTCTGTGCGTGTGTGTGCCCACATGTGCATATGTGCATGTGTGTGTGGTGTGTGCATACGTGTGTCTGTGCGTGTGTGTGCCCACATGTGCATATGTGCATGTGTGTGTGGTGTGTGCATACGTGTGTCTGTGCGTGTGTGTGCCCACATGTGCATATGTGCATGTGTGTGTGGTGTGTGCATACGTGTGTCTGTGCGTGTGTGTGCCCACATGTGCATATGTGCATGTGTGTGTGGTGTGTGCATACGTGTGTCTGTGCGTGTGTGTGCCCACATGTGCATATGTGCATGTGTGTGTGGTGTGTGCATACGTGTGTCTGTGCGTGTGTGTGCCCACATGTGCATATGTGCATGTGTGTGTGGTGTGTGCATACGTGTGTCTGTGCGTGTGTGTGCCCACATGTGCATATGTGCATGTGTGTGTGGTGTGTGCATACGTGTGTCTGTGCGTGTGTGTGCCCACATGTGCATATGTGCATGTGTGTGTGGTGTGTGCATACGTGTGTCTGTGCGTGTGTGTGCCCACATGTGCATATGTGCATGTGTGTGTGGTGTGTGCATACGTGTGTCTGTGCGTGTGTGTGCCCACATGTGCATATGTGCATGTGTGTGTGGTGTGTGCATACGTGTGTCTGTGCGTGTGTGTGCCCACATGTGCATATGTGCATGTGTGTGTGGTGTGTGCATACGTGTGTCTGTGCGTGTGTGTGCCCACATGTGCATATGTGCATGTGTGTGTGTGCATACGTGTGCCCATGCGTGTCTGTGTGAGTGTCTGTGTGTGCATACGTGTGTCTGTGTGTGTCCCTCTGTGTGCATATGTGTGTCCCTGCGTCTATGTGTGCCCCTGTGGGTGCATATGTGAGCACACGTGTGTGCACGTGTACCCAGGGGTGTGCATCTTGTCCAGACTCGAGGGGTTCGTTTTTGTGCCGCCACCTTGGCCTCGGGGCTCGGCTGTCGGGCCAGAGCTCTGGGACTCGTGGCCATCCCAGCCCGCCAAGCAGCCGGGAGTGATGCGGGCTGGAAGGAAATCTTGGAGCAATGACAGGGAGGGCGATGTGTCTGCCCTGTCCTGTCAGAGCATGTGGTTCTTCCAAAATTCCAGCACTTCCTGCAACCTGGTCCATTGAACCAAAATATCTTTCGAAAGAAATCTGGAAATAGACTCCGACAGTATCAAAACATCCTGTTTTGACATTTTCTAAATGAATCACTTTGATTTTTTGTTTGGAATGACCTCGCTGCCTTTTTTGGTGCAGAAATGGATTGTGTTTATTGACAAGTTGTAACCAAACAAAGTCATTGATTTTTGCCTCACTGAAACTTCTCAACCCCCTCCCCCAAATCTTCTTTGAGGTCTGATTTGCTGTACCAGAGTATTTCTAAATATTATAGTTTTGTTTCAACTTAGAGCCAGATTTTGCAATCCCGAGTAGAGCCGGTCAGTCCTGCTGTGCAGTCCTGGGCATGTCCTGCTGGGACCAGCCCCTCACAGCAGCACTTGGGGGTCTCACCAGGGACAGTCCTGGGTCGGGGACATCACCGAGCCCCCCGAGTCCCGCGGTCCCCACAGGCTCCTACCTGGGGCCAGGGGTGATGTGGCTATTAGCACTATTTGACAACTTGTCAGGATTAGAAAGCTCATCATAAAACCCTCCAAAATGAGCAGTCTGTGTGTGTGTGTGTGTGAGTAAAGCTTTTCTACCCCAACCAGGAACAGATGTCTGAACTGGTTGATGAATTGGAAACATCTGAAACAACTTTCCAAGCCGAAGTACAATAAATATACCTTTCATCACGATCCCTGCAAGAGGGTTTTAGAGGCAAAAATCACTGAAGTGTTTAATATGGACCGTGGTGAAGAATCATTATAACAAATGAACCAAATTAAATGAGAATTTCTCCCCATTTTGGTGACTTTTCTGGGACTCCAGGTATCACCTTCTAAGCTGGCAGTGGGGCTCTGTCCTGCCAGCCTTCTCGAATCACTCTTCCATGGTCTCATACTGTCACCTCCCATAAGTGGAGGAAGATGGAGAAGCGGGGCCACCCCAGAGGTTGCGGGGCCCCGAAGGGCACCCAAGTTCTGCCCTGGCTGCATGGGCAGGAACCGGGTGCTCCTGCACAGGGGTGGGCAGCTGCTGTCTCCCAGGACATTGGGACCCACATCCATGAAGAGGACAGACAGAGGCAAATGTATCCCTGGTGCCTCTGGAGCCTTTCCTGATGTTTCAGCATCTTCAGAGGCTGCTGGTGGGGCCCCGGGTCTTCACCCATGTCCCCTGACACCTGCCTTACCCCCTGAGCCGCCAGTGCTCCTGCAGAACACCATCTCCGTGCCGGGGTGGGATGCAGGGGGAGGCTCAGGCTGACCCCCAGCGTGGCATGTGGGGCTCTGTGGCTGCCCAGGAGCCAGCCTTGTCCAGCCCAGGAGCAATCAGCAAAACATCCTCGTGCCTCAGTGCCAGGAACATCTGTCAGAGCTTGCGGGCTGCCTGCCAGGGTTCAAGTGCTGCCATTCCAGCCCTGATCCCATGACCTACAGAGATGAGAATCTTTCAGCAGGAGTCGTCAGAAAAAGTTTATTTTTCCATGTCTCCACTTGGCTTATTCCACTGAGCAAAGTTGTGTTCTATTGATTTATTCTGAAGTCACATTTCTTTTCCTTTAAGAAATAAAAAACAGTATTTCTCCTTTCAAAATTCATGTGGGTTGCACAGGATTTGAGGGTCAGGTTTTCAAGTGTGAGCACATCCATGAAAGGTCCCACCTGGGTCCGTAAGTTCCTTTGTACATGGGAACCTGATACAAGACCCTGCGCTGGTGCTCGCAAGTGCAGGGAGATGCAACCTTGCAGGAGGCCTGGTGCTCCAGGGAAAATTCATTCCTGCTCCTCTTGTGACTCCTCACCTTGGTGCCCCCACCAAGGAAAAGACAGGTGTAAGCGATACCAGAATCTGCACTGGAGAGCTGTAAATATGGAAATAGAACAGAGACCGAATCCATAGTTGGGTCTCTCTGGCTGTTCTCAGGGACTCACAGTGCATCCCCTGGTCTGGATGGAGGTGCCAGCGCCTTAAGCTCTAAGCCACCATCCTGTCATCAGCCTGATGGGAAAAGGTGGAAATGCTACTATGGGCTTTTTATTGCACAAAAACTGGCACACACTGACCTGATGCCAACACCTCACCATGGACCCCTGCCCTGGAGAGAGCGCTGGGCTGTGGTCCTGTGCAGTGACACCATCCCTGTCCCTGGGAGAGCAGGGAATGTGGTGTGTTATGTAACAGCTGGGTACTGGCTTTGTACAAATACGTTATCGGAATGGCTAAAGCATGGCCTACAAGTGCTTTGAGCAGAATGAGTCACCAGAACATGACTCATAAATAAAGGAGACACCTTTGATGTCTCTGTCCCCCAGCACCTCTCGAGCTGGTGGCAGGGTGAGGCCTGGGGAGTGCTCGGGCTATCACAGATGTCTGTAATGGGACACTGATCCTTCTGCCACCCCACAAGGCCGTGGTGCCCCTCCCGTGAAGGAAGCACGGCAGGGATCCATGGCCTCCAACTCGCCTGCCAAAAACTTCCCTGGGGCCTGTTGGCTAATTCCCACCCGTGGCAATGGCTTTTCCTTATGGTGGGGATCAGGGGCTGGGGGACATGGACGTGGCACCCCCACGTGCATCAGGGGCTTGGGAATGCTGCGTCAGGTGGTAAGAGTGAGGTGCAGCCGGGGTCCAGGTGTGGGGGCTTGGCCTCAGCCACGTGCCCTCAGGAGAACCAGCACAATCTGAAGCAACTTTCTCATTTAAGAAAAAATATTTTAGAAGCCGCCACCTCCCTCCACTTGCCAGCAAGTTTAGAGTTTCATAAAGTCAGCCTGGTAATGGGTTACAAATGTACCTATCAGTTTTACATTTGTTTTCATTCAGGCTCAGTGAGTCTCCACAAACCTGGTGATGGCAGGGAAGGGAAGGCCCGCCCCCNACACCCCTCCCAGCACACCCACAAGTGAATTGTTCTTCCATAATCTAAACCAACACTTCTCTCCGGCAAATTGGATTTCGGTTAAACCCTGTGACTTATGTGCAAATCCTGACAGCAGCTCGCCTTGCGCAAAGCTCCCTGCGGGGCGCGGAGCCACCACGGGCACGCGGAGCCGGAGCCTCCACAGCTGCTGTCAATCGGTTCAGCTCCTGGATCCCGGGCACTGCAGCCCCCCCATCGCTGGTGTTGCACCCCCGATCCTGCTCAGCGCACCCCTGGATCCTGGGCAGCGTACCCCCTGTTCTTGGGCACTGCTCTTACAGTTCTTAGGCATTTTACAGCAGATCCTGGGTGATGCACCCCCTGTCCTGGATGTTGTACCCCAGATCCTGGACATTGCACCTCCAATTAAGCAGCAGAAAGCCAATCCCAGCATTGAGAAAATCAGCAAAGCTTGAGTTCAAAGAGCCTCATGCTGATGTTGGAAATTCAGAATATAAACATCACGTGGCACAAGGCATGGTGGGCACTGGCTGAGATCATAAAAATTAGCTTTTTTTCTGATCATTATTGAATTTTTGAAGCTGTAATAAAGTGCAGTTCCCAGAGGAGTCAACCAAGCAGGTCTTGTCTGGATCGTGTGAAACTGAAGCTGAGCAAAGTCACCCATTTCTAATTCAGTTACATGGTGATTACATGGACTCTCGGCTGAACAGCAACGAGGGGTTTTATTTTCTGTGATGAATGAGCATTTTTAGTGTCTGAAGTAGCAGCTGTCACACAGCTCATACTTTTGCCAAGAAAGTAATTCAGAGGGGAAGGATAAATTTTAGCTCAACTTCTTTTGTATTTTGAGATTTAGGACCAAAGATTAACAGAAAAACCCCCAGTCCTCAGGGTCCAGCCACACCCAGGTGCTGGGCCAGCTGTGGATGTTGCCACCACTGCATGGTCCCCTAGAACTTCTGGTGATGTCACCTCCCAGCCCGTTCCACACTTCACCACAGCCCGCACCTCCCCGTGGCCTCTGTCTATCCATCCATCTGACCCAGGGTAAGAGTGTCAACACCTCCAGCCCCACGGGAGGCAGGGGCAGCCCTCCTTCACCAGGGCTGTTTTGAGGTGCAGTATCCCCGAGGGATTTGGACAGATGGCAGTTCTGGGGTTTGTTTGATGCAGCTCCCCAATACCTGAGCAAGAGCTTCATGTTAAGATCCACTCCCTGAGCACTTACTCAGATGTTACTGGGTACCTCATGATTGACTCTGCTGCCGAGAGTTCGCTGGTGGAAAAAATCTATTTACTTTTGTCATCTGTTAGCAATTTAAGTTGAAGAAGTGGTGTTCAGTTCCATTGTTTTCAGCCCATGATGTTCGTGTGAAATGTTTCTTTGATTCAGGATGCTGCAGTGCAGGAAGGAACTGCAGACACTGTGCAACAGCACATTGGTGAAAACACAGATAATTGATCAGGGGCTGATTGCGAGCGAGATACCAATGTTGTTGTTTATTTGATGGGATGTCATCAACTTAAAATTCATGTTTAATTTATCAGTTAATTCACATGCTAAGATTGGAAAGATTTTGCACTGACTCCAAGAGAATGAGATAGGAACGGGTGGTTTTCCCTGTCTCGCGTCTTCTTCACTTTATGCTCTTGGCTGCATCTCTGTCGTATTCTGCACTCCCCGAGAGCACAGACCTCGTGGAAGTACATGCTGTGTTAAAATCAAACAAACTGTTGTTTCCAGCCAGGAGCCCGGTGCATGGTCTGTGCTCAAAGCTTCCCCAGCAACAGCACTGCCCTCATGGTGTGTCACACCTGGCACCCAGGGCTGGGGTGCCCAGCAGGAGCAGATTACTGGAGCCAGCTCCCCAGAATCCCAGGAGGCTTGGGGTAATGGGTGGTTCTCATCCTCCCCCTCCTCTCTCTGGATTTCATTTCTGGTTTGCATTAATCAACTTCATTGTTCTAATCAGAATATCTAGAACATGAGCGGCAGCAACGGCATTTGTCTCTTGGAATTGGTTCTGGGTATGGGAGGGCAGGTGCTGGGCCAATGCAGTGTTGCAGATGCCAAGCCCCTCATTCTCCCTCGGTCCACATCCTCCCTCCTCAGGATGCAGCTCTGCAGGGAGGGAGATGTGCACCAGGAGCCCCAGCAGGTGCAGGCAGGACGGGCCATGTGTGATGAGCTGGGGTTGTGCGAGGCCACCAAGGCAGGGCTGAGCCCTGAGCCCAGCCAGGCGCAGGCACAGCACTCAGCACAGCGCTCTCCTTGTGTGACTGCAGCTCAGCAGAGCAGCATCTCACTTCATTCACCCCGACCAAATTACGAGCAGTCGTGCCGAGGCTCTGCTTTCACAAATGAAATACATGCTGCGCTGGCTGCTCTCTTTGCCAAGAGGCTGCTGAGGGATGACCCAGTGCAATGTTCATGATCTGGTGCTTTCCTGATTTCACCAACCTCCTCCAGTAGTTTATTGATACCAAGTGGCACCGGAGCATCTGCAGCCCAGAGGAGAGGTCAGTCTTGCTGCTGGCACAGGGCAGACATAAAAAAAGATTTCCCTGTGTCGCAAGGAGCTCAGCTTTCCTGTGCTGCATGTGGCTTGGTTTGGGTTACAGACCAGCGTGTAGAAATGCAACAAAACCTGTATCCACTTCTTGAGGCACAGCCACCAGCACCAGCTCCTGGAGACCTCATGGAGGAAGAATGCTCCACCAGCCCCACATCCCCCACATGTCATGTCTAACGTTATTTATCCTGCTTGAAGTGTCAGTGCAGACACTGGTGTAGCACTTAACATTCTGAACTTGGCCCACAAACTCTGCAGTGACATTAAGCAAATCTGCTTCTTATTGTTATTTATCTGTTTAACAAAGCAAGAGGGACCACTCCATAATTAAGGTCAAGCTGTGTTGCACTCAAAGTAAAACTCATTGCAAACTCTCTCTGAAGTGTCATCATTTTCAAAAGAAAGTTCCTTCTGAGATTTTACAAGAAAACTTCTTATTTGGGTTAGTACATTCAGTGGAAATTTCCCTGAAGGGGAAGGTTCTATATCCCAGGATCAAACAAAATAAATCCTCTCAAGTTGTGAAAAATGATGACTGAAAGCGTCTATTAATCCTGAATAAAATTTGCTGGGTTTTTTACTAGCTGTCCTGCTAGTTCTGAACAGGCAGCACAGGAGTGGAGGCAGAGCATGTGGGTATGTGGAAGCAGAAAGGGTCACTGGTGTGGACAGGGCTGTGGATGTGGACCACAGGGATGTGGACCCAGGTGACTTGGGTGACATGAAGCTGGGCGTGGAGGGCCAGGAGGAGAACCAGGATCCTGCCAGTGTCTGGGAGGTCAGGGGGTACCCTCAGGGAAGGTCAGAGGAGCACTGGAGGATGCGGCACACTGAGCCATGCACCCACACTCTGGGGGCTGAGACAGCTCTCATGCCAGGCTGGGGCGTCTGCTGGGATCCCCCTGGCTGTGGCAGGGCAGTGATGGGGAGCAGTGGCACCAACTCACATCTGTCTTGAAGCCATCAGGAGCCTGCAGGCAGCGGTGGCCACGGGATGGGCTCCCCTCGCCGAGTGTCCCACGCACCAGGGACTGTGGGCTTTCCCTGCCTGGGAATGACATGATTAATGGGCTCATTACTGCAGCTTTCACTGCGCTGCCTGACACGCGCTCTCGTGCTTGTACACAACTGCGGAGTCCTCACTCCCGGTGCCAGCTCTGATTCATATGTCAATAAACAGCGGAAGAGAAGCAGTTTTCCCTGCCAAACCAAACAAACAGTATCTTTTTGGTTAGGGCTACAGCATCCCTGTGAAAGCGGTGCCAAGGGGCATTGTGCTGACGTGATTCCCCCCCTTTCCCAACACACCCCACGCCATACTCATGGGTCAGCAGCCCTTGGCAGATGTGGGGCACCCTGGCGCAAAATGTCCCTGCTCCCAGAGGAAGAGCACATTCCTCTGCCCATCAATACCAGACACCTTACAGCCAAAAGTGGAAAGGGATGGGGGAATGCATTGTTTAATGGTACTTTTATCAATAAAAAGGAATTATTGGCCTGTATCCCTCCTGAATCTTTAATAAAAAAGTCAAATGATAGTTTTGTGTTCTCTTCTTTTTCATTTATTTCTAATTCAGACCTGCACTGGGGTCAGATCAAGAATGCTTTTAACCTTTCCAGCAGGCCTGGTGGAGGCATGGCCAGAAGCAACATGGGCAGGAGGAGACTGCCTGGGCCCTCCACCATCACAACACCCCCAGTACAGCTACGGGCACTGTGCCAGGCCCTGCCTGGGAGCCCTGTCCCATTGCCCCTGGAGCTCCTGCCACACCTTCACCCAGCAGCCAGCCCTTTCAGCATGCAGTGTGCTGTCCGTGTAAGTCTGAGAGCTGCACATTGATCCACATCAGCCAATAAAATGGCTCAAGCTTTAGGTCCTTGCACCTTGAACAAATCCGACAGCACAGATGAGAAGCGCAGGGGTGCTGGGGCAGACAGGGATGCTGGGTGAGCCCATGTCAAGGCACTGATGGAGCTCTGTTCCCTTTAACACTTTATGACCCCAAAGCCTGGCCATGCAGCCTCTCCCAAATCAAATTCCATACTGATTTGGTGGAAACAGCTGGATTTTTCAAAGGATAAAGGAAAGTGTTTTCCATTAACACATCTAACACCCCCTGTTAGTGTAGTTCTGGCTGTACGCAAGTGCTAATGAGATTTCACTGTGACACCACAGGAGGAGAGACAGTAATTGGGGCATTTTCTGTTCATGGCTAGAGTGGCTGAATTAATTTCTGGAATTAATCCTTCTGCAGGAGGCAGAAGCTCTCTCGTGAGGGGAAGCAGGAGGAAATGAGTTGATTTGGTGCGATTATCATCTGACTGAGGACAGGTGCAAACATAGGTGATAACAAACGTGCTGTGGCAGCAGTGCTGCTGTGGGTGGCCAGGCTGGGGACATGGTGCAGGCACAGAGAGCAGAGGGACAGAGAGGGCAGGCACAGAAAGCAGAGCAATGTGTGGGCACTCTGAGCAACCTTAGCTTGTTCCTTACTTCCATGAAGGTTTTGTGTGTCTGTTGTCCAGGAGCATCCGGGTGGGCGGAGGTGGCCCTGGAGGAGGTGTTGTCCCCCAGGGTGTCCCAACACCACTCACAGGGACTTCCCATTCTGACACTGCTGCCAGCACCCCAGGCAGACCCCATGGGAGGAGGATGGACTCTGCAGCTCTGGGCTCATGGAGCAGTTCTGGCTCCCTTGTGAGAGCTCAGATCCCAGGGAGCTGAGCCACGCTGCCCAGGGATGTGCTGGAAGGCCTTCCCAGAGGAATGCAGCTACGGAGGGAAATATTTCTCATCTTAGTAAATGAGAAAAGGGAAAAATAAGGTGAGTGAATGTTTTATTTAATGGACAATTTAATTGCTGACATCTGTGATAAAAGCTGGTTTTTTTCCAAACTGGAATTTGTTTCTATCTCAGGATGAAGCAGAGATGTGGAGGCAAATTCTTTGGAAAGTCCCTTTGAGTCTCATCCAAGGAGGATGGGGAATGAAATGTGGCACATGTTAAACATGTAAATGAGGTACTGATTTACTGATTTATCTGTTTCTCGCATGAGATCTTCTTTGGCTGCATCAAAATTACTGTATTATTTATAAGTTTTAAACATTTAAAATTAGATGTGTGGTTTTAAAATAAAACATCAAAACCTTAATGCAAACCACATTGTTTCAATAAGAAATTAGATTTAAAGAAAGCAAATTCAAAAAGTTTCTGTGCTGGATCAAACCTGCACCTCATGTGGTTCACATCTATGTTGGACCTATTCTGTAGGACTGGGTTCTCTTTGCAATGATTTGCAACAGTGAACTCAAAATAAACAGATCTGGTTTCATTCATGGAATATTTCCTTGTTATTGAAAAGCATCATTTTCTGCACTGTGCCTTGACATTTCTTGGGGAAATCCTGGAGACTCATGGCTCACTGGAGGCACCAGGACACCCCACTGGAGCCAGCAGTGTGATGTGCAGGCAGCTGCTCTCTTGCCATGCTGCCAAGGGCTTGGGAGGTGCTGCTCCACTCTCTATGGACTGTGACAGTCCCTCCAAGGGTATAGAACCTTCCCCAGGGCAGCTGCCCTTGCTGGGCTGCTTGATAAAGGATTCAGAGGGATCTGCAGAGCACCATCACCCTCTGACTGTCCAAAAGCAAGATTAAGTACTGCCAAGTACTGCCAGCAGCCCCTGCCCACTTGCGAGGCATGGGCCTGCTGCTCTGGAGCCAGTAGAGCTGCACCTGCTGAGAAGATGGGAGGGCTGAAACTGCACTGATATTATGGAGCAGAGTGAATGATGCCTCTGAGCATTGTGGAGACCGGGCTTGATAGTACAACCACCTCCAGCTTCTGGCCATTCATGCGACTGGTGTGTTCTGCAAACACTGATGCCTCTCACTTCCCTTCAGGGGCCATTGCCCTGGCATGTCATCAGTGAAACACAAATCACATGACAGTAAAGTCAACCATAGTCAGTGTTGCACCAGTTGGTTTGCACTTCCTCAGTAATTGCACTTGCAACAAAGATTATATGGAGGATGAAGGACTCTGGGGCTCCACAGCACGGGACAAGGCTCACTGGCCAGGGGGATGTGCTGTGGGCCATGCTGTACCCATACTATCACTTCACGGTGCCTAATGTTCCCAGAATGGGCAGCTTTCTCCCCACGAGGCTGGGAAGAACCAACACCCCCTGAGCAGAAGTCCCTTGCCCAATGCCAGGCCCAGGGCGGGCAGTGGGCAGAGAGAGCATGGCATGGAGCTGTCCTGCACCCTGCTGTGAGCAGAGAGCGTGGGCTGTGGAGCTGTCCCACTGCTGGGGTGCCAACAACAAAACAAAATATCACCCCATGAACATGGAGCAGAGCACAAAGTGAGCCGTGGCTTTCCATGCCACCAGGCTGCCATCAGTGTGTGTGCTGGCGGGTCCCAGATGTCACTGCCTATTGTCATCGTGGGGGTCCTTTGTCAGCCACTGCCCAGTGGTCTTGATGTATTTTTTCACTTGTGGTGTTTGTCACAATGAGTCAGCACTACCCTCTACAACTCATCCCTCCATCCTTCTCAGCACCCGTTCCACATTTGGGAGGCTGGGAATCTGACTGGAGGACAGGAAGCATTTGCTAACACCCCATTTAATGCATATTTTTCTAAGAGCAATGGAGGAGCTTAGGGGAAAAGCATGATCGGCAGGAATTGCTCATTTCGTTTCCTGTGGTTTCATAATTTTGTTGCTTACCAATTTTGCATTTCAAAAAGCTTGTGGTTTCCCTACAGCCCTTGTCTGAGGGGAGGACACAGTAGCATTCTGAGCTGACATGAGATTGCAAACAAAAATAATATGATGGCAACTGGCATGCTGAGCTATGTGAGAAAGAAACACAACCTCCCTCTGGCTGCGTGTGGCCAGGTGAGGCAGCAAAGCAGGACCCCCAGTGCCAGGTGAGGTAGCAAAGCAGGACCCCCAGTGCCAGCAGATCACCTCGAGTGTCTGGGAGCGATGGTGGGGGTATTCCCACACCAGGGGCAAGTGGGCCATCACTGCTGACAGATCACAGAGCATGCACAAGTGATGGGACACAGCAGCACGGGGAGGGGACAGGAGTGGGGGAGTGGGTGCCTCTCCCTCCCCTCTTTGAGCAGGTTTCTGGCTGGCTGGGGCCAGTGCAGCCAGCACTCCTGAGCTCGAGGTGGGCGTGGGTTCTGCTCACCACCTGCTCTGGCCCATTCCCATGGAACTTGACCTCTGCTACGAGAGTTAAGGGGGTGACCCAGAGAGAGATTTGTCCTGTTCCACCTGATGGATGGTCCAGGGATGTCAGCAGCACAAGCCCTGTGTCTCGGGTGGCCTTGGGTCAGGTCTGTAACAGCTAAGCCCCAGCCTTAGGCCTCATGCAGGAGCAGTGCTGGGATGCTTGGAAATGTGTCCCCAGGTGCCTCACTGGAATGATCCACAGGTCATATGGATTAAATACAGTGATAGCTGTGAATATCTTCCTCTGGAGACTGCTGAGGAGTCAGCTTGTGTTTATTGAAAATAAACTTTCTGAGGTAAAGAGAAGCCTATTGGTGAGAAAAATAGTTTTGTGAGCTCAGAATTTATAGCCTGCCACCATAAAGCTGTCCAGAATCTGTGGATCTTTCCTTCAGATACTCATGTTAAAATAATTTTCATTCTGTTAAATGAAAAGTGCTTTAAGTTTGGCAGGGTTGTGTTGCTCATGCTCTCACCACTTCATAAATAATACTTTATAATAACAGCTCAGAATAAAACAAAAAAAAAAAGGGGGGAGGGGGCAGCTAAGGTCTGTGCAGAGCTCTCCTTGTTGGCTGTAAATACCTCTCGTCATGATGTCAGCCGCTCTGACAGAGGATCTGCCCAAATCACTACCACATGTGGAGCCAGGGGTTGGGCTCTACCTGGACTTTCCACTTAGTGAGTAATATGGCTCGCAGTCCTGGCAGCATTCACATGACTTGGGACTGCAGACTCCTCTCTGCTTTCCTGTGAACCAGTTACTAATACTGGACAGTGCAATTTCATCAAATTCTATTTCCCCCGAAACTTTTTCATCCTCTAAATAAAAATCACTTCACACCTTCCTGAATGTCTCCGATACGATTTAATTCAAAACACGCAGCCACGGGAGCAGGAGAAGGATGAGCTCCTCATTCAGACAGAAACCAGAACCCTGTCAGGCTGGAGCGAGATGGTCTCGTCTCTGGGAAGGCACTGAAGTAAGTGTCAAGAAACAAACTTTTTGCAGCAGAAGATACATCCAACTGTTTGAGGCTTACTGCAGCATTGCAAAATGGGCTCTGTGGCCTGAGATGCCCTGCCTGTGCCCTGCAGACTGCCAGCGGGCCTCAGGAGCAGGCAGAGAGGGCTGGGGTCCTCAGTCCTGCCTGCTTCATCTGCCAGGAGAGGCAGTGTCCTCGTGTTTGGAACGAGGAGGGGCTGGGCAGATGGTCAGGGATAAACCTGGGGCAGCACAGCCTCCACTGTCCCCCCACGGCCATCCCACTCTGCCTGCCCTGGCTCCCACTGGTCATCCCAGCAACACTGAGGACCAATAATACTTTTAATGACCCTTGAAAATTGTTTACCAGCCCTTGAAGGGGCAGAATTAATGGAATGTGCTCAGACGTGGCCTGGGTGTGACAGAGCCCGGGGAGAGATCTGGCCCTGGCCCTGCAGAGCAGCCGAGGCGCGGAGCACGGCCCCCCTCTCTCTGCAGGCCTCAAAGAGCTTTTCCTCCCCGCATGGCTCTGCACCCATGATTCCAATTAGCCAGCTCTGTGAAGTGGTCTGAGGATGCAGCTCGTATGAAAAGCGCAGTAAAACCAAGCAGAGTCAAGTACTGAAGAGCAGAAGGACATGTGCGCATGTGGCAGCTGTTAGTCACATTGCCGGGCCCTTTGTCTGGAGTGACTCAGCCACACACGCCCAAGGAGAGCGCAGGAAGGCGGGCAGGCACGAGCGAACGGTGCAGTTCGGCCGAAACCTTGAGAGCCAGCATCTCACTGCAGCAAGGTGTTTCTGGAAACGCTTTTTGTGTTGGTCTGGAAGCACCGCGAGCTCTGAGCCCACGGGAAGCTGCTGCTGCTGCTGCTGCTGAGCCCCCCGAGGCCTGTGCGGGTGCCCCGGTCAGTGCCACTCCCGTGGGTGTTTCCTGAGCCGGGACAAGGGCACTCCCGGCTGATGGAAGGGCGGCACCCGGCTACAGGCTCCGTTATCCAGCCCTGGCCCCAGCTTTTGTGTCAGCGGGAGGGAAATCTCCGAGGATTTGGCTCGCAGCAGACAATGATGCCATGAGCACAGTTTTTCTCAGTGCCAACGAGTCTAACCTAATAAAAGGGGGAAATTTCCACTGACCGCAGGGGAGAGGGATGGTTGAGACGGAAAAAAGAGGTGGAAAATTATTTATGACAGTGTAATTGCATTTGAGACAACTTGTATCCAGCCAAGATTCCACAAGAAATTTAGGAAAGAAAAACTTTAGGTCAGTTTGATTTTTTGTCCTGTGTGTAGGGGGAGGGGGAACTTCCCTTTTGAAAATTGGACTCTGCAACCATATAAGAACTCATAGTCAAAATTAATGTGGAAAATAAATTGCTGGCTGGCATCCCTGTCAGTGACGGACACTGACTGTAACTCTGCTGTGCTGAGACAGCAGCACGTCCCAGCGTGCCCAGCTCTGCCAAGCTGGCATCTTCCTCTGGTTCCCTTAAAATCGGGTTTTATTGTCCCCAGGGCTGGAGGGAGGAACAAAAGGATGCCAGAGCTGTGGGCAGGGTGGCAGTGGCAAGGCAAGGAGGGGCCTGCTCACACCCTGGCCAAGGGCAGGACTCCACGCTCTGCTCCCAGCCATGCCTCATCCTCAGGGGCCCCCAGTACCTGTCTGGGGGGCAGCTCTGGAGCAGCGGAGTTTCATATCCCAGCAGATGCTGAGCCACTCTCCTGTGGCCTCCTGGAGCTCCTGGCACCATCAGCTGCTCCCTGGCTAGCAAGAGGGCTCAAACCTTGAGTAAATGATAAGTTTATGCTGCTCTCTGGCTCCAGCTGGGCTTCTGGGCATCACATTTCCAAGCTTTTCTCTGCCACCGAGGTAACTAGAAACCTTCCTTTTTTCAAACACAGGTGAGACTTAATGTACTGCAAGAGCCTCTCTCGGCTTGTTTGCTGGAGTCCAGAAGTCCGAGCTTTCAGAAAACCCACCAGTTCCTGAAAAAAAATGGCATCTTTTTTACAGCCAGAGCGGTTTGTTCTCTTCAGCAGAAACCTGGAGCTGCAGAGTCCTCTGTGCCAGCAGGGAACTGACAGGGCTCCAGAGCTGTTGTCTCTGCACAGAGGGATTCCGAAGTTTTAACCTGGCTTTGTTAGAGAATGTGCTGCTAATTCCAGTGGTAATTTTATTATGTGTCATTTCCCTCCATTATTTGGTTCAAAAGATGAAGACTAAACGTAGATTTTATAATTATCCAGATTTCAGATCTTGCCTCTGGGAAAGCTTCAATCTCATCTTTTGTTTTCATTTCTGGATTTTTGCAGGTCTGCAAATGTGTTTGTTTTAATAATGCAACTGCAGGACAGATTTTAAATCAAGTATTGCTGGCATTTAATATCTCTAATCCAGCAGTAAGACAAGTCTGACAATGGTTTACTTAATGTTCAACAGCCTTTTCTTATTAAGCAAAAGGTTTGAAGTGATTATAGTTTATTTACAACAAAAGTGGACTTAAATGAGAGTTAATTCCTCCCCCTCCTCCCTCATAGGGCAGGGTGCCAGTCACCATGTGTCTGCTTTGCTCCCTCTTCAAGAGCATCCACAGAAGCCATGGCAGATGTTCCCATCAGGCTCTCCAATACGAGGTTCTCCTCCAGGAGCCCCCAGGAATGCAGGTGCCCCTGGGGCCCCAGGTCAGCCCTGTCACTGTCTCAGGTGGGAGCCTTGTTCATTTCCCTGTAGAAGGTCTGGCATTTCTTCAGCTGATATTGCATGAGGAAATTTTAATTTCGAGCACCAACAAGTTTTATTTTCCTTATTGTTAATCAAATAAGCTTGAAAAGCAAGAGGTCACTGTGTGGGCTGAGGCAGCAGCCCCTGGAGCTGGAGTGTCACGTCCAACCGTGGCCCTGTAATCCAGAGAGATAGCAAGAAGGGAAAAAACAGAAAGAACAGGTGAGTGCTGGAAAAGAGGAGGCAAAATTCACTCCCAAGAGATGCAAAAGCTAAGTGGATTTAAAAAAAAATATTAAGTGGATTTTGATTTGTTTTCTGGGCAAAATATTTCCAACAGAAACTTGCAAAAGTTTGTTTGTTTGTTTTCAGTAGACATCAACATTTGCCATTGTATAAAAAAAGCTGGAGAGGCAGCATCCAGGGGCTCTTCCCATCGACTCACCTGGGACTCTCTGACTCTGCCTGGCCCTGCCGGGTCCTGGCCCCACCTGCAACACCTGGAAGGCACAGCTGGGGGCTGGAACAAGGTCATTACTCAGACACTGCTGGCACTTGCTGGGCACAGAGTGCTGGGCACCTGCTGTAACAGGGCAGGTGCTTGCTGGGAACAGACCCCTCTCAGCCCGGAACCCCCTTCCAAAGGCGTCTCCTCCCGGGTGGGCGGGTGCGTTTTCATGTTGGGAACCTGGCAAGTCCCAGACCTCCCTCGAGCACCTGCAGAGAGTGGGGTGAGGGGGAAGGGGGAGATGGGGACACAAGCTCTGTGATGTCCCGGGGCCGAGAGTCTCTATCTTCCCCCCATTTGCACAAACATTGAAGACCTTTCTGGTCCCTGTTGAACACTCATCTCCCCTGCTCAAAGAGTGCCTATTTGTCATTTTCGTGGCATCATTTCCCTGTCAATTGGAAGTAGTTTTCCTATAAAAATGTAAAACTTCTTCTCCAAACGAGCCGTCAAGCACACGCCTCTCGCCAGCGTGGTGAAACGCTTGGAGCTGCGCTCGGCGCCGGGGTCAGCAGGGCGTTGCCTCGGGGGGGATTTGGCATTTCCCAGCAGCGGCGGCAGCTCAAGGGACACAAAGAGGCCCCAGGGCCAGCACCAGGCACTGCCTCTGTCTCTACCTACCGGATCAATGGAGGCCCCGGCTCTCACCGGCAGGGAGTGCAAGGAAGAAAGACACAAAAGCTTCAGAGAGTGAATAAACTCAATTAGATCGCTGTAATTGCAACAAGAATTAGTGTGGGGGTCGGGCACATGTGCCGGCCCAGAGCAGTAATTAAAAGTGCCATGTTTGCCACGCTGGGGAGGAGGCCTGCTGGGTCCCAGCAGTGCCCTTTGAAAAGCTCCATGATGGAGCTTCGAGCCTGGATAAATACAAATGTCAGTGCCTCGCAGCCTGTGGGGGGACTCTCAATCCACAGCTCAGTGGGAGAATCCCCTGCTTTACATTCCCATCAGTTGGGCTAATTTCAGAGTCAGGCTTTGATGTGCTTTGGGGAGCCCTGTGTGCTACCCACTTTCCCAGCGAGGCATCCTCTCCCTTTCTCAAATGCTTTATTAATTTTCTCCTGTGGTTTTTTTTATCCTCCCTTTCTCTTGGGCCTGCCTGCAAGTTCTCTTTTGTGCTCACCCAGCAGGGTCCATAGCAGAGAATTTCTATCATTCTGAAATACATATAAAGAAGGGATAAAAGAGGAGGTGAGGGAACCTGCAGAGACCAGAGCAACAATCTGTTCTGGCAGCAAGGGTCCCTTTCCTCTGGCCACTGGCCCCATGTGGCCACAGCACTGATGGCACCAGTTTCCCAGCTGCATCTGGAGCTGTGCCTCCCCACCTCTGCCATCAGCATGGGGACAAGGATAACTGATCCCCCAAAGACCAGCAAAGATGACAGTGGGCTGTTAACCAGGGCTCCCCACAGCTGCTGCACAGTGGGAAGGATGGAGTAACTGGTCAGGGGTCCCTCTGGGCCGCCTGCCCACAGCCACTGTGAAGGGCTGTGCCACCAGCGTGGGCACAGCACCTGCCAGGCTCTGGCTGGGCAGGCTGTGACTTTGCAGGTGGTGTCACTGACACGGCACCTGGTGCTCCTGGCGCTGCCAGCAGGATCCTCACAGCCCTCAGTCCCCTTCCCGAGGAACAATGGCAGCACTGGTTGTGCCTGGCACAGGGCCCTGCCCACTCTGCTGTGGTACCTGGAGGTTCCCTTGTCCCTGGAGCATCCCTGGTGCTCACCAGGAGCAGCCAGTACACACTGGGGACTGTAGCTGGGGTTTGAGAGCATCACTGCTGGGGTGTGCAGCCTACCCTTCCTATCTCTCCTTGAAACTCCAGCCTCCTCTGCCCCATCCCCTTCCCCTCACTTGCCCCCCTGATCCCACCCCGGGATGCTGCTGGGTGATGGTGACACCACAGTGAGCAGGCCGGGCTGCCCAACTCCTCTGAAGCTGGCATCCAGCTCCCTTCCTGTTTTTTATTATCAACTGAATTTGGCATGAAGGGGATTCTCTCCCCACATCCCGTTGGCACAAAAAAGGCTCAAAAACCAGCAAAACCATTGTTTGTCCTTGAAGGGTGGGGACCAGGGTGAGGAGAACAGCATGTTTAGAGCCCAGAGCTAGGAACCATAAGAGCATCTGGAACAGTTCGTGGGACAGAGGCATTACAATTAAATAAAAATGGGTGATTACAGAACCGTTCCCTGGCTCTGACACACACAAGGGCAGTTTCAGTGTATGTCTGAGCACGCAGTTAGAGGGGATTCCTCTGCTACAGGCTGAGAATAAATGGAGTTTTCATCAGGAAATGCTGAGGTTGGTGTGACTTCCATGCATGGAACAGAGGAGCACGGCTGCCCTTTGCCAGGATATGGTGCAGAGGCATCTCCCACTGGAGGCAATGCGTGACTCCAGTGAAATGAGCCACATTCCTGGGGACCAGAGAGGCCCCAGAGAAGCCAGAGCATGACAGTGGTTTCCACTGGCCACAGCCTGCTCCCCACACATGCTGGGGAGGCTCCCGCACCTGCCAAGCTCCCCAGTCCCTTTAAGGGCACAGGATGCTCAACTTTGGCTGCCAGTCTGCAGTTGGAATGGAGATTCTGAACCAGCTTTCTCTTTTAACACGTACCTGAGGAGCATTTTTGCCCTGTCCCTCCAGTTCCTGCTGTTTGCAGGGAACTGGCAGGGCTGGACAGCGCAGCATTTGCAGATATACAAGTCCTGCAGAAAAAAATCCTACTGTTCAAGGACCTCATCCCCCTCCCATGAAATGTGCTGTTTTCATTAAAGCAGTGAAATCGGATTTCAAAAACCCCAGGCTTGGACAATGGCCCTTGATTTGGGCCTGAGGAACAAGATCCAGAAGCAAAACAAAGGCTGTTTCCACAATGGTTGAAGGGAAAGGGAACCGGTCCAATTGCAAAACTTGGATCCTGGCATCGAGGGAGTCTTTGTGTGTGAGACCTGTGGCAATGGATGGCAGTGACTTTGGGAAATTCAATACTCCCCTAGCTCATAAACAGAAAACAAGGAAAATAAACTTGAGCGGAATGGGAGGAAGCAGAGAGCCAAACCGTGGATTTCTGCTGGGCTGGCAAAGAGCCTAGCTGTCCCTGGACACGGGTCCTGGGCTCGATGGCTACCGAGGACGTGTCAGGGTGCTTGGGGCCACCGCGCAGTGAGCACTGGGCTGGGCAGCTGGAGGAGGCTGCAGCCACCCCTCTGCCGTGGGCACTGGGTGGGAGGAGAGGCCACGGGGAGCCAGGGCAGGA
This sequence comes from Picathartes gymnocephalus, assembly GCA_013390045.1. Taxonomy (NCBI): domain Eukaryota; kingdom Metazoa; phylum Chordata; class Aves; order Passeriformes; family Picathartidae; genus Picathartes; species Picathartes gymnocephalus. The sequence continues at coordinate 361,243 of WEKY01035176.1, forward strand.
GAGGTGTGCAGGAGCAGCATGGCAGGAGCCCCAGCCGCCAGCCAGCAGCAGGGATGGCGGCAGTGCCCATCACAGCTCACCCCAGGGCATGGTGGAGGGGACAGCGGCAGATTGCCTTGTGCCATTTCTTCTGAAAGCTGGAAACACTTGGCCACAGCAGAGACAGGGCTGGGATAACCACTTGAAAAGAAAAGAAGTTTCTCTGCAGCCTCCTCCCAACACATGCTGGTGCATGGCGGTGCCACCAGATTCCTCTTGCAAACCCTCTGCTTGTGCAACATCCTAGGGCAGCTCCTTGTCTTGGCGTTTCCACCTCCTCCTGCCTGCTTCCAGCTCTTCAGGGGAGGAGAGCCACGATCTGTGCACAGTGCCTGGGTGGGGAAGGGGAGCCCGTTTGCCTTAAACCACTGACCATCATTGCTGTGTGGCAGAGGAGCAACCCCACACCAGGCACAGACATGATGACTGGGGATGTAACAAGAGCAGGGAAGGGCTGGGATGGGATGAGGGCAGTTAAAGGTTCAGTGAAAGAAATTACTTTTGAAAAAAGCTTCTGAGAAATGGAACTGATGACTCCATGCAGCCTCAAATCCAGTGCCAAATGATGCCAGTTCTTGTTCAAAAACCCAAGAGCTAACTCTTGGCCACAGACAAGAGGACCCAGCATTTAGACCATTTATGGGCCACAGAGGGTCAGCGGAGATACAAAATCTGTGGATCCATTGAATTCCCTCAGTACCACAACTCCACATTTGCAATTACAGATTCATGGAGCTCAGCATCCCGCCTGCCACCAAGCACTGCCTGTAACCCTTCTGCAGCCCCAGAGCCAAGCTGGCTGCCCCCACACCACGCTAGGCATCAGCCTTAGGTGCACCCTAGGGGGACAGCATGACACAAAACGTTCCCCAAAATCTGGCATGGGGACACTTGTGTGTCCCAAGTCACGCAGCCAGCTCCACAGGAGCAGGGGATATGTGTGTGTGTGTGTAGGAAAACCTATAGAATTTTTATGATAAATTATCTTTCTTTTGTCTCAGCAAGAGAAGCAGCATCCTCCCCCTCAATCTGGGCAATTATCCTTGGTTATTTCAAGTTTTAAACTCCTGACTTATAACAGAAAAGCAACCAAGAGTGGAGCAGGATGGCTGAGCTGCATGTGCTGGGTCACGGTGCTAACACCTGGGCAGTGCCAGCACCACTGCCCTGGATCCCAGCCTGCCCCTGGTGTGTCTGCAGCACCAGGGCCAAGGGGCAGGACCTGCCTGGCCCAGGGCTCTGACTATCCCTGCCATGAAGAAGCCTTTGCCTGCACAAACAAGCACAAACCAGACTAAAGAAATCCAAGCCAGCCACCTACTGCTGCTCCTTGGAAATTCAGAGCAGCATCGTGCCTGACCTTCCTTTCTGACACAGAATCACATGAGAAATACTAGAGATAAAATACAGTGGATACTTCACTGGAGAAAAAAGATCATAAATCAGTATGAGAAGCACACTTGAATTTTAGAGGAATATGTCAGATACACTGTCCAGCCATTAAATTTCACAGGTTCAATTTAAGAACTTCAGGAGATTGCTGGCATTGCCTGAAAGGAAGAAGAAAATTATAAACACATGCTGGGGGCTCCAAGTGAGACAGAAAAATCTGAGGATAATCCTTATTGCTATCAAAGATATAACCAAATAGGCACAATAAAGAATTCCATTCACCTGCCTGGAGAATGGCTGACCATAACCTCTAATGACAGCAAGATTAAAGACATTTTCTTCAGAGGGGATGGATCAGGTGTTCATTGATGGCCTCAGGTTTGCTCTGGCCTTGCCTGGCCCTTCCCAGCCCCAGCTGATCTCCTCCTGTGCCACTAGTCTGCAATGTTGCACAGTCCATGCAGCTGAGCTTGATGCCCATCTTGTACCCTCCCAGAGAACCCCGGCGTGCTGCTGTGCTGGCTCCCTGTGCCAGAGGATGTGGACACGGGGTGCAGCATCACTGTGCAGTTGGATCTGACCTGTGGGGTGAGGGTGTGTGGGAAACCAGCACCAGCACTTTGTGTGGTGGCTTTGGGTAGGCAGAAGAAGAGGTGCTGTATGCCAGGGGATGCAGAGAAAGTGAGGACACAGAGCCAAGGTGCTTCTGGACATTTCTAGGCATAAAACTGGGCCTTTGGGGAGGCAGAGGGAGGTGAGAACCAGGGAGGATGAGGCTGTGCTGGCTCCTGGGACACGCTGTCCTTCAGACATTCTCACAACACTGTCCTGCCCAACCTCAGGCACAGGTGATGCTGAACATCCATGTGGAGCACCAGGACACAGGATGAGGTACCAGGTGAGTACCAGGACACAGGATGCTGTACTATGGGAGTGCCAGGATGCAGCTCTGGAAATGTGTCCAAGAGCCCTGCAGATCCAAACTCACAGGAATAAAGATCTTGAGCGGAGCAGTGCCATGTGGAAGTGAAGCACTGGGAGCTCAGGGGTGTCCATGTAGACACAGGGGGAAAGCCAAGAGGCACCATCGGCAGGGACTGCCGAGCTGGGAGACTCTGGATCCAAGGACATTGTTACTATACTTCAGATGATATAAATAACTCGCTGAATAAAACCACATGTGACCACATTCTGTTTCCCATCCCTCTGCTCTGCCGGCAGCACACAGGCTCTTGCAACACTTGTTTACTGGGGAGACTGTATATAAAGTGAAAATAGTTTGCTGGGTCTTATGTTTTCACTTTAATTCTCAGTGTATAAAAAAAACCTGTGAATTTGCTAATGGGCCTTGAAGACGTATTTTTAAAGCAAGGGCAGCATGACTTGGTGAGTTGCTACAAAGGATTACAGAAGGGACAAGGTTTGCTAGGAAAATTACTCCCTTGAGAAAATCCGTAACAGCTGAAAGGCCAGAGCCTGCTTCTTTTCAAGAAAATAAACACATTCTTGCATCCAAAATCAAGCTTCATGTCAGGTATGGAGCAAGTTTGTTTGTTCTCTGCTGTTTATGTACTTCCCATAGCTTTGGTGTTCGATTTGACATTTGAAGGCCAAACATACACTCCATTCTCTCCTGAGAGGAAGATTCCTATTGTGTCTATAAAGCATACGTTTGGACAGAGATAAATGGCAACAAGCTTCAGGAGTGTCAGAGCCAGCTGGTCAGTTGAGGTTCCTTTATACATTTCTCTAGTTCACTTCAGAGTTGATCTTGCATAAAAAATATTTTTTTAGCATTAGCTCTGACTTGCAGACTGGAGGGAACCTCTGGAGCAGGAGGATTTGCAAACAGTCTGCTCAGGGGCCACAAACCCTCGGCTCTCTCTTTCCTGGTCATTATAATCCATGTGCTTTGGGAGTTTTGTACCCAGGGGCAATTCAGAGCATTTGGTTTGCTGGAGTTTTCTGTTAAACAGGGACCATGTCCAGGGGAGCAGCCCCTTCTATCACTGGAAATGGGGAATCAGCGTGAGCCTTGTTCTTCTCTGGGTAGTGAATTCCTTACTCACAGCCTAAACCTCCTGGGGAATGGCCCCTGAAATTCTTCACAAACATTTGCCAGTTCTTCCTCCAACAGCCAGGAATACCTTGACAGGTGGGAAGTCAATAAGTGGTGATCATATTTACAATTTTACAATTTAATTTTACAAGGCCTGCTGGGGAAATACCCACGTCCTCTCCCATCATTCCTGCAGTCGCTGTCCCTCTGTGGGGACTCCGTCCTTCCCAGCGAGGGGATACAGTGCCTGCAGCTCTGTGCAGGGTTACAATAATCCAGCATATCTCCTGCCTCCAGGTGATTTTCACTGTTTTACCCCTTTCCATCTCCTTGTCTCCTGTGAGCAGTGTGGAGAACACACTGGATTTTCGGCATCATGTTAATTGGAACCAGGCATGACCACTGCCCCTTGGGCTGGTGGGAGAGCAAGAGTTAACCCATCATGAAGGACGAGGCTGTAATTGCCACTAGGCTCCCAAGATGAATGAACTTTTAAGGACTGCCAGCTTCTGAATGGAGGCAGGAGGACCAACAACAGCACCGACATAATGACCAGCAGCGAGCAGCAGGAACACATATGGAGGCAGCGTGGTTCAGCTGGAAATGAACCCTGGAGGTGTCAGAGCAGTGGATAAGGGCTCTGCTGGCAGCGTGGAGGTGGAAAAGATGAAATTCTGGCTGCTGGAGAAACAAACAAGGCTGCCAGGCTGGACGTGCGTGTGAGCCTTGCTTGCCTGTTGCAGCCTGGGGAGCCGGAGCCGCAGCGCTGGGCTTGACTCAGGGGCTGGCGGGCTGAGGAGGCTACCCCAGGCTGCTGCAAAACAGCTGCTGCCTCACAGCTCCCACCAGGACACATCTCCGCCTGGGACTTGGATCATTTTAACTCCGCTGAGAAGCAGCAGAGAAAAACAGAAAACCAGGAGCAGGGTTTGGCCTCAGGAAGCGACGGAAAGGCAACGCACCCCACAGAGGGAGCCCACAGAGCAGCACCTGCAGGAGGGGCCACACACCTGGGACCCCCCCAGCAGCACCTGCAGGAGGGGTCACACACCTGGGACCCCCCCAGCAGCACCTGCAGGAGGGGTCACACACCTGGGACCCCACAGAGCAGCACCTGCAGCAGCTGTGGGCACAAGGGCTGGGGGCTGCTCCTGCAAGTCGTGGTGGGGTCAGCAAGGTGCACCTGCTCTTCCACAGTGTGACATTGCCACCTCTGCACCAGGCCCTGTGGCACAGAGGGATGCAGGGGACCTGCTGTGGCATTGACCCCGACTCCAAGCAGCTCTTGGAGACCTGCACAGCAGCAAACACATTCAGAGAGTTGTACATCGCTCTGTGAGCAGCTCCCTGGGCAGGGACACAGGACATGGAGGAGCTACAGCTAAGCTTAAACATCTGGTTCTGTGCATTCCTATATTGTAATAAAATAAGTCTTCCCACAGATTTCACATAATCTTTGTCTGAGCATCACTGAACTGTGAAGAGAGAAACTTTTTTTTTTTTCTGTGGTTTTCAGAGGAACAAAGAGGCAATCTTCATCTGATGAGGTGTCCTGGCAGCCTCCTGTGCTCCAAGGCTGCATCTCGTGCTGTCAATGCAGCCCTGTATCCTGGGACAACTGCCTGGCCCACAGCACCCAAACTGCAGAGCCTGGGAGGACTGTGGTTCCCAAGGCCTGGGGACGGTGAGAGAACCTCACTGCAGCCCACAAAGACCAGGAACAGTAGCTCCCAAACAGAAAGAGGTACCAGAGACACACCTGCAATCTGGATCCCACCTTTTTGGCCCCCGTTCGAGTGAAAGGGCAACAAAGAACATAAAACTACTGCTTAAAGACTGGCGGTCCCAATGGAGTCCAGGAAGGAGCATTCTCAGCAACTCACCCAGGCCTCCACAGGAACAGCCTCAGCAGCTCCCAGTGTGGGCACAGAGACAAAAAATGCATTTTCCCTGGAAAATATGTACCTGCTGGAGGTGGCTCAGCAGAGGGAGTGGGCATAGAAACTCATGGAAAATTAACAGTGCAAAGCTGAAGCAAGCTGAATCAGATAAGCTCTGCATGGAGCATGGAGCTGTCTTTATTCCCCAGGAGCAGCCCTGGAGCCGTGCGGTCCCACAGCCGCTCCCAGGGGCTCCTCCCAGCACTGCTGCTGCACCCTGGCTGCTCTGGGGCTCTTTACCTTTGATCATGACCTCCACTCGTCCTGCTGTGCAGTGCCTGAGTGGGCTCTCTGGCCTGCCTGTCATCCTGTGAGGACAAGAAATTCTACAGCACCAACAGAATTGTGAAGAGAGTCCCCTTCTCTTCAGCTGGCCAACACAGCCTGTAATCCATCAGCCCACTGTGTTTATTTGGAGTAGGCATGTTTAAGAGACTCTGGGCTTATCTTAAGTCTCCCACTTAAGCAGAAAAGAAAGGTTCACAGGGCTGTTGAAGGCCAGGGGAACATTTGGCTCCAACCATCCCTTGCAAATGATAAATGGCTGATGGGGGAATGTAAGGAAATGGGACCGACTTGGCTGTAAATGTGAGTGGACAAAGAAGTTTCAGTAGAACCTGAACATTTTGAGGAGGAGAATGTAATCCCCATTCCCAAGCCTTGTCCTCCCCAGGGCTCCTTGCCCCTGTTCCCTGGTGCACAGTTTCCCCATGGATCAGAGCAGGGAAACCCCAACTCCAAGTCTTCAGTAGCCATTTTTCAGTGGGACTAGATTACATTTAGTCCATGACTTAGCAGTCTGTTTGGGAAAGGGGATTTCATTCCTTTGCTTCTTCATGTCAGAATGGATTTGCTGATCCCAAACATGTTCCTCGCACTTTATTTAGGGCTTATTATGCATCATTTACATTGCTGAGCTGTCACCATCCTGTCTGCATGGTGCAGGCAGGCAGGCAATGCACTTCCCTGCCCTCTTGCTCTCCTGGAGCAGAGAGCAGGGCTCAGCACCTGGGGCCAGAGCTGGGCCCCCATCCATATCTGCTTATTTTAGCTCATGATTGCCTGACTCCCAATAACCAGATTGTCTTTCTGTCTGCTGTTAAATATACATTGAAGTCCAGCATGGTTCACCTGGTTTGTAGCCCTCGGTGCCCCGTGGGGCTGTGCATGGTGGGAGGCCAGGGCCAGGGCTCCTGGCAGACACTGGGGCACCTGGCAGCTTTCATCACACCTGGTGGTACATGCAGAGCCTGTTGAAAACAATGACTTGTAAATGCAAAGCTCCATCTCCAGTTACTGCTCCCCTGCATCAGCCAGTCCCCTGCTCTCCATGAGATATGTTCCAAATGATAGCATTTGTCTTTAATAAATGGGCACTACATGAGCTGCCTCCTATGGGAAACCTGGGGGTTCTAAGTAAAACCTGATGTTTCCATTTCACTATAATGCTTTTGCTCTGAGATGAATTCCAACCCATCCCCTGTTTAGTATCAGCCAAAGGTGTGCAGTGGGTTTCTGTTGCTATTTATGAAATTCATATTGCTGGGCTTAATCTGTTTCAGATCACCCAGCTGTCTCTGTGTCTGTACCAGCTTGACCCAAAACAAGGATGTTCTTTTGCCATAGTCACAACATTCAGGAAGGATAAAGGGCAAAGCTCCTTCCATGGCCACACAGCATCTGAATGTAGCTATGAGGTTCTTCAGTGAAATATTTCCTCAGAATACCTTCTGTGATGCTTCCTTTAAAGGCCAAATCTGTCTGTACTGGTCCTTACTCTAAAAAGGTATCTGAAATGCAGAATGAGTTTCCATTCTTGCCTTGCAGCCACACTCCTGCATGCACTGTGAATCTGAGGAACAGACTGGCATGTGCAACACTTGGGGTTTCCAGGCTATCATGTGTGCCCCTTGAATGCCTCTGGTGTCCAACCCACTGATCTGTGTGCACAGCTTGGACCCTGGCATGCTTCAGCAGAGAAATGCTTTACAGGAAAAATGATGATTTCTCATCTGCTCGGCAGACACCTGTCACAGCATCCCTTAGCACTGGACTCATGGAGCACAAAACCCACCCAGAGGATGGCAAAGTGTCACAGGTAGGAGCATCTGTGTTTGTCTCAAACAGAGGTAAACCATGCAGTGAGCAATCCCCTCGAGTCCAGGGCTTATGTTCTACCCTTCTGTCATGTCCTGGTGCTGCATCACTCAGGCATTTCTAACAAAAGCAATGAGATAATCTCTGCCCTGTGGGAGTTGTTCCACTGGTATCTCTTGTGACAGGAGAGGGGAAGCAGAACGCTGCTTCATCCCCTGCTCATCTTTGCAGAGATCCCTGTTCTGACTCAACCTCAGAAGGGAACAAAATTCCCTCAAATAACCTAAAAAGATTTAGGAATCATGCTCAGGGAGGCACCATCTGTTTGTGTCACTGCTGGAGAGAGAAGAGAAGGTATTACCTGAAACTGTACAGTCATGATGAATGGGATGAGAACAAATACGTATTGCAGCTGGATTTCTCTGCTCCCCACTTTTCCACGGGGAAAACACCACCATAGAGAGTAAATGATGGAAACCACAGTGCTGTTAGCTGAACTCTCTGGCCTCAAAACTGTGTCATTTGGGAAGGTCTGGACAGGACAAGCTCCATGTGGAGGGCTGGGGTGCAGGACCGTGGCCTGCAGGGACCCCAGCACACACTGACTCACAGGCTGGCTGCTTTCATGAACCCTAGTGAGAACCTGAGTTTAGCTCATAGCAAATGCCTTTTGGGGATGGAAAAAAATAAAACAAAAAAAAGAGAGACTGACCCATTTGAGTTCCATCTGTTGAGGTTTATAACTGTTCTCCTTATAATTGCCAACAGACAATGTGAATTGCAATTAGCTAATTGCTTGCTAACTTTGCGTTCTAATAATAGTAATGTTCCAGAGTTATACAAGTTTGGAGGCTGCTGCTGTTCCCTTGCAACTGGCAATAATAAATAATATCATATTCCCTCAGCTTTGCCATTTCTTCCAAGTTTCATCCCCATGCAAATTGCTCCAGCATGTCCTAATCCCTGATGGGATGGCAGAGGCATCAACAGCATTTATTTGTAGTTCCCTGCACTGGGAGGGTTCGGCACATGCATAAGGATGTGGCACCAGGAAGCTGTGACTCCCGTGTGCCACTTGTCCCTGCTGCAGGGCCAGAGCAGCAGAGCCAGGAGGTGCTTCTCATCCTGGCAGGGTGGCAGGAGTAGGGTCTGCATCCCTGGGAACCCAGCCCTCCCTTCAGCATGTGCTTGGTTAGAGCTTTTTGGAGGTTTTGGATTTTGTTTGGATTTTTGCTTTCCCTTTGCAGGATCGGATGTGGCCCTGGCCCCTGTAGTGACATGTTTTATTACCAGTAGCTTCAATAATGTCAGCACAGACCCAGACTGGAGCTTTCAGAAACACAGCCTCTCCAGCAGCAGAACAAGCTGTGTAGTCACCACTGCAGCGATAAGGGGAGTGGGTTTGACCTCAGTGGGGCTCCTGGGGAGAACAGGGGTCAGGCTGGGTGCAGACCCCCACGGGGAGCACGGAGAGGGCCCTTCCACACAAGTGAACTTTTCAGCACCCCTCTGCGGGCTGTGTCACCTCCAGCTCATTACTGCCACGCAGATGCAGCTAATTGAGAAGCAGAGCAACAGGCTGATCCAGCGGAGTCAAGGCCAATGGAATGAACATCATTCCCTGGCACACGAGGAACTACTGAACAGGGAGCTGCCAGCAGGCTGACATCTCCAGAGCTTACAGACTAATCTCATTAAACCCGACCAAAAAGCCTTTCAGAGCTGGGGGAGACACGTCCAGCAAAAGCTGGGCTGGATTATTCACCTCTGGGGCTTTTCCACATGCCTGGTTCCCGTCTTCCCACAGCACAGGCAAGGGGGTGTGGCACCCCAGCTGCCAGGCATGATGCAGCACAGGATGGGTGGCATCTGCCCAAACCCTGCTGTGCCTGGGCTCAGCCCACGGGAGCTCTTGGCTCCCCAGGTGGGGCTTGCACAGGGTCTCCTGTTCAGGTTCCTCATGAGCAGAACTTTCTGTCACTGCCTCAGGTGCCCCCCAGGCCCTGCTTCCAGCAGACCAGCTGTGGGTTTCTTGGTTCCAGAGCTGCTTCAGGTTGCTTCTCCTCTGGGCACAACTATACCAACTTTCTCATCCCTAACTCCTCTCCTCTCCTGCTCCTGCCATCTGACTCACAAATAGATTTATGAAGTTTGAAGCACTCCTTGTGCAAGCCACGTTCCATAGCCTTGTCTTCCCACTCACACAACCTGCTCTCACCCCCTTCCCTGGGGTTTGGGCACAGGTAGCAGAACTGTACCATGTAAGGGAGTTCTCCTTGGCAAAGTCACAACAAGAGCTCTCTCTCACAGCAACTGAAGATTGCTGTTCTCTCCCCATGGCTCAGGTGCACAGGGCAGGAGGAGGTGGCTCTTGCTCTAACCAAGTAGTGGGACACAAGGAGCAGGAGGAATCCAGCCAAAGGAACAGCTTTGCTCACTTCTGCTTTGGCTTCCTCTGTGAATGTTTTCTCGCAGCAGTGGTTGATGAGTTTCAGACTGAGAGAATGTTAGGAAACGAAAGGGAGAAGGCTGTGACACATTGCATGATGTGCCAAGGACCGGTGGTGATGCACAGCAGCTGGCAGGACTCTGGCGTGCACCTCACCTTTGCTGCCCCCACAGGACCTGCCGTCCTCACCCTGGCTGTCCCAGCACACCCACAGCTGCCCAGCAGCAGCTGCAGCTTCTCTGCTCACACCAGCAGCTGGGGACCATCACCTGCTGCCCCACAGCCCCAGCGGTGGCACTGGCCGGGTCATGCCAAGGGGACAGGCAGAGGGTTTGTAGCAGAAGCCTCTCCACTCAGAGGAGGAGAGGGGGTGGCAGGAAAGCTGCCAGGGTGTGGCAGCTGTCCAGCACAGCTTGTCCCCAGGGCCACTGGCAAGCTGCAGATATTGGCCATGGCGTGGCACAGGAGGTCAAGGTGCCACAGGACCGCGCTGCATCCAGGGGAACATCCCTTCTGCTACCCCCCATCTGGATCATTGCCAGGTGCTCTTGGACACGAGGCTGTGAGGTTTGGCCAGCTTGAATTTATGTCCCAACCTCAGGGGAGCAGAGCAAAGGTCCTGCTGGGCTCAGTGTGCGGCTGAGGCTGGTCCCCGGCTGACAAGTGGCCATGGACTACACACAAAAATGCTCTAAAGCTGACAGCACCAAATGTTTCTTCTCCATCTAGCACAGTTGTTTAGGATTCAGTAACGAACAAAACTGCATCTCGTAGGTTTTAATAAAGCTCTTGGCGAACAGTTCAAACACCAGGGGAGAAGCTGGAGAGAGAGGCTGAATTTATGGGAGCAGGAGGAGATCGTTTGCTTTCTTAGGAACTGGAAAAGATTAATAGTGTGCAAAGGCTCTTGGACTCATTCCTCACATAGCAGAATGGTTAGGAGACTTACTGGCTTGATGTTCTTCATCCTGCCTTCCCCAAGCAGCCTAGAGACTGTCTGGGCTGTGGAGAAAAGGACCAGGGAGAACAGGTCCCATGTCAGCCCCAGTGAAGAGGTGGCTGTGGTATGCTGGGGGACAGAGGGGAACCAAATCTCAGAGTGCTTTGTTGGGAAATTAAATAGATGCTTAATATTTCTGTATATTCTGATGTGTGGGGAGGCACTGGTACCTGGGGAGGTGGTGGGAGTGCAGGGCAACAAGGCAGGTTCATCCTTCCAGCACATCCTTCCACCCCAGGGTGCCAACAGCACAGAACTGTTCCATAACAAGAATCCGAACCCGGGGAAGGTCCAGTCTCTCTCCCACCACAGGCATTTTGTAATCACCATGTACCATACGAGGTAAATCCTGAAACAAATGAAAATTCAAGAAAAAAGACAGGAGTTTCCCAAGTTCCACTGAACAGCCCAGAGCTTCTTTCCAACGGCCGAATCCTGCTGCAAGCCTCACTGCACACGGAGTGCAGGGCAAAGATGAAAAGCCACTGGACACACATGGGAAGCCACAAGATGTGACTTCCAGACAAGCCAGAGTCTGTGCTGGAGAGGCAGAGTGGCTCAGGCATTGCTTCAACCCCACGTTCAGTCTCATGTGGCTCTGGAGTGACAGACAGCCCATGTCCCCAGAGCTGCACCAACACAGCCTTTACCACGGCCTGTGAGGTTGCAGGAGCTCCACACTCCCCAGAGCCAGGACAGGACACAGCTAGCCCGGACAGCGTGAGCAACAGGGGCCACTGACTGTGTGCCCTGCCCAGCCATCTCCCCAAAGGGAGTCACCTCTACTTGGAAGGAACAGTCATCTCCCCAAAAACAAAGTTAAGCTGGAAACGAGATGAGAGGATGGGCAGAGCCACTAACTTTCCATTGTTGGTCCCAGTCTGAGGAACACTGGACAGATCTCCTAATTTCTCCAAGCTGCTGCAGCTGGGAAAGTCCAAGCCAACAACCTGACACTTGGCTGGGTGTAAGTGCAGCATAGGGTGTTTTCAAGACTCCATAGACAGCCCTGGAGCTGTCAGCTATGGAATAGAAACTTCTGTGCTATTTATGGTTATCTGTTGTGCTCTAATTCAGGGGTGGAAGGCTGCAGTGGTGCCTAAAACATTTCTGGAGGCAGAAGCAGCTCTTCGGAAACCACGATCAGTTTGAATTTTCAACTAATACTAGGAAATATGTTTGCTCTTTCAGAGAATGAATGAAGAACTTGAGCAAAACTGCTAAACATAAAAGTTCCTGGACATCTGGAAAGAATTAGTCAGGAAGATGCTTGGGACAGGGAGCTCAGGCAAGTTCAGGAGACACCTACTGCAGATCTGTGTCCACAGGAGGAGGGAGCAGGAGGGAAAGGGTTGGGGGTAAAAGCAGGAAGGAAGGATTGAAAGAAAACCTCTGCAGGACGGGCAATGAAAACAGGCTCTGTCTGCATGCAGCATGGGCAGCCCTAGAGGGTCTGTGGGGTGTAAGGAGTTAGGAGCCAGGCCACGCTGGCAAAGAGCTCATCAGGTAACTGCTTGTGCCTGTCCTTGCAAGGGCAGACAAGGGCCGTGTGCTGAGCATGTCCCACATGGGAAAGTTCATCACTGCTGCAGGCCAGATGTGCCCCCACTCACTGCACACCCATCGGATCAGCAGAATTTGCCCCTCCTTGGAGCTCAACAGGGCAAAAGCTGTGACAAAGTCACCAGAGAAACACTGAGTCAAGAGTGGGGAATAGAGCAAAAAAACCAGGGAGTGGAGAAATGTTTGCTGTATTTCAGAGCAGGTAAGGACTCAGGCAGCCCCTCAGCAAAGTCACTAAGGAGTTCTGCTTCAGGCTGAGATGAAAGTCTCAAAGAATAAGCACAAAACCATAGAGACTTGTGAAATTCATGCTTGGTTTTTTAAATGAATCACAAAGCTTTTTATCATATATTTCTGCCTCCGAGTCACTTTACACGTCAGTTCAGGTGCCAAATCCTTTGTCTTTTCCATAACTGTGGACTCTTGTAATACACTCAGTTTCAGGGTCTGTTTCAAATCCATGAGCTTATGGTGAAGCAAAGCTTTTGGGTTTGTTTTGGAAGTCTGGTGTTACCAATAGCAGGTCCCCATTTCTAAGCAGAACTGCAAAGGCCCCACTGCACCAGAAGCCAGCACTCACCCATATGGGAGGAAACAAAACAAGCACATACTAGTCAGATGCTCCTTATAAATGTTTGTGGGCATTTGAATTTAATAACTGAATTTAGTTTGTGCTTTTCCTGTAAGTGAAGAATAACTGTTTTCCAATGGAGTTAGCAGGAGGTAAAGCTGAAAATCAAAGTGTGAGCTTTGTGTTTCCTGACCATTTTCCTTTAACAAGGTAGCTCCAGCTGCTAACTGCATTTTATTGCATTCCTCAAAGACAGATCTCAATGCAAGAATATTTTAAGAGCCCTACTCCAAGAATAAAGGTACTTGGATTTATTTTTATGGTTACACGTATTTTACCAGTTGGTCTCAGAGCTCTTAGTGCTGCCTTACCCACAGCCCCACTAAGGTAGGGCACAGGCTGGAGTCCCTGACCCCGTGTTTGGCTCCCCAGGCAGCTGGAGCAGCAGGAGCTGCTCTCACTCACCTCTCTCCTGTCCCCGTACTCAGGAAGGTGCTGAAATCTGGCACCCAGAAAAATCCCTGTGCTGTGAGCTGTCTGACTCAGCTGTGCAGGCTGCCAGGCAAGGAGGAGCAGGAGTGGCCTTTCCCCCTGCCTGCTGACAAGTGCAACACTCAAAGAACTGAATGCCAACCCTGGCTCAGTTCATGGGGGAACCCTCAAACCCCCAGTGACTCCTGGGCAAATGGCAGCTGAAGGGGGTTCTGCACACACAAGGAACCATGTCCTCGTTAGCAAAGGGGTCCCTGGCAGCCATCCTGACAGAACATCCAGATCTGGAATGGAACAAGCCCACAGCTGATCCCAATTAGAGTGCTCTGATGCAGCGACTCACTCGCACCCTACAAAACGCTGCAGACAAATGCAACTGATGACATGGCCCATCAACCAGGAACAGCACAGAGCAATTAATCACACCAAAACTTCAATGAGCACCTCCTTCACCCCATTTCAGTCAGTCAGAGTCAGGGCATGGCCACTTTCAACGAAGAAAGTTCCCTCAGCACTTTTAGCAGGACTGTTATTAGCACGAAGACAGACATCAGGGGCCAAACATCTGGGAGAAGTGGAAGGGGCACCACTGAACTGTGCTGAACATCTTCCAGAATTTAAATCCATTTGTTCATTGTGCAGCTGTCCTGAATAGAGGCTGACAGAAGAGGAGTGTTGAAGGGGTTGTACAGTATGAGCACATAAAGACAATTCTGCATCCAGGCATACCGGGATCTACTGGTTTGTGATGGTGATACATCGAGGCCTGAGCGAGGATGACAGCCCTGACTCACCCTGAGCCGTCAGGCTTGGCACGCTCCAAACCCTGTGTAAGGAGCACAAGGCTGTACAGCCACGTGAGCCCCACCAGGACCACAAGCCCTGCCAGCAGAACCCACCTCACCTCCACCCTGGGCAGGGCACCCAGTGCCCCGAGTGGGTTTTCTTTGCAATTAGAACTCGTGCAGCCCTTATCCCTGATAGGAGCACTGCCAGCCCCAGACCCGAGGCGGCACCTTCCCACCCTTGGCACCCCCCCCGCACCCCGATCTGCTCCCTCTCCAGCACTGCTCTTGGCAGGTCACGCAGTGCCCTCAGGTGGCTGCGGGGATGCCCCAGGTTGAGGACACGGAAACCTGAGCACAAACACACCCACAATGTGTCCAATGCAATTCTTTATTGGCTTTCTCCGAGAAGCTGCAGCTCCTTACCAATACATTATTTAGTGACTGTAGTGGTTTTACATACACTGGTCTTTTGTGATGAGATAAGGCTTAAGAGAAATGTAAAGCAAGTCCACACCTTGCAAGATAAAAGATAGTTTATTAGCAGAACTACGGACAAAAAGAAAAAAAACTAAAAGAGAATCACCCCTTACATGTTTCTCTCCCCCCCACCTTATTCATTTTTTCATACCAACACCTTTTTTTTCCATTAACAACCTAACAGTCTAACAAAACCAAAACTTAAAGGTCTTTGGTCAGTTTACCATCTTTGAAACAAACTTTTATCAGTTCAATTGGAAAAAAGAGTTTTTCTTGTTTTACCAGGTGAACTTTCCCACAAGAAATACAGTTCCTTTGTGGGGTTTAATATCACAGTCAACTCCCGCCCGGAGTTTGTTCAACTGTAACACTCCTTTTCTCGATACACAGCCTTTCCCGTGACTGTGTTGAGGACCCCAGCTAAAGTCTTGGGGGTAAAGTTTTAAGGACAGCAGTTTTTAGGTCTTCTTTCTTTCTCTCTCTTTGGAAGCAAGGTCTCTCTCATCCCTGGAGCATGGGTTCTTTTTCTTCTATTCCTGGGGCAAAGATTTCTCATCTTTCTCTCTCTCTTTTTTGTAGCAAAATTCTCCATTTCTTTTCTGTTCAAGTTTCTCATGAACCATAACTACTTCAACATTTGCTTGCTTCAACACAGTTAAAAGCTGCACCCCCCCCCAAGTCCTGCAATATGGGTTATAAGGAATTACCCATCACCATAGCTCTACAAGAAAATTTCAGCATAAAGGCATCTCCTTTTTCTCTTCCCTCTAGACTTTCAGTCCTCTTTTTACTGACTTAGACATTCTTTGTTGGTTCTTTCTGTGTTCTTATTCTTTTTTAAATCCATTCACCCCACTGCTTCCTGGGAACGTTCAGAGGATCAGTGCCATGGCCAACAAAAGGTGTCCCTGAACTGTCAGCAGCAGCTGCCAGAGAATGGTATTTTAAGACTGATTTCAGTGGGGTCTGGCAGAGGTAACAAAGCAGTGTACTGTAACACCCTTGAAAACTGCCCATGTCAGAACTCAGGCATCTGTGCACCTCCATGATTATGTTTTCAAGCCAGATTTGCTCCTTCCTCCTCCATGCCCACGTGGGATGAATGCACACACACAGCTCAAGGACATGAGGTGACCACTTTTTCTAAGCCCTACTCTGACATGTTTTCTTTATTTGTAAGGACAGAGCCCAAGTATCTTTCATGGCACCAACCTGAAGGACTCTGTTACACTCACACATGTGCAGCACCTCATGTAAGTATCAACATTTTTTCCATTATAAAAAACATCCATGTCAGGAGAAGGAAAGGACGAGTTCCACAGCGGGAGGTGTCCATCCTTTGGCTTTTTCAGCTCAGCCTCTTCTTCAGAGACCAAGGCCATTTCCACTTGAAACATTTCATGCTGAGGCCAAGAATCAACTCATTCAGCCTCCAAAAGGCACCAGGAGAGCTCCCTCAATTCCTCATCTTCTTTGCAGCATCCCAGAACATGCCAGAAACTGGTCAGTGCCAGTCCCTGCTGCCCTGTCAGGACCCAGGTGGGCAGCTCACCTCCCGATGGTTCTCCACGAACAGTGAGACCTTCAGGAGCGTATCTGAGTCAGAGAGAAAACAACAACCCTGTCAGCTTAATGTACTTTACCTATATCCTGTATTCCCAAAAACTGAACTTGTTTCTAAAGGCAATTAATAAAAGAGTAGGTAAAACTGACTGAGCAGTGAAATGGGTCACTGAGCCCTTGCTATGCTGTGAGGATGTTGCTTCCAGCTGTGCCCAGGTGTGATGGTGAGCACTTTCAACTGAAGCTGACCAAGATCTCAGAGCAGGTCACAAAGATCGACTGAGTGGGGTCACCCACTGCTGCTGACGCCAGCACAGCCAGCACGGCCGGGCCTGTGTGCTGTCCCCAGGGTCCCATCAGCACGGAGCCCTGGGAAAGACCCCTCGTGTCTCTGTACACACAACTACCTTGAATGAAGTCTTCTTTGTAGCGCTCCAAAATACTCTCCCAGGACTGCGGGAGGGCTTGCACATCTGCCAGGCTGTCGAAACTGAGGCGCTGCAGGAGCAGTTTGCTCTCCAAGTACCTTCGTGCCCGGTAAGGACAACAACGAGAAAATCGCCCGCACAGCGCTGCCCTGACACCTCCAGCGCTGCCCAGAGACCCCCCCCCAGCAGGATACAAGTGCCGGTAGTAGCGCTCCACGTCCTGCAGCCCCTCCAACACGTCGGCCAGCGAAGGACAGCGCGGGCCACGCCGCAGAACCCCCGCCAGCCCCAGCTCGGCCGGCCCCCGCTCCTCGTACAGCCGCAGCACAGCGGTCGTGGCGGCCCCCACGGCATCGCGCACGGCCCGGAGCTCCTCCCTGCCGGCACAGCGGGGTCAGCCGGGCCCTCGCCACCTCCCCGCCCGGCCCCGACCGCCTCCTCACCGCCGCTCGCC
>WEKY01035176.1:378800-400680 GCA_013390045.1 Picathartes gymnocephalus
GGTCGGTTCGAACTGCAGCCCGGCCCGCACCGCCATGGCGCCCGCCAGGAAGAAGGGCGGCTCGAGCTCCCGCAGCAGGAAACTGGCGGCCTTCCTCAAGGACTTCGACCGCGAAGGTAGGAGCGGGAGAGGGAGAGGAAACCGGAGCGGGAATGAGAGCGGCCCCGGGCCCGCGGGCGCGGCTAACGCCGCCTGTCCCCGCAGTGAGTCGGCGGCTGGAGCGGCTGCGGGTGGACGGGGAGTGCTTGGTGAAGGAGATCGAGAACCTGTACGACATGGCGATGCTGCGGCTGCCGGTGGAGCTCCGCCAGATGAACTGGCTCGAGTACTACGGTGCGGAGCGGGGCCGGGGGGTGCTGGGCTGGGGGAGCGCGTTCCCCTTGGATCGTAAACCCCAAGGGGAATAATGGAGCAGCTGGGATCGGCTGCGCCTGGAATCCCCAGGGAACCGTCCCACGGGCTGTCCGCGGGTGCTGCTCCTGTTCTCTGAGGCTGGAAAGTGGTTTGTTCTGGATTTTGCACCCCAGTGGTGACAGCCCTGCTGTGCTGCGTGAGCTGTCCCGGACATGTACTGATTTGTCTGAAATGTTTTCTTTCTAGCTAAAGAAGGAAGTGGAAAGACGCTGGAGGAGGTGGCCATGGTAGGTTTCCAGCACAAACATAAAGCTCTCTAGAGCCATTACACACAGCTGCAGGGGTTCCTCAAGCTGGAGCATTAAAAGAGAAACAGTTACATCAATATTTTCACAAATGTTTCTTTAAAAGTTAACAGTGAGAGGTGCCCCTTGTATCAGACATGGGATTTACGTGGTCCTGCTGCTCCCTATTGATCTTTCCTTACCTGCTAGATTGTGCTCCCAAATCCCTGAGAGCACATGCACTTTGCGATAAATGAAAGCATGTCCAAACTGGTTGAGCAGCAGTAGGCAAGGCACACCTGCAGCTGCCAACCAGGCACTGAGTCCTGAGGGCGTGCAGAGATGCATGAAAGGGCCCAGTTTGAGCACAACAGCTCAAACACAGAGCTGATGTGGCTGTAAAATTATTGGGGTTTTTTCCTACAACTTTGATTTACAAGAATTTTGTGCTGCCAACAATCCCAATGGTTCCACGAATGTTTTTAATTTTAGGCTGACTTGGAAATAGCAGAAATAGACAAGCTGACAGCAGGAGTTATCAATGCCCCATTTAACATCATCAAGAAAGGTCAGTTTAAGTGTTGTGATGTGATTGGTGAGCTGGAAGTGTGCTGTGGTTACTTAACGTGAATAATAATTCAGTTCTTGCTCACATCCCTCAATATATTTAAACCAGGAACATAATCCTACTTTTATCCTTAGTACCTGCAGTACTCCAATTAATTTTATTAGAACTTTCAAAATAATCCAAAGTAGTGCTCTGTCAACCATTAGGATTTCCTTGGAATTTGGATTTCTGAAGCAAATTGTTGCTAAAACTGCTTGTAGTTGTTTGCTGTTTGCCTCCCCTGCTAAATAATAATTTAAAGTTATTATTTACTTAGATAACACTTTCTCTTTCTAGTGGATAAATTCAAAAGGAACATTGAAGCCATTGAGGAAACAGAGCCTCCATCACTTCCTCTGCCAAAGAAATCCAGAGTTGACAGCCAGTGTCCTTCAGAGACAGAGGCTGAGAATATGAATCCAAGAACTGCCAAGGTGAATAGCTGTTCTCTGGGATGACATTATTTTCAGGATATAAATTGATGACTAGAGCTGTCCAGGATGCTCTGAGGGGAACTTCAAACAGCTCTTTCTTCCCAAAGAATTCTAGCAATGGGGGAAGGTCCCAAAGGCTTGAATGGTGTTTGTTCTGGGCTCTTGTGCCATGAAAAGGGACTGAACCAAACATTTTGTGTGAAAGCATCTGTTTGTGTGCGCTCAGCTGTCCCACGAGAGGGAAGTAACTGATCTAGTGAGTGATGTGTGCTTTAGGTGAAGGCGTCCACCAAAAAGCCACCCCTGGCCAGAAGACCCCCCTCAGCGAGAGTGAAGCGCATGAGCAAGAGGTAATGGGGATCTCATCTCTAGAAGTGGAGAATGAGAGTGGAAATATAAATATCTCTCTTTTGTGGGATGGACTTTGGTTCAGTAGTGGTGAGGGGAGAGCTGTGCCACGCTATAGGGAAAAGTTGATGTGAATGAAAGATAGACAACTGCCTCTCCTGTGAGAACAAGCTGTCCACAGTTTTGGGGGTCACTGGATAGTAGTAACCCCTGGGTTTAGTGGTGATCACCTTCTTCAAGTCTTTGACAAGTGCCTGTACATTTGTTAAAGGTTATGTTATGAGCAGATGTTTATGTCCCTTTAACAGATCAAGCAAAAGCAGCTTTATCACTCCAGCTACTGGCAGAATTGTTGATACCTGTGCTCGGGGAGGCACCTCCATGGTTACACCTAGATTTGATTCCAGGTTTGTTAACAGAAAAATAAATATATCTCCCTTCTATCTCTGACAAAGCGGGTTGTATGCCATCTGTTAGCAACACAACCTTTAGTGGCTCTTTGAACCTCAAATGAAAGACTTGGACTGGAAGTGCTGTGAGCAGATATTCCTCACTCATAACTTGTTGTTTCAGGGTGTTCAAGACGCCGGGTCTGCGCACGCCCGCCCTCAACGAGCGCGTTTACACCATCTCTGCCAACGGCAGCCCCCTGGCCGACACCGGGGATGCCGTGCTCACCCTGCCCCTCGGCGGGGGGGAGGTAATTCCCCACCCCTCCCCTGCACAGGCAGGGCTGCAGGGGTGTACAGGCACCTCCTGCTGCCTCATAGCTGCAGTTCATCCGTTCCTGTCTCTTTAGCTGTGCCACCGCAGTTAGTCAGGGGGTTGGTTGAGCTTAAAAAGGACCTTAAGAGACTCTTAGCCAGAAGTGGGAGCTGCTCAAGCTCGTTGAAACAGAATAGGAGGATGTTTGCTGTGCATTGACTTCAAAACACTTAAGGCAGTAGTAGTGCCAATAATGCATTAATGCACTGCAGGAAAGGTGTGAGGTGAGCTTCTGTTCCAGCTGAATGCAGTTCTCTGCCTATCTATTATGCTTAGATCTTAATCTCTTTTATTTTTTAATTTAACTTTTTTACTGCCTCCAGCTGCTGCAGCTGACCAGACAGAAAACCTGAGATTTGAGTTTCTTTCCACAGAGCATACGTTTGACAGCAAAGGATTTGACCAAGAAGAATTTTCTTCAGCTGAACCCCAAGGCCCGAGGGCTCATGAAGAAGCTGTCAGTAAGTCTGGGTGTTTTTGTTACCTGAAGCTGTAAGGCAGTGCTGTCCCTCTGCCATCAGTCAGGAGACTGTTGAGCTGCAATAGAAACTCCTTATTTCCCCCCGGCCCCTTGTCTTGAATTTTGGCTCACGTCAGAGGTGAAGAAGCAGCACAGAGCAGGGAAGGAGAGGCAGGAGCTTTACATCACATCTGTGTGAATACACAGTAGAGAAAAGAGCTGTTGCCAGTGCTCTGAAAAACAAAGTTGTCCTTTAGGCTGGAGCTGCAGGTGTTTGTGGGCTGTCTCTGAGTAGTGATTGATTTCTCTTTTCTTTCAGGTTTGTCTCGCACAGGCTTGCAATGAGACAAAAAACCCCCTAAATGGAAGTATGTGAGCAATTACATCCCTCTGTAAATACGTTTTACATTTAGGACTGCTACCTTCATTTAGCTCTTGCTCTTATTTGTATCTTGCTTTCATTGATTTACAGAATGGAAGCTAAGAACTAGGTTTTCTACCTATTATATGTAATGGGATCAAAATAAATTGAATTTTTTTTTTAATCTGGGGAGAAAAAACATTCCTTATTTTTTATTTCCTGTAAGGTCGAAACCATGACACTGTTCTTTTGGGCTTGCAGATTAACAAGTGGGCAGAAAGCCTGTTGATTGTCATGTTAAGAGTCACGTTCAGAGTAAAGAACTCTGCTACTCTAACTTTGTCTAGAATTTTCTTTTTTTAAAAAATAAGCCTGTTTCTTTGTTAGCTGGTGCACTGTCCTTTCCAAAGATGCCTCTTTGTCCTTGATTTAAACCTCTTTATGGGGCTATAAACAAGGATGTTGAGACTTCGAAACCTTTTTGATATTTGAGAAGTTCTACTTTTGGCAAAACCAAGCCTGCAGCATGGTTAAAAGGGAGACTGACAAACTGCAGTCAGAGCTCTTTGGTGCAGCGTGTGGCATGGGGGAAAGCTTGTAGAATAGCTGCCATACGTGAATTTCCTTTGGAGAGCAAACCTTTTACTGTGTGGAAGACCTCATGTATATACCATGGATTTGGAAATCTCTCTTTGAGAGGTTTTGGCAGGTTCTAAGTCCTAACTGTAGATGGCAATAATATATCCCACTCAGCTGCACGTACACTTGCTATTCTGTGCACATATTAATTAAAAGTATCAATTAGCTGAGCTGCAAATAAAAACATTTATGTGTCTGTGGACATGTAAGTTGAGATTCTGCTTTACATACACCTTTACCAGGAAAACAAAATTAACTGGAATTTTAGCCTGCCTAGAGAATTCTTTTAAATCAACACTGGAGAGAAAATATTCCTTAGCATCACTGAAAGAGGCGTGGATGAATTAATGAGTCTTCTCCCTTTTCTAAATGAGTGACTGGGGAGCTGTACCTTCAAAGGTGAAACAAAATGCATCTCTGGAAGGTGCAGCCACACCTCTCCATACACATCTCCCAGGTATATGTCAAGGATTTCCTTGAGTCCAGGAGGCAGGCTGGGTCTTGGCTTTCACACCTGAAAGTCTGAGCCTCTCAGGAGACCAAAATCACTGCATCCAATTTATTCATAGATGGGAGCTTGCTAAAGGTAGGATTTCTCTCTCAGCTGGGCTGCACCTCCAGTCTATGCTGGCTGTGAATTTCATTTGCAGTGAGATAATGTGGAAACTGTTGTGGCTAGGCCTGGCTTTGGAAGTTGGGTGTGGTGGGGAGAGGGGGAAGGAGGGAGGGTGGCTGGCTGTCACCAGAGCTGGAGAAAGCAGAAATGTCCTCTTAAAACCCAGCTGGAGGAAGCAGAGCCTACAGGGTGCAGCTTCAGAGGGATCTCAGCCTTGTCTGTGATGAGAGTAGGGAATAAATAGTCTATCTCAGAAAATTACTGCCCACAAACCACCGAGCTTTACACTCGCCTCACCTAGAAGTGTTATTACACTGAAGAGCAGGATTAGACAGAATTGCTAATTTTAACGTTGTACACAGACACCAAAATCCCAGGCACCCTCCCTTGTCTCTCCAGGGGAAGGTTCTTTGCCTGCTACACTGTAATGACACTAATTCCCCTTAATAAGGGTGAGACAGGAAAGTCACGTCCTCAAATTCAGGAGCGAGTGCGTGTGCGTGACACCCGTGGGAGGGTGCCTGTGGACTCGGGCCTCTGTGCAGCGTTCCCAGCAAGGGCCACAGCCCTGGGTGTGCTCACCGAGTCCCAGTTACATTCCTGCGAGGGATGGGGGTGGGAGGTGTTCAGGGTATGAATTGCCCCGAGGAGCTGCAGCTGTAGTTCTGTCAGTGCTCCTGGCTCTGCTGCCGTGCCCGTGTCCGTGGCTGCTCTGTCAGGGTCACAGAGCCACCGGCCCAGAGCAGCTTTCCAGGGAAAGGTCACTCATCCCTATAAAGTACAAACCCTGCTGATGGTGCAGAGTTCAGGGCTGTGCTGAGCAGGGCAGCCAACAGGCTTCATATGCAATTTGAATTTCATTCCTTTGCTGTGGGGTAGTAAGTGGAAATGTCAGTAAGGTCTCAGCTGCTGTTGCTGAGTCCTAAGCAGGATTGGGACCCGATTACAGCCCCAAACTGAACACAGTGCCCTGGAGGAAAGCTCTGCACCTGATGCTGTCACATGTTCCTGTGTATTTCAATATTTCCCAAAATAAAAAATTTGTGAATTTTCTTCCCACTTATCCCTGAAATAGTCTGAGAGCCCTGAGGCAGGATGGAGGGGTCAGTGACCAATGGCAGCTTGCAGACCTGGGTCTCTCCCTGTCCACCCTGCAGCAGAGCTGGGGCTGTGGTGGGAGAGGGGTAGGAGCAGGGCTCTGCTTCAGCTGGAAAGCTGATCTCCCACAGAGGGTGACCTTGTGTCCTGTGAGCCCAGGATGCTGGATCCTCACGGCACTTGATTGATGGGATCTTAGGAGTCGTTCCCTCTCAATGTCAGTCAGCTGCCTCTGCTGACTGCAAATGAAGGCACAAGAAACCAGGCAGTAATCGATGCCAAATTGAAGATGCAATTGGAAATGCCTCTGTCTGGAGCGTGGGGCCAGAGGGGGCACTGAGAGAACAGCTCAGGCCCCCTCAGACACTCCTTCCTTGTCTTTCTGTTCCTTCATTATTGCTCAGAAAGGTGATGGAATGCAGCTCCATGGGAATCTGCTGGACAAGGAAAACCTGCCAAGAGCTGCCAGCACTCAGTTCTGTCTGGCCAAGAAGCTCCTGCAGATCCAAATGTGCTGTCAGCCTGCTGGAGCAGGACAGGGACCTGGAGCACGATGGCTCCACGTTTACAGCCCAGGGTGCAGAGACAAGAGCACAAGGAAGGAAGCACGGTGGGGAGCGGAGCACTCAGAGACCACGTCACAGCTGCCAGGTGTCAGAGAATCCTCAGGGCGTGGGGCAGCAGCCAGGCCTTCCTGTGCCTTCCTGTGCCTTTCTGTGCCTTCTTGTGCCTTCCTGTGCCTTGTTTTGCCTTGGCAGAATGGGAACCTCCAGGCTGGTGCAGCCCATTCCCCAGGCCAGCACATTCAGCCCTCGGGCAGCGTGAGGGAAGGTTGGGAGAGCTGAGCATTGATCAGGGGCTGCAGCTCAGCCCTGAGCACGGGGTTAATTTGTGCATGAGTGTCCAATTCCCTTGTACCTGAATCCCCAGCTTGGGTGTGAGCACCCAAACAGGATCCAGGTGAGGGCCTGGTAGCAGTGTCTAGCAAAATGGGAATTTGCTGCAGAAGTTTTTCTAAAGGAGCTGCTGTCTGGGGACCCTGACTGAGTCAGGGGCCCAGAGAGGCACCGCTGGAACTGTCCCCATGGCTCCCCTTTGGTCTCACCAGAGCTTGTGGTTGGGAGGATGTGCCAGCACAGCCCCAGCACATTGCCTCAGCCTGGCTGTGCCCAATGAGCAAAGAGATCCTGGACAGAAAAGGGGTTTTTGCTTCTCCTCTTCCACCTGCCACTTTCCGAAGGTTTCCAGGATGGGGGACAGTGAAGCATCCTTCCCCTGCCATGCTTGAACGGGGCCATTCCATCCTGTCCCATGGCTCAAGGAGCAACAGTGGCTCTGCAAGATGGGGCTGGAACTGCTCACAGGGACCCAAGTGACAAATCGCCAGTGACATTGTTGAGGGGAGCATGCACACGCAGTGATGGGGTTGTAATGAATTAAGTGCTGTTAAAATTGATGCAGGACTGCTTCAAGGAATGTGCAAGTGTTGTGAGGAATAGGACACAGGTGTGATGAATATTGTCCATCAGCTGTGATAAAAAGCCTCTCATCCCAATACATATTTTCAAAAACTAATTTAAGGCTGAAAGAGATTATTAAAAATGACTAGAGGAAATTGTCTGGGATATATTTAGAGTCCCTGGCTAGGTAAGATGAATTCCAGAAGTCAAAGTACTGCCTGTGGGGTGAAAGGGATCGATGTAGCTATTGTGCTGGCTCATGATAGGAAGACTGAGGGCTGAGGCAATTCTCCTGCTGGGGAAGAGTCCTTGCCTGGGACTGGTGTGTTAGGGACAGGTGTCCCAGGCAGGACACAGTGCAGGGACTGTCCTGGAGCCATCAGCCCTCCCCCTGAGAGTGGGGCAGGTCTCTGCCCCCAGCCTGGGGTCTGGCTGGTCCTTTCCCACCTCAGTTTCTTCTCTGAGTCTGTGGCCGCTTTGCAGCTGGGTGCAGGGGACATGAGCTGGTGAAGGAGCCTGGCATCCCAAGAGGAAGAACGCTTCTGCAGAATCAGGTTCACGAGCGACCATGCCCGGAGATGCTCAGGACAGAAGCCCCCAGTGCTGATGCTGGGTGGGCTTAGGCTCTGTCCCTCTGCATTTCATTCTCTGACATTAAAAGGACACATGTCCCTCTATCCCAAGTGCTGTGCCAGTGTGGGTCTGAGGAGATGAGCACGGCCAGTCTGCAACCTGCTGTGCCCCGGACATCTGGAGATCTGTGTTTTGATCTTGGCTCTTTCCTCACTCTTTCATTTATCTCTCTGTGCTGTTCTCGATGACAAGATCATTAGAAACCCAGTTGCTGTTGCTGAGCTCTTGCTCTCGAGCTGTGTGTAACCGTGGACAATGCCTGCAAGACAAGACGTTTAATTGTGTTCTGCCAGCAGCCACGGGATGTCAGCCAGGCAAATTTAAAGCCAGGCTGGATGGGGGTGGGAGATGCACCTCCATTACTCACCAGCCTGGATGAGGTTTAGCTTTATTGTATCCTGAAATAGCCAGAGCCTGGGAGGTGCTGATTGAAGCCATTTGAAAACATGACAACATCCTCGGGACAAGAGGTGTCTAATCTAATGAAGCCAGAACGCATTAGCTAAGAGCTGTGCAAAGCGAGGAAAACACAATTAAAGCATTCCTGAGGACAGCTGTCGACCTGCATCAGGGACACTGGGACAGAGATATCGGTATAAGTCTAATGAAAATAAATGATCTCTTTGAAACGTTCCTCAAGTCAGTGACAGAGCCCCAGCCACTGCTGGGCTCAGCCTCGGAGGGTCCCACCAGCCACAAACTGGTGCAGGCCCATGCCCATGTGGGGTTCCCTGAGCAGGGCTGGGGGCACCTGCCTGTGCTGCCTGGGAGGCATGGCAGGGTCTTGTCTTTGCAGCAAAACATCCCAGGAGCATGTCACCACCCCATCCCCTAGAGACAGAATAAGGGAGCCACTGGGATTGGTGCCCATGCATGGCACATCAAGGCTTTCTCCAGATAAATGCCCTTCCCGAGGCTGGCAGGCTGATACCTTTCTCACAGTTTGTTAACCAGGCAGGATCCCTTCCCTCCCTGCAGAGTTTTGTAAGTTTTTGTCTCTAAATAACCCCTTAGAACCTTTCAGGATGGTGAGGTGCAGGGGCCAATGCTCTGGCCAGGTGGGCAGTAGTCCTGCCCAGAGCCCTCTGTGTAACCACCGTGGTGTTGGGGAAGGGGAAATGGAGGAAACGCTCCTTTCTTTTCAGTGCCCAGAGTGCATTGTGCTCTGTACTCTCTCCTCCCAGCTCTGCTGTCTCAGAGCTGCGTTTAGGATCTAGGTTTCATGTTGGACCTTCAAATACAGACACCTTCTGCTCTCCCTTTAGACTCTTGCTATTAGAAATAGTAATTAAACACACCCACTACTGTAAATCACTGGCAAGAGGCACTGGTATCAAACCACGCTTCTTTGGCAAGAGTTTAAATTGACAGTGACAAGCTTATTTCTAGAAGAAAGTTTTATTTTGGGGAGTTTGATTCATCATGCCACTTCACATTTTGATGCAGTGTGATGTGATACCTAACACATCCTTTCTCCCACGAGGCAAATCAGGGATTTGTGCATTGCTGTGAGACAGTGCGTGCCTCATGGATCCTCCTGGCTCTCCTCAGGAGAGACAACACTGCTAACTATGATTTTAACCAGCTCAGGGAAACTCTCATCATTTTTGGGGTCTCTGAGCCTGTTTTTCCCCGGGGGTGTACAGCATCCCTGATGTACATTCCATTACCCTGGGAGACTGTATTTATGCTCACAGCCATTTATCCAACACAAAATTGCCATCACACAGGAACACCTAAATCTCGCAAAAAGCTTTTTCATTGCCCTCTTAATCTTTTTGCTGCCTAGTGTTTAATAGAATTCACTTAAAAATATTTAACAGCATAAACCCTCAGGGCTGAGTGCCATCCCCATGGCTGCCTGGAGGGACAGCCCCACCAGCTCCTTGCTCAGGACTGCAGGAGTCCCTGGCCCTGCAGCCACAGAGTTTTATGAGTCACACAGGCCCTGGCAGCTCTGGCTGCTGCCCCGCTGCTGCACCATCACACCTGAGTTGTATTAAACTTCCAGCAAACTGAGACACAGAATTCCCCTGGGAACATGTCAGCAGGAGCAGCTTTCATTATACAGAAGGGACTTGCAAGAAAAACCTGAATTGCTCAGTTCTAAGTTCTTTTCCAAACATTTCCCCAGGGTGTCTCTGGAACAGATGATTGAGGGTCCCCACAGGGAGGAGATGCTGCTGCTATATTTCAGGCCCATTATGGAATTTAAATACTATGGGAGTTAATGGAAATGTTTATGGCTGCACATACACCAGGGAACTGGGCTCCCACCATGCAGGGCAGAGCCAGGGTAGCTCCCCACCTGCTGTAGGTGCCAGGGATTTGTCACAGCACTTGAGGAGGTGCCAGCAGCAGAGCAGGCAGGGGGATGACCCTGGCTCCGCACCACTGCCATCATGGTGGGGACAAGCCTGTCAGCTGCACAGCACCACCAGAAGTGACTGCTTTCCAGAGAGTTCTGTGAACACTCCTCCTGACACGACTGACTGCTGAAAGTCTGGTCTGTCCATAAACCAGAGCTCATTAAAATGACTTTTTAATTACTGACATCCTCTAAGTCAGACATCATCCTTAAAAAAAGGGGTGTGGGAGCAGGTGCCTGGGGAGAACACCTTGTAAGAGCTCTTCGTTATTACAGAAACCCCAGAAACCTCTGAAAAACCTCATATCTCTCCTCCTTCCCCTTCCCTCCTGCTATTGGGGCTCTGGAGGTGACAGTAAAAAGGAAGTTCTAGCTCCCTGAGCAGTGGCCATGCCCATGCTGTGCCAGTGGCTCTGGGACAGCTCTGGACCTGCTGACACAGTTCAGCTCCTCTGCTTTTGTCTGTACTCCTTCAGGGGTGGCAGCTGCCCAGGAGCAGCTGCTGCACCGAGCGATAACAGCTGTTCTTTGTCTGATGCTGAAGGTGCTCGTCAGCCTCGGGAAGATAAAAAGGCTGAAGTTATTTATAATTGTGTAATTAAATGGCTCCTGTGCCTTGCAGACAGCTCTTGCCCTGTGCTGATGGCCCTGCTCTAAAGTGGCAAAGCTGCAAGTGCAGAGGCAGCTGAGGTCACCCAGCCCTGTGCCAATGTCACCCAACACTGTGCCAAGGTCATCCAGCTCTGTGCCAAGGTCATCCAGCCCTGTGCCAATGTCACCCAGCCCTGTGCCAATGTCACCCAACACTGTGCCAAGGTCATCCAGCTCTGTGCCAAGGTCATCCAGCCCTGTGCCAATGTCACCCAGCCCTGTGCCAAGGTCATCCAGCCCTGTGCCAAGGTCATCCAGCCCTGTGCCAAGGCTGCCTCAACTGGGCCAAAAACCCCAGCAACTGTCACACCATGGGCACCCCTTGGCCAGCCAGAGTGGGTGCACCCACCTTGTCCCAGCCCAGGTGGGTGGTGCACGGCACTGGGGACAGCCCAGTGTGGCACTGGGAACCCGTCCTTGGTGGGGCAGGAGGAGCTGTGGGTGTCTGGCCATGTCCCAGCTCTTCAGGCACACCAAGACCGTGGGAGATGAATAGAAGGAGGAAAGCAGGGTCTGTTCTGGCGACACTCGAGCTGACAGATCGCTGATTACCACGACAGATTACACTTGCTCTTCCTGATAACTGGCAATTATTCATATTGAAACCTTGCTCTTCCTGCAGACCCAGGTTCTTTTTAGCATTCCCTGGGCACTGGCCTCCTCTCGCCCATATCCTTCCTGAGCGGGCGGGGTGGGGACACGTGGCAGCAAGGCCGGGCTGCTCTGACCCCAGCGCTCTGCTCTCACCGCAGCGCTGGCTTGTCCCGGCCTCACCAGCCAGCACCAGGCGCGTCTGCACAGCCTCTGTGCAGTGAAAGCCCAGAAGAAGGGGGAAGGTGATGGATTTCCTGTCTGAGGCTGCTGCGTGGGAATGAGGAGCCCTGGCTCCTTCCTCGCTCCCCTCAAAACATAGACCCGCTGGTGGTGCCAGCTGGATGCTGTGGCAGCTGCTTTCACCAGCACCATGCAATGAATGTTTTATTTTTAAAAAATAACACCACACGCCACCCTTGATAAAGTAGCATTTCCCCCCAGAACACTGAAATGATCCACACAGACAAACCAGGGCAGGATTACTGGTTGGTTTTACTCAGGTATTTAGATATCTCTTTATTGCCAGCTTCAACTCTGGTTCAATAAATACAAAATTTTAAAAAAAAGTCAATAGAGTTTTATTAGCATTTATAATAACTGTTATTATTATCATCATTATTAAATATTCCAAACCAACTGAGATTCCCTGGAGATGTCTGACTATAGTTCAAACATGAGATGCACACAGAGTCCCTTATAATATTATATTACATTTGTCTCAAGCTTATAAAAATATATATTGACTTCTCAAGTGTGTGTTTACAGTACTTAATATGTGGCTAATGAATATAAAAGCATCTGGAGGTGAACCAACTTGATTCCCATTTGGTTTCTTGTGAGGGGAGTGTTGCAGATGCTGCTCCAACAGGACCAGGGCTCTCCCAGCCCATGGAGGACGAAGGAGCCCCATGATGTGCCAGAGGCTGGATGGAAAGAGACCAGGGCCTTTTTGAGGCATTTCCCTTGCAGCTCCAAAACAGCATTGCTGATTAGTTTAATTATACTACTTCCCCAAGGAGACAAGCTGGGAGGATGCAAGTTAATTTCAATATCCTAACAACAATTTATACCTTAATCTACAAACTTTATGTTAATTTACAAACTCATGTTGGTGAGGAGCTCAATTAAAAGTGCTTATTCTTGCAAAAAGCTGGGCTAGAAGGCTGCTTCCATGGGGGGCTTTCCTTTCCTTTCTTGAAGGAGAGATCAGGAGAGCTGATGACTCCTGTTTCTGCTGAGTTAGAGCCCATCCCAGAGCTCAGCTCCTGTGGGACTGCTCACACAGCCACGGCTACTGCCCACAGGAGCCACCGGCCACTGCAGCCCAGGGAAACAGCCATGACCACAGATAACTGTGCTGAGGTTTATCCCCTTTCAGCTGGGCAACATCCAGAGGGACAGAGAAGCAGGTTCCAGTGGCCACAGGTGGCACCCAGAGCCAGCCCCTTCTCACATTCCTTGTTCTGGAGACAGGCTCTGTTCTGGGGGACTAGAGGGAACGTGTTGCTGCCTGCTCATGGCCAGGTCTGTTTTCCAAGCTGAGCCACATTGTCACCTCGTCACCAAGCCCTAGATGTCTCCAGACCTCCTTGAGACCAGGTGAACCAGCCTGGAACCAGCTCCTCCTGTAGCAACTTCCCAGCATGTCTCCTGCATCCAAACAGTACGAGCAGGGAGAGGGGAGAGCAGATCCAGAATCAAGCTAGTTCAACCCCCTGCCCAGACACCTGTAATATGCTTTCTCTAGAGATAAAATGTAAACACAGAGAGCACACAAATTGCACTTGATCCTTGGGATCAGGCATTTCACTAAATGCAGGGCTCCGTTCACTGCTGTTCCTCTTCAGGGTGGGAAACAGTGAGATGGCAAGTGACCAACCCAGCCGGACATGGGCCAAACTTAGAGGAATTATTTCTGCTAAAAACACTAACCAAGAGACATTGGGGAGGGAGCATGGTTTGAACTGCAGAGGGGGCAGGAAGGAGAGATCTCATTTTCCCCAGAGAGCAACAAACTCCCCAGAGCATATGCAGCACTCGGCTGGGCAGAGTGGTCACCATGCCAGCCCCAAGGGGCCCTTCCCTCAATCCTGATTCAGATCCTCATCCTCTCAGAGCAGGCTAACAGGAGGGTCTGACTGGAGCAGATTTTCGACCAGACTCTGAGAATCTCCCACAGCCTTCATCCCCTGTGTAAATCTTTGCCTTTCAGCATTAATAATTCATTTGTGATACTTGCAGATCATAATAAAGCCTTACAAAATTCCGTACAGAGCTGCAAAAACCCGTTTAATTAACTAACTTCAAGGAAAGTTGTATTAAGATGCTATTTATGTCTTCTCAGGGATCAGGCTGCAGCTATGGGAGTGCTGGCATGTCAGGCAGACAGCACTGTGGTCACAAAAGAAAGTGCAGGTGTGCCCTGGATTGCACGGATGCAGCACCATTTCCTCTGTGCTTTACTGGAGAATATTTAGTTTTGTTCACCAACTGAGGTGTCAACACTTGGTGAAGTAACTCACAGACCACAAGGGATGCAACTGGGAAAGAGTTTCCTCCAGCACAGAATGGGGAAAGTCACCTTCCAGGAGTTGGGCAATGGGTGAGAGCTGCTCTCTAAATATAAAAGCAATAAAAACTCTTTGTGGGGGTTGCTGTGATCTGTCAGGTTGTATAAAAGTACCCATGGATTCCCCAGCAGGATACTAGACACAAAAATGTCGGCACTAGATTAAGACAGTGCAAAAAAGGTCCATCCCACCCTGTGAACTCAACTACCACATGAAATGGCACCAATGCAGTTTGACTCATCTTACAAAACAGTGCTGGGGAGAGCCACGTCCACCCAGGCACGCCGCACCCTCCCAGCAGTCCGGGGCTGCCCCGGCACAGGGGACAGAAGCCCTGCTCTCTCGCCACCTGTTTGGCAGCACCCAGCGCTTTCCACAGCCCACCTGAGAGCGCCAGGTTGCAGAGATGGGGCTGGCTGGGGCCAGCAGGCCACTCCTCCCCGGGAGCACCGGGCCGGTGCTCTGCACCTCTGCAGGACATCGCTTCACACCTGCACGCCTCGGCCGTGCATCTGGATGACCTGGGCCCGGAGGGTCTGGATCCCGCTCAGGATGGTCTTCTGGTGTTCTGCCAGCGTGATCCCCAGGCTGAGGATGTCTCTGCAAAATGAGCCCCACTTCAGCCAGGACAAACCAGCCTTGACCACCACGTGCCCCAACACCAACTGCTTCCAGGACAGACAGCACACGTTCCAGACATGCACAAGTAAGAAATCCCCAACCTTTTGTCCCAGCTGAAGCAATACTGATGCTGACCAGGCATTCTGGGCTAACAGGAGCCTGCAGCAAGCCAGGTGTGGGACAGCTCTGACCCCGCTGCCCTGTGCTGCAGCACAACAGATTATCAGTAAATCACGTTGGATTTGACTCTGCTCTCTGGCAGGGGCAGGAAACATCGCTCTCACTGCACCCACAACACAAGGTTACATCCAGGAGAACAGGTCACTTACTGGGCTGTCATCCTGGCCACCGACTCCAGGTAGCAGTAGCCCGCAGCAGTGAAGTTGTCCTTGTATCTGCCCATTTCTATAGCTTCCAGCCACTCACCCACGGAGCTAAAAGATGGGAAGGCTGAGAAGGTTCTTTTGGAGAGGGGGAGAGATGTGCCATGGGACCTGCCAACAGAGAGTGTGGTGAAGAGGGAGTGGGGCATGGCACGGCAGAGGGGGGACAGGTAGGTGTGGCAAGAGGGTGGTCACCTGGGGCACGTAGAGCTGAGACATGTGGAGCTGGGGCACTTCGGGGGCTCCAGGCTCTGCATCAACTTGCTCAAAACATTGTGGATTTGCGAGAACTTGGGCCGCTGGCTGCGGTCCTTCTGCCAGCAGTTGAGCATCAGCTGGTGGAGGGGTGGCTGGCAGTTGGCCGGGGCGGGCAGGCGGAACCCATCCTCCACAGCCTTCATCACCTGCAGGACGTGAGGGGCTGGGGTCAGGTGCTGTCATGCAAATGGAAGGCAAACCCTGGGGCAAACCCCTGGGGCAAGCCTCCCTCCTCAGAGCCGGCCTGGGAGCAGCGGCAGCTCCTCCACGCGTCGCGGAGCCGCCGCACTCCATCAGCAATGGCTGTACCGTGCAGCTGCAGGGGACTCACATCCTGGTGGGACATGTCCCAGTAGGGTCTCTCGCCATAGGACATGACTTCCCACATGACAATTCCGAAGCTCCACACATCGCTGGCAGGACTGAAGTGGTGATACTGGACGGCCTCGGGGGCTGACCACAGCACCAGGCTCTTCCCACGCTGGACAGGCAGAAGGGCAGGAATGATGTACTTGCCCATCAGGATGTGACCAATGCTGGCAATTCTCAGGCAGCCACGTTGTGCTCTGCCTGGCATCACAGGGTGGACACCGAGCAAACCCGTGTGCCATGAGCACATTTAGTACTGAGAGAAAACTTTCTCCTCAATTTGTTTAAAATGTCACTGCAACTGTATGCTACATGGGAATGTGAGTCCTGAAATATTAATGGGAGAGGAGAATGTCCCCAGGAAGAGCTGATGGCATTTTGTACATTAATATTTAACAAAAACCACCTCACAGCTGTACAAACACAAGTCCCTCTGCCCTGATTTGTGCAGCAGGGTTGTGGCTGGAGCAGGCATGGTGCCAGGCCACTGCTGCGCAGTTCCCTGACCAAACACATTGCATTTCTGCCTGAGGAAGAAGTTCAAGGAGCAGAGTACCTGTTCATACTTGAAGAAGGAAATGGGAGCCCAGGAAAAGTGTTGACAACAGAATGTGGAAATGCAGCTCACCATGGTGGAGAAGATGGTTTCCATCTTGTCTTCCTGTGGCTGTCTGAACCCGGTGATCTTGCATGCCAGGCTGCTGCTCACGAGGACCTTGTGGGCAGCAAGGCTTTTGTGTACGTAGCCCATCTCTGCCAGGTATGCCATGCCAGAGGCGATGCCCTGCAGCATGCAGATGAGCTGCGTGCCTGTGAACTGCCCCTCATGTTTCTGTGAAAGCAGAGGAAGAAGAGCCAAAGGTCAGCAATGGAAACATGGCCAGGAGAGTCCAAGCTGGGCAGACACCCCAGTACTCACTCTGAGGAAGGAGTCCAGCAGGCCATTCCCCAGGTACTCCATCACTATCATCATGGTGCTCCCTGCACAGACAAAAAGCAACACGGTGTGAGTGCTGCCATCACTCAGGCACTTCGGACACTGCAGGGGTTAGAAATCCAGGCGCCAACCCCTGCACTGCCTGGCTTTTGGGAGAGGTAAGGACGTAATCTCAGCCAGGTTGCAAGGAGCAATAGGTCCAAGGCTTCCTGCCATTCCCAGCTAGGAATGGATTCCAGTATCAGACGTTCCTTTCATCAGGACTCTGAAGCACATCACGAAGGACAGCACAGCCCAGTGAAAGCAAAAGCAACCAGCTCAGCCAGAATACTTCCTTTCCTAATAAAAAGCCCAGTTAGAATCAGCTCACATGCTCTGGTTTCTTTGGATTTACACAGATATCCATTTAACTATCGCATCCATGGCCTGGTTCTGCACACACGCTCATGGGAGGGAGCTGGAGCAGTCAGCCTCATCTGTTTCACTGACAGAATCTCACTTCAATTTACTTTTATTAAGAGCATGCGTGTTTGGCTGCTAAGCCAGTCTCACTACCTGCATTTATTAATCCAGTTGGAAGCTGTTTATTAAAATCACCAGCATGCAAACCCAGCTGATGCATGTGGGAACAGCTGGTCTCCAGGTAGCCAACGGCACCTCTAGCACCAGGTCACCTCTCCAATGCAGCATTAAGCCCATTCCCACATAGGAGCCTCCCGGGACCCCCGTACCTCTGGTGATGACCCCCTCCAGGCGGATGACATTGGAGTGGTCGAACTGGCCCATGGTGCAGGCCTCTGCCAGGAAGGAGCGCTGCTGCTTCTCGGAGCAGCCTGCCCGCAGCGTCTGGATGGCCACCGGCAGCTCGCGCTTGCTGGGCAGCTTCAGACGCCCCCGGCACATCTCCCCAAACTCGCCTGCACAGCAGAGGAATGGCTTAAACAGATCCATGGCAGGACTGTTGCCACTCACACCAGGCCATCCTGAGCATCATGCCACTCCTCTGCATGGCCACTGACCCTCAGCCATCTCCAGAGCCTCGCAGCTGTTCTCTCCATATTCCGCTTCAGTGCATGTTGTGTTTTATCCCGTGAGAGGAGGATTAACCCCCTGTCACCGAGCTCATGCTCCAAGCCTGGCTAGTTCTGCCTCCTGGGCTGCTTCCCACAGAGCTGGACACAGCAGGGTTGGAGGAAGAATCCTCAATCCTTGAGGAAGAACATCCCACTGCACAGCCACACGCTCCACAAAAGGAGCTGTGGAATTCCCAACATAAAAAACCAATATTGGCTTTACAATAAAAAGCATGTAGCTATGAACAGCTTTATTGATTTGAAAATCAAGTTCTTGTTAGGTCAGCAGTGATATAAACACACTCCCAAATTCCTTAGATTTAAATGTCTTCCTTACTAATTTCTCTCTTGATTTTTCAAACACCAGTTTGCTCATAAAAGGTACATGGGGCTCCTCTAAGCTGCTCCATGCTGCAGTTCAGAGGGAAACTCATCCCCTCCTCAGTGTCCTCTACCCTTCAACACCGTCCTTCAGCTGCACGCAAAGCCCTTCCCTCCTCCCTCCCTCCACCTCTGCTGCTGCTACAGCTGAATTTATCTTTAGGAAAAGAAATGACAAAGAACGATCACGTTTCCCATGTTCTGGCATACAGTAGCCATTAAGGCTCTAGGGTCCAGTCAGGGGATTTTAATTTGCTTTTAAGTTTTAGGCAGTGAGGTTGATGAAAATCAGTAAATCATTAGGTTCACATATTTATAAATAGTTTTCATGCTGCTGTCAAACTGCCCAGATGCAGATAATTGCTGGTGCTTTCTGGTCCACGTGGCATTTGCTTGGCTGTGCTTAGTGCCTCAGGAAAATACCAGGAATGTGGAACAAAGCTTCTGGGTAAAATCCTCACCAGCCCCACTCCCATCCTCTGCTGCAGGCAGGTGCCCCCAAGACTGGAGCAATGTCATGGCCCTGCCATGGCCCAGTGAAAGGGGAGCACACCAGCACAGCCCACCGCACGGCCACCACCCCGTGGAACTCGCCTGTCCTGATAATCCTCTCAATTTTGACACTGGCATTATCCAGCTCCTTGGCAAAGAGGTGCACAGCCTGCATGGGGTCTTCGCAGGTGTTAGGGTCAATGTATGTCCTCCTGGTCGGTATTTTAACTGCAGGAAAGGCAGAAAGGGCAGGTGAGAGGGGCTCGGCAGAACTTCCACCCACCCGTCCTGGGAAATACTATCCCAGCTTATCCATCTCCTGGTCTGTGGGCAGAACCAACGTGCTGCCTTTCTATAAGCAAAGCAAAAGACTCAGTTCTAAGGTTTCTAAGAATTTTTTTTTAGGATTGAGTGAATTCAACTGCTCTGCTCCACTGCCACAATGCACTGGAGCCCCTTTGCTCCAGTGAAGCTCCCACCCTCCAAAGCCAGGTGAAATGGTCAAGGCAGGCTCTTCTACTTCCAAGGTGCTTTGGGGAACAGAAAAGCATGTGTGCACTCCATGGGCATATGCCAGGAATGAAATAAACCCATCAACCCCGACATCTGAATTCCCTCTGACAACTGTTGTCTGTAAAATTATTGCTGCTTCGTAATCCAGAGTAGCCCCAGAAAACAAGGCTGTTTGCTCATGTTCATGAGAGGCTGACAGAATACTTTATACGCTCCATGTAAGCTGCAAGTATCCCCATTTCCTCTGGCATGCAGCAAGGACAGACAGTGGCACACGGAGCTGTCAAGCCCAGTCCTCAGAGAGCCTTGCTGTGCTGGCCCCTGCCCTGGGATAACACAGGATGACAGCACTTGAAAAGTGAGGACTCGAGGCTGCTCTGGTGGGTTATTAACAATGATAAACACGGGGATCCCCACGGTCGCACTGGCCATGACGGCTGGGCACCACTTACAGTGAAAGTACAGCTCCTCATCCCCATCCTGGCTGGCTTTGCTGTACCCACACTGCCTGCAAAGAGAATGAAGATGCACATCAGCACCTGGGCAGTAGCTCCTTATCCCAGGTCAAAGCTCCCTGGACCGTGCCTGGCCCTGCTCACCTCTTCCAGACCATCATGCCAACCATCATGGACACCAGCACTGTCAGCCCCACGATGGCCACCACCGCGATGATGAGGACGGGGTTCTGCTCGCTGGAGGCCACTGTCACTGTGGGAGGGAAGCAGATCCCATCATCAGCACGCCCTGGGGCAGGTTCAAGGAGAGGACCTGCCTTGGTCACTGCTCCCACAGCCTCCAGAAGGGCTGTGGGAGTAGCCACCCGGCTGCTTTTCAGCATCCTCACAATTTGTGTTCTGGTTCAGCTTTAAGAGCCCAGGCTGGTGGGATCAGCCCAACATGCTGGGCAGTGCTGCAGGCAGCACAGACGGAGCAACCCTGCACTGCTGCACCAGCTCCAGGTTCTGTAAATCAGAGCTGAGGAAGATTCCTCTTTATCAGAGGAACATATCAAAATTTATGGCCTTACATATAGTTTTCTTTCATCACATTAATCCCTTTTCCTCCTGCTTTTGCAAACAGGGGTATTAGATAGCTACATTCTCTATAAAATTTTTATTGGCTTCAATTCATTCTGAAATGTCTTCTGTGTGGCAAATGAAGGCAATTTGAAGCCCTGTTAAACACAATCTGTGGGAGCTGTTCTGAGCCAGCCAGCTCAGCCTCACACTTCCAGCCAGTGTGGGGAATTGTGCTGAGGCCCTCTTTTAGTGAAATAAGATGATTTTGGACCACAGTTATGAATGGGAGTTTAAAAGGAGAAGTCTCAGCAGATAACACTGATGCTGGCTGCCCTGAGCTAGCCAAGCAGTAAACAGGCCAAGTGTTCCCTGAGCCAGGAGAGCAGCAGGAGGCAGGGAGCAGTCACGAGCTAAGCATGTTTTTGGGCAATCTCAGCCAAAGAGCAGAGACTGTCCCAGCCTCCTCATGAGAAAGGAGCCAGAGAGCAACTGCCCTCATTGACTCTTCACTGAGAAGAGCCAGGACAGGCTCCCCCAGGACAGGCAGGGCAGCAGGACCAACCTCATCAAAATCTAATGGGAAAATGCAAGGAAAAGCAAGTTCCTGGACAGTTCCTAGTGGCCCTTAGACCTGGAGAAGCAGAACGAGAGGAACAGATGCTGCTCCATGAAACCAGGAGCTGCTGAGGCACGAGCTGCGAGCACAGCGTCCCCAGGGCTCAGCTCAGAGCCCTGACAGTGCCCTGCTGCACTTACACTCTGCCAATGTCTCCACTTCAATGCCAGGGTTGTAGTTCCCATAGTCTGGAGAGGAAGATGTTCGGATTTGGAAAATATAGAGGGTACCAGGCTTCAGGTTATTGACTGTCACGGCCGTAGATGTGGTTTTCACAGTTGAGTAACTCTGATCTCTCTGATCCTGTAAAATAATGAGATAACTAAGATGGAGCTGGACTGAACAGCTGCGCCACGGAGCCAGCATGGCACAGTCATATCCTCAGCTCTGGACCCTGTGAGGACAGCCTGTCCAAAGAGCCAGCCTCCAAAAGAAACAATACATTCACTGGATGTCTCGTGAACAGAAATCATATAGGAAGGTCACAGGAAACGGCAGACGGAGCCGGATGATGCTATGAAGACATGAAGGCAGAAGATGGGGTGTTGGGGAGCAGCTGTGCCACCCTGCACAGCAACTTCCCTGGTGCCAGGCACAGCTGTGGCACCGGCCAGCCCTTTCCTGCTTCCCTGCTGCAGCTCCACAGTCCTGCACAGGCAGTGTCCCAGCCCCACAGTCCGGCACAGGCAGTGTCCCAGTGTCCCAGCCCCACAGTCTGGCACAGGCAGTGTCGCAGCCCCACAGTCCTGCACAGGCAGAGTCCCAGCCCCACAGTCTGGCACAGGCAGTGTCCCAGCCCCACAGTCCGGCACAGGCAGTGTCCCAGCCCCACAGTCCGGCACAGGCAGTGTCCCAGCCCCACAGTCCTGCACAGGCAGTGTCCCAGCCCCACAGTCCTGCACAGGCAGTGTCCCAGTGTCCCAGCCCCACAGTCTGGCACAGGCAGTGTCCCAGCCCCACAGTCCTGCACAGGCAG
>WEKY01035176.1:400817-417362 GCA_013390045.1 Picathartes gymnocephalus
GAGGCAGTGTCCCAGCCCCGCAGTCGTGCACACCCAGTGTCCCAGCCCCACAGTCTGGCACAGGCAGTGTCCCAGCCCCACAGTCCTGCACAGGCAGTGTCCCAGCCCCACAGTCTGGCACGGGCAGTGTCCCAGCCCCACAGTCCTGCACAGGCAGTGTCCCAGCCCCACAGTCCTGCACAGGCAGTGTCCCAGCCCCACAGTCCAGCATGGGCAGTGTCCCAGCCCCACAGTCTGGCACAGACATGGGCAGCAGCCACTCAGTGCACTGCTCACATCACTACCAAAAGTGTTTCCATTTGATAGGTTTTCCCCTTTGAAT
The DNA here is from genome assembly GCA_013390045.1 of Picathartes gymnocephalus. Taxonomy (NCBI): domain Eukaryota; kingdom Metazoa; phylum Chordata; class Aves; order Passeriformes; family Picathartidae; genus Picathartes; species Picathartes gymnocephalus. The sequence goes on from WEKY01035176.1 coordinate 401,140, forward strand.
CTCCACAGTAAAAACAAAAGCTTTAAAAGCAAAAATTAGGAGCTAAATTGATATTCATGTCAGCATCATTTCAGTGAATAACTGCTAAACTGAATTTAATTCTCTGCCCGAGGAAGGTTCCTCATTTCACACCCCAAGTATCATGTTGCTGCAGCCCATTTGCACAGGAATTACTGTCTCAAGCTCCAGTATTTGCCCTCCCCCAGAGATCCCTCCTCTCAAATCTATCAGATGCTGAAAATCACATTAATATGAATCAGCTTCACGGTAGCTTGTTTCTAAGTACAGAACGCTGACATGTCACCTGCACAGTGTGCCTGACATGCCGTCAGCTCCATAACGAGCCTGAGCACACGCAGATAAGGTAATTTGCAGAACTGTGTCATAAACTGCATTTATTTTGATTTAGAGCCTTTCTCCTGCTCTGCCCACTAGTATTTCTCCTAAAATTCCCAACCTGCTGCACCTGTCAAACACAAACAATTTTTAAAATCAAGAAACTGTCATAAAAATATTTGCTGGGTCCCCTCCCATGTAGAAGGGCCACTCACAGCTCACCACAGTCACAGGTTTGTGGCTCTCAGTCCTAAACCAATGAAGACCACAAGGTCTAACACTGTCCTAGAGAGCAGGCTGGGAATACAGAGACCATCTCCTCCAGGATGTAGCAGTCCACTGTGGTGTCTCAGTCCCCGCCTAACTGGACTCACACCGTGGATGGGTGACTGGGATTGGGCACACACAACACCTAGCACTGTGCTCTGGAGCGTGGACCTGGCCAGCAAGGGAAGGACACGGAGCCAGCCAGGGCACAAGCAGAGCCCAGAGCCTACCTTCTCGAAGTACTTGACCTCATACTCAGTGCCATTGGCAGTCAGGAAGCCTGGCTCTTGCCATGACAAGGAGATGCTCTTCTGCTCCACTTTATCTGTGCGGATGTCAGTGATGGGAGCTGGCACTGAAAATGCAGAGAGGAAACAGGCAGTAACTGAGATGCTGCTTCAGTAAAACCTTCAACTTAAACAGCTGCAGAGTGTCTGGCTTCTGCAGACACCAGTCCCATCTCTCTGAATCAGGACTGGAATAGCTCCAAGCTGGTGACCATGCAATGGGAGAAGATAGTGGTAAAACACAACAGCTTTGTAATCCATGGGCAGCCTGGAACACTCCAATGGAAAACTGGAAAAATCCTAACAGCACCCTCCATCCTTAGTGCTGCTGAGGGGTCTGAGGATGGGCTCATGTCCTGGGCTCTGAACCCCTGCTGAGGATGTCTGGGAAAGGCAAAAACACTGTCTTTGATCAGGAGGGCTGGTGGGACATCCTAAAGCCTCCTGAACCACCTCACATTGGCTCTACCGCATGCAACTGGACTGCTGGGAATGTGAGCTCTGCTCTGAGAGCAGTCTGTGCCTCAGGAGCTGGCTGTGCACTTCTGGTCAGCACAAACTCCCTCCCTGACATGCCTGCATCCATTTAGTTCATCCACTGCAAGATACACTTGCCAATATTCCCATTTTAACCAGGTTTGGCTCCAAACAAGTCTCCAGCCTATGCAAGCAGCAGCTCACAGCCCTCAGGCACAGCAAAAGCTGCACGGGGACATTGACTGTTTGCAGCTTGTCCTACTTCCCAAAAAATCAGGACATTCACTGGACCCGTCTCTGTCCCATCAAGACTCCTGTGGAGAGGAACAAGTCCCTAGAAAGTAAACTTAAGTATCTGTGAAATTCTGTATTTATTACTTAGCTCATTAATCTTTGCTGAAATAAGAAGCCCTCATGATGTTTTATTCATGGTGATTTTCTCCTTGATTCCAAGTCCCTTTGGCTTCCTATGAAAGCGTGAGGGGAGTCAAAGGGGCTCCTGTGCAGCTCCCACTGCCCACACTCAGCTCTCTCTGCTGTGATCCATCCCATGGTGTGGGACACAGTCAAACATTATCCCCCAACACTTGCCTTGGGTCCTGCTCCTGTAAGATAAGCTAAGTGCTCCTTACTGTGCTGTATGATTCCCATCAATAAAATATCACACAGCTGACCTCCCATATGTCTGAATCCAGGAAATGGACTGGAGACACCTGAACGCGTGGTCTGGACTGTTAACAAAGCCATCAGGAAAAATCCTACTCACTCAGGGATGTGCTTTAGAGAAGAGCCCATGGTACATGACAGAAAAGCAGGTGCCAGCCTCAAACATGTTTAAAAAGCATTAAAGCAAATCACACAGGCTATAAAGCATTTCACACTGTGAAAAAAAATGTGTTTCCCATCAATATTTTAAGCTCTCCTATCATTGCCTCTGTTCGAAAAAGCAAACATTAAATTATTCACCACTCTGACTGATTTTATAAACTCCATTCCCCTGTACGTGGGTTTTCTCCTCTTGATTAACCAGCATAGCAGCACGACAGGCATAAAACTACATGTGGCAGCGTGTCCTTCCCCAGAACAATTCGCTGCATCCAACAGCTGCACTGGGTGAGAGACAGCAAACGCCCCTGCACCCCGCCCTGCTTGTGCCAGAGAGAGCCACCTCTGCCCTCCCTCACCAGTTACCAACATTGCAACACAGAACATGTCCCGGGCACCATCCCAGGCAGCTTCTGCCTCAGAGATCTCCATTCCAAAGCAGAGAAGCTGCCTCAGCAGTCAGCAGGCAGCCCTTTCAGGGCAAAGACCCCAAGAGCTCAGACATTCATCCCAGAGCCAGCTCACCCTGCAGCCCCACTGCCCCATGGTCACTGCGTCAGCCCTGATCGTGCACAGGCAAATCTACTTTGGAGCACCAAATCCAGCTCAAACCCCTTCTCCAGCCTCAGGAAGGAGGATGCATTCTGGCACTGGTTGCATTATTAATCAGCAGCAGATTTAAAAGCTCTTTAAGGCAGGAGCCTTGTATTCCTGCTGGGAATACAAATGACATGGGCCCAGAGTGCACATTTACATGGCTAATGCAGCTCCGCTCCTGCAGGTGAAGAGTTCCACTCACTCCTCAAACACTTTTATTTAGTTCCATGCTGGGGACAGATTGGAAAAAACACAGTATTAATTTTGCCACCTGCAGACTAAATTGCATCTCTTCTCTTCGCTGCAATTATGAGGAACGATGGACAATTCCCTCTGGTGACTGCTGGAGGGTAAGGACAGGAGAGCTGCACTCGGAGCTGGATTAGAGGAGCACGACCTGACAGCTAAATAGGGTGTTGTTTCTTGCTTAATTTTTCCTCTGAACCTGCATATCAGCAGACAGATCTCCCCTGCTGCTGCAAACGACTTCTGAGACCACAGCATGACAGCCACCACAGAAGTCACCACTGCCCAGGCATCCCTGGAGTCTCCTTCCTCCTGACCTCTGGCCCCACCCAGCACTTCTTGGTGGGCTCTGGTGACGAGGGGCTGCAGAGTCAGGACTCCAAGAGATGATGTGCTCTGAGCAGCAGCTCCACATGCTGTCCCTGCCAGCTGTGGCTGTGTCCTGCCCACGCAGGGTCCCCTCCTCGCCGTGGGGTCTTACAGACAAACAGCTGTGCAGCCACTCTCCCCTTCTCTGCTGATAAGCATGGGTTAACTATCACTGTTGCTCCTTGCCAGTGGTGCAAAGGCAAGAGGAACCAGGGTACCAGGTGCCTGCAGACGGGGCAGCCCCAGCCTTGGCACTGCCCAGGAGGGGACACCTTCAGCAATAAAAACTGTCAGTGTTCCAAAAAACTTCCGAGCCTCAGCTGCTTGGATAATTCCGAGCCACCATCTGTATCTGGAGACTTGACAGCTCAACAAGAGACATTGATTTTGAACAGACTACAAGATTAATTATCCACATTCTTTATGTGCATTTCAGTTCCCTCAGGAGTACACAGTATCAAGTAAGGAGCTGGGATTTCCCCTTTCCCCAGGGGAAAAGCTGCTCTTAGCAGCCAAGGCATGGGCTGGCATCACTGATTTGCTGCTTTGCTCCCTAAGAGAATGGGGCACTCACTGCCCACACCTGGGGGCCCAGGCAAGGTGGGAGCTGCAGAGCACTGGTTCCTCTGCCTGCACCAGACTGGAGGAATGGTTTGTTATTAGACCTCTCTAAGCTCACACACCCCAGCCTGTTCTCTGTCCCCCTGGCCTGAGCTCACGAGGCAAAATATCTTCCCAGAGCTAAATCCATCTTTGAACAGCAAAGATCCTAATGAGGAATGACACCTCTGCTGAGGAGCAGTCTGCAGCACAGCATCCCCCAATGGAGCCACAGGGATTATGGTACGAGGGAAGAGAAAGCAACAACACGCACAAAAACATTTGATCAAGTGGTGGGAAAATTATTTATAACAAAATCAAAGTTTAATCTCTTCAGATGAAATTGTTGGCCAATTCCTGCCAGGAGGTACCTGAGGATCATCACTCTCCATTAACTGCGACATGGGAAAGGGTTTTCATGCAAATTAATAACATAACCACAGAGGAACGGACAAGGACACAAGCCAGAGCTGACTGTCCTTCAGCACAGCCAACAGCAGAGCAGGGACCTGACTGTCCTTTGGCACAGCCAACAACTGAGGAGGGACTCCACAGCCAACCCCTCTGGTCAGGGACCTGTCCACAGGCATGGGCCCTCGCTTCCCCTTACCTGAGGGAACAGAAATGCCAAACTGGAAACAGAAGGGGACAGTTACAGTAAGAATTGTGTCACAGACCAGCACAGGATAGAGAGAGGAAATAATTTTTTTTTTTTTCTGAAGGATAGCCAACATTTAAATTATCTGTTTTAAGGAGGGTTTTTTGATGAATGGGCTGAATATGTTGCTTCATCAAAGGCTTGGGCTTTTTTATGATTTATAAATTCAAACTGCAGCCAGATCACAGAGCAGACTTGTCCCTTCCCAGCCCAGGCTATCACCATGCTCACTCCTTGCCTCCCAGTGGCACCAACTGGAACCCTCTGAGAGTGCCATCAGCCAGTCTTCATCTGCCCCTCTGCCACATCTAAGCACCACATCTGTGCCACCAGGACAAACCGAGCAGAAACGGGGCACTGCCACGGCACAGGCACGTGGAGCCCGAGGACAGTGACCACACCGCCCGCAGACTCTGTGTCCTCCGGCAGCAAAGCCACCAAAAACCTGGCTGCAGAGCAGACCCCGACACCCCAGAGCTGACGTGCCAGAGCAAGAGAGCACCTGGGTGCAATGGGAGCGAAGCAGCGAGCCCTGCCCGTGCGCGCCACGCCGCGGCCGTACCTGCGCGGCCGGTGGACACGGTGACCTCGGCGTACTGCTGGCCGGCCAGCGGGCTCACGGCCGAGACGCCGTTGAGGGCCGCCACGCGGATGGTGTAGTTGACGTGAGGTAGCAGGTTCAGCAGGGTGACGGTGCGCTCCACCAGCCCCGTCTGCTGCGGCACGAAGCCCACGCTGCTGCCGCACTGCTCGCAGCGGCCCCGCGGCGCCGCCGGGCAGCGGCCGCACCACAGGCTGTAGGTCAGGTCGCTGCGGCCACCCGCGTCGGCTGGGGCGCTCCACTCCAGCACCAGGGACGACTGCCGCAGGCTGTACACCAGGTTCCTCGGGGCAGAGGGTGGACCTGCAAGCAAAAGAGTGTCCGTGCACAGGTGTTGGGACAAACCTAAAGGTCCTCTGGGAGCAGCAGTGCAGGCACTGGGGGTAGAGCACAAGAGCATGGTCCCGGACAGCCACAGTGAAAGGTGTCGTGAGGGGACACGGAGGCATTGGTGCATGCAACACGGTGGGACACGGGACAGAGGATGCCAGCTGGAGGGATGTGTGTGCACCACAAGCCACAGCTCACTCTGTGCATGAGAAGCACCTGGCTGGATGCAGCAGTTCCCTGAGCACCACCGGGGCTCCCGGTCGGACACTGCCCGGCCACGCTCAGCAGAGACAGAGGGTTCCTCATGGCTGTGCTGGCAGCTGGACAGCATCCATCACCAGAGCAGCTGGAGTCCAGTCCACTTAACTAGAGGCCATTTAATTAAAACCTGTGAGCTATAGTGACTAAATAACTGTGCCCCAGTTTTACCAGGGAGTCTGCAAGCCTGACTGTGCATCTGTCTCACCAGCCTGCAGCCTCAGCCTGCGAGCTCTGGGTTGTAGGGATAGCCCCTCCATCCCCTCCCCACTGCAACATCACCCAGGTGAGCACACAGAGCAGGCAGAGGGAGCCTGGGACAGCCCTGGGCACTGCCCAGCTCTGTGCTACAGGACAGACAAAGTGCCTGGACGCTGCTCCCTCGCTACAAAGAGCTGCCGTTGCAGGGAGACGTACGTGTGCAGGAGGCAGATGGTGGGTCTGAAGGAGACCTGGAGTAATTCGTCTGGCACAAACAGGACGTGGAGGCTTCCTCATGTGTGAAGCTGTGCTCAGGGCATGGAGAGCAGAGAGGGAGACGGAGGGAGAGCTTGTAAAAGCCTGGAGGGCAAGCTGAAAGAGAGAGAGGGTGTTAAGAGGAGAGCAACACAGGATGAATGGGGACATGTCTGATGACTGCATTTCCCTGTTTCCTGGGACCTCCTTTGCTGCCACTGGCCAGCAGACACCAACCTCTAAGCTGCTTTCCCTGAGCACCTGCATGATCCTGGCACCAAGAGAGATGTCCCCTGGTTTTACCCAGAAGAGACATTTGGGTGCTGTAGCTCTGCACTAACTTTCATAGTAAATGTCATTCCCTATCTAGGGTGCTAGATAAACCAGGAAAAAATAGCAAATGTTAAAATGAAACCAAAATGAAACCAGAAACCAAATCAAAACTAGTAGTATATTCATAGAATGGAGACAGAGTTTGCTTTTTCCTGTAGTTAGGCAGCACTGACCATGATACAGGGCAAAAATATCACTGCATCAGACAGGACAGGAAAATCAATCCTGTTTACAAACATGATGGGATCCAAGCACTAAGCCCGGAGCCCCATCCCTCAGATGTGCCTGTCACACAAATCTGACATCTTATCGTAGGAAACGGAACATTTCTAATTAGAAGGGTCTTTCAGACTATTCTTCCCTGTTTTCTGACTGCCAGAAGTAAGTTTACAGAAGTGTCTGTCATTCATAATGGCCCAAAATGCCCCAATTTTCATGTCCCAGGAACAGGCACCATAACTCCCATGTGAGTGTGTCCCACGAGGAGCCATGGGTGTTACTTGCTAATTTTTTTTCCTTGGCTGTCTGAAACTTGCCCTTGAGAAGAACAAAAGTGCCCAGCACATGTGATGCATCATGTGTGTGTCTCTGTTTCTTTTTTCAGACAAACTCCCACCCTCCTCCACCTCATCCTACGAGTGTTTTTCTTGGTCTCCAGCTGGTTTAGGTGTCCCTGTCATTTCACAGTGCTTATTTCTGCAGTGGGTATGTGACAGCTCTTGGGACATCCGGTCACCAGCTTACAGAATGAAATTCTCTTTTTTGTACACTGCTTTCTATCCTGTTTCTGGTCCTCTGGTACTACTACAACTAAATTATTAAACAATAAAATCCAATAATTCATTGTCCCAGAGCCAAAGAGAAGCAGTGGGATGGGTCAGATGGATCAACTGCCTCTCTCCAGCTCCACCACTGCTGACCACAGAAGCTCCTCAAGCGTGCCTGATCCATGTCACTGACAGAGAGAGCACATTCTCCCCTCAGTGGAACACTGTCTGCACACTCCCAAACCAGCAGCAGGACTGATTTGTGCTGCAGGTTGGCCGATTACCCAGCATGAAGTAACCATGGGAAAGGCTTCTATTACCACCTCATCTGACACAGCTCCTCAGACAGGAGCGGGTGTCTCTGTTGAGAGAGAGCAACGTCCTCTCTCATTCCCAGCCTGTGCCATAGGGAAAGCAGGGGCAATTGAGGATGCAGACCTAGAAAATGCATGGTTTCCTACTCCAGTGGCACAGGAAAGCTTTCAATTTCCCTTCCCAGTGAAGTCCTACCAGCAGCAACACTGTGTGTGCCAGCATGAATTAGTAACAGCTGCGGCTTCACTCAAAATGCCTATACAGGCATTTATAATTAACACTACAACTCAGTTGTCTTCCAAAATCAATTTCTTTCCAGTTTTGGTCATGGAATTGTATTTGACAAAGTTCATCTGCTTTAATGTGTGTTAATTTTCTCTGTTGAAGCAGACATTCATAAAAATGCTCTTTAGGAATGCCAGAGCTGGGAAAACAGGCAGCCAGCACAGGGGGTGCCACAGCAAGAACCAGGACAGCACCACAGGTTAAGGCACCCCAGAAACCTGACAATCCCTCCCAGCAAAGGGCAGACTGGGAGCACTGGGCCCCTCCAGCTCTTAGACTTGCATCCAGCCCTCCCCAAGCAACACTCAAACCTGCAGTCTCATCACTGTCATCCAAGTTGTTCACAATGAATCTTTTGCAGGAGCTCTTGCTCCTGCTGCCCCTCACTGGAGCAGGCCGGCACAGCCGTACTCCATCTGTCTTAATCCCATTATCAAGCCGAGCAAGTCACTGTTTATTATGTTCCAAACATTCCATCAGTGCTTCAGAGGCAAAGTGCCTCAGGCCAGTGCAGTAGCAAGGAGGGGGCAGCAGCCCCAAGGAGGGACAGATGCTGCCAGCCAGTGCTCCTGGACAAGGACACGCTGCCCAAACCAGACAGGGCACCTTGTGTAAATCACTGACAGAAGAGAGTTTCAGTGGGGTACTGAGGTGGCCAAAGAGCCTCATTGACAAATGTCCTCGGGTAACAGAGAGGCTCCTGACACCTTCACGCTGAGTTTGTGATCTCACCTTGTCTTACCACACCAGCTGTAATCAATACTGCAGGCAGAGAGAAGGGGCAGCAGTGGTGTCCAGCCTCTGTGCCCCTGTGAGAGGGACAAAGTCAGCACAGGGGGCAATCAATGCAAGCACTGAGTCAGGCTCCAGCTCCTCTCACCTCGGTTCCATGTCTGTCAGGGTGGGAACTTTGGGCTGCACCACTTGAGAGAATCCAAAAGCACCTTGCCTTCCACAAAGTTTGGAGGTTTTTAATAACTGGTTTTCAACAAGCAGCCTATGGTCTAACACATTCCCAGCAATTCCAACACCTCTAGACAATGCTACTCTGTAATTTTTGTCCTTGTTAAATAATTTGTGGAGTACTAAAACGAAAACCTGTGTCCAAGGGCAAGATCGTTGTGCATCCCCAACAATAAGCTTTAAACAGCTGAAATCAAATTTAGCGATTTAGTCCAGAATACAGTCTTGAAATATCTAACAGAGTGCATTTGATGAATCCAGCCAGCACTGACAGAACCTCATTGCTATTTATGCCAGAATGTTCCTCAAGGACACACTGAAGCAGGCACATCCGCTGAGCCAACTGCAATTTACTGTTGTCTCTCTCAGCTCCCTAATGGATCCACCAAACAGCTCCTGGTGAAGGACTGGCTGACCGGCCTCTCCAGCACACCCCGTGCCTGCTGAGCACTTTAGCTCACACAAACCCCCTCAGCTGTGGGCAAGACACATTCCCTCTGTATTTCAACAGCCCATCCAACACATTCATCCAGCATCCATGACCTTAACCTCATAGGAATTCTGCAAACAACTTGTGATGCCTGTAACAGTCAGAGTAGTTTGCTCTGAAATTAAATGTCATGGAGCGATTTGTGTCTGAATCTGTCACAACTTCCATAGCCGTAATTATTTCAGACACACTGAAAACCAGCAATGTAACGTGCAATCCCAAATGATAAATACCTCCGAGCCTGGTCATTACTCCAGAGGGACTGAAAAGAGAGCTTGTTTCACAAGGGTGTTCCACGTGCATGGCTGATGGGCAGCAGCATCCACCATCCAGCTGATCCCACCTCACAACCCCCTGCAAGGTGCCCAGCTCCAGAATTCCTGTGGAATTTCCTCCAATTCCACGGAGCAGCACTGGCCCTGCGAGCGCAGAGCCTGACTGTGGAATACCTGTGGCTGCATCCGTGATGAAAGTAAAACCTGGTGTTTTGTGCAACTTGCAGAGCCCCAGGAGGAAAAATAAATGTATGCATAATCCTCTAGCATCAGTCAGCAGATAAAATACACTCCAGGAGCACTTATAGGTTTGTAAGCTCATGTATAAAAGATGAAACAAATCAAAAGCTCCAAGTGCTGTACATTTGGATCCATCTTTTTTGTATTTAAACAGAAAAGCAGACCTCGGGCTTCAGGAGGTGTTTTTGCAGTGAATGACAAAATATTGTAATTTATTATTTTAAATTTCTCTAACTTTCAATTGAACTATTTCTTTTCCACCTAAGGACACTGCAGTGACACAATGCTGTGGTGGGACATATCCAATGGACAGAAGAGCATCTTACTCACCCCACATCCCATTCCCACCCTAAACTTTTGCTTCTCCCTAAGAGAGATACAATAAATCTTCCTTGTGTCTTGTCCATAGCAGGTTGAATTCAACATGCTGCTCAAAAATCCATACAGTGATGCAGAAAAGGAGGGGGAATTTCTGTTATTCCCCATTTCAAACAGTAACTGTGGACAAGGCTGTCACTGAAGCCACTTCCTGTGCAAGCTTTTCCTCCCCAGAAAAGCAGCAACACTCATCTGAAAGGTCATTTTAAAATCCTGACAAAGCACTAGAAACTATTCCAACTCTAAAACTGTTTCCAGTGATGTCATTCCCATGTAGACAAGGGACATGGCCACTAATTAGACCATCACTGAGCAGACCGAGGAGGGCACCAGGTGCCGGTGAGGGGGAGCAGAGCATGGGACACAGCAGCAGTGCAGAGCTGGCTCCTGCCACTGCTGTCAGAAGTGGAGGAAAACTAATTGAGGAGGAAACTTCACCAGAACACAAATTTACATTTCTGTCCAAGAAGAGTGGTTGGCAGCTATTTTTGGTAACTGGTCTCCATCATATTAATTCGATGTCTGGTTTAAGTTGTCTCATTTGCAGCAAATCTGGCTGGTAAATATTAACCTTGAACTTTGTTGAAATTCTCCTTGCAGATATTACTAGGGATTTGATAGAGAAGATGAAGCAGAAGGAGAAAACTTTGAAGGAAAATGTCCAGCAGATCCCCCACATCATGGCTGCATTTACACAAAAGCTGTTGCTACACACCACAAAACAAACAGCACAGAGGGGCTATAGCTCACACCTAACAAAATTAATGGCAAAAAGACATCAAAGCTGGGAAGCCAAGTGAAAATAAAACAGGGATGGGCAAGGGATCATCCACTGAGCACAGGACTGCCCACTTGCCTGCCGTGGATCTTCTGGGAATGGGTTTTATGGTCAGAGTAAGCACAGAGCAGCATCTGGCTAGAGAGATACATCAGAAAAGACAAGCAGTCTGAGCACATTTTCTGTGACAAACTCTCCTCTTCTTCGTGAGTGGATGTTAAAGAGACACTAAAGTTGTGCAGTCCCACCCCAGAGACGGCTGCACTCCACCGAACATCAAAATGATTCATCAGAAACATGCAAACTTGTCAGGAGTTGTGGGGTGCCTCTGGAGCTGTGCTGCAGGACAGGAGGATGGACATGGAAAGACTCAGCTTTCCTGCAGCCAGAATTAGCACTCCTAAGTCCTATTGGCCTTTTTTCATCTCTCCTAATTTCAGAGTGAGGACACAAACCTTCTCTTGGCACAGGATGCTTTCAGTTGTGAAATCAGGGTTACAGGGACACTAGCTCTGCCGCCAAGTTTAAACTCCTTCACCAGTTCATCTCCTGCATCCTCCACTGTTGCCAGTACCACAGTCCTGCTGCCACCACCACCTGCAAGCACGATCCTGGCCCCCAGGCCACCGCCCAGGCACCGGCAAAGCCCCCACCCATCCCCAGTCCACCACCTGGACCTCTCAGGCCCACAAGAGCTGCAACAGAGACTGTGGCCAAGGAGCTTCGTGGGCCAACAGGATCCAGCAGATTCACACCCTCTGAGCCCTCCAAAGCCACCACCAGAGGATCACGGTTGTGGAGCCAGGTGTGTTGTGCCACCACCTGGCTGGTTTAACATCCCCAAACTCCTGAAGTATCCACCTGCCTCCAGCTTAAGGGCTTTTGTCCTCATTGAAGAATTTCCATAGCCCTGGCTGCTTTCATCAGAAATTTTTTAAAGCTATTCACTTAGCACTATGCTAATGCAGGGCCACAAACAACCCAAAACTTTCAACCCTTAAAAACTATTTTCTGATATTTGACCAGACATCAGACGCTGCTCCACAGAGAATGACTAATGACCTGCTTTCTGTGAGAGGGGAGAGAAACTTAATTATGTCCATTAAATTACTTCAAATATTTTTCCTCAGAGGATATGAATTATTTAAACTCAACACAGAGAAACCTGAAACATTAGCAAAAGCCTTCTGGGACTCACTATGTAAATCCCCACTCCAAACAGATGTGGAAAGCATGGCAAGCTGCCATGCAGCCACTGAAGCAATCAACAGCACTAAGATTTCAATTCGATACCTTTAATAAGGTCTTCTTAAGGAGAAGCCACTGCCCAGAGCACCAGGAAGGGCATCCCACCACCTGGAGGGAGGCAGCACTATCAGCACAGTGAAAAGCCTGGAGGTGCTACTGAAGGGCAGGTCCGAGTCCACGGGAAAAGTTCACTCTCCTACTGCACCACCTGCCTCCAGTGCGGGGGAACTCTACCTGCCTGGGACTTACTTAGCTGTTTTCCTCTCAATCTGTTTTTGAGGTGAAAAGGGAGAGATCCAAGGTATCATCTGGACACCAGGCAGGGATTGCAAAGGGTCTTTTCAGATGTGTTTTACTGAAGAACGCATCCCCTTTCCCAGGTCCCAGCTGGCAAAAAGGTGCCCGGGGCTGGCATTAGCCCAGCAACTCTCTCCGTTTGGAGGCTCACACGCTCTGAGGAAGAGAATGACAGACAGCACCCACACCTGGCTCTCACCTGCCTTTGAAAGCGAGATGGAAGTGGTCACAGCCCCAGGTCTGTTAGTGGGATGCCTTAAGGCAGAGGGTATATCCATTTTTGCAGCTGTCCTTAAACATAACCTTGTGAGCTGTAAAGTCACCGAATTATTAAACTGTGTCCAAAGCATATCAATAGGGATATTAATGTTCTAGAGTAATTTTAACATTACAGATAAAGCTGTGGGAAATGCCTGACAGCATCCAGAGCTCTGACACATCTACCCAACCAGGATCATGCTGCAGAGCAGCCCCATGCCCTCCAACTGCCACCCTCCAAACAAAGGTCTGGTGGTTTACTGAGGGGCTGCCATCACCCACAGAAACATATTGCTTACAAAAGACAATTCCACTTGTCCAAACTGTGCTCAGGCACCAGAGAGGTCTGGCACCGGCACGGACTGACACAGACAAAAGCTGCCAGGACACCAATGGCCACCTTTACCTCTGCATCCCTCGTCCTTCTCCTCAAAGCCAGGGCTGCACATGCATTTCCCTATGGGGACCAGCCACTCGCCCTCTGCGCTGCAGTGCATCCGGGGGGGATTATCCACATCCACTTCTGCGTGAGCGACACAAGTGCCCTTAACTTCCACCAGCGTCACAAAGGCTGTCTCTGCCACTGTGTCTGGGAACATGGCCAAGTTCTGCACAGTGGTGAGACACTTCTTGTAATAGACCCGCACAGAGACCAGCGCCACACAGGCACCCACATCCTGGAAGCCCAGGTGGAAGCCTCTCTTGGTCAGGTGCCCAATCTCCCTCAGCTCAGTGTTCAGCTTCATCTTGCGCTCGCCCAGGTCTCCCTGTGTGAAGCTCTCATCAGCAGCAATGGTGTCAATCTTGGTGTGCTTGCTCTCACGGACGCTCTGGCCCAGGTCAGAGTCAGACTCCACGTAGTACAAGTTGAAAGTCTCCTTGCAAGTGCTTGTCACACCAGGGATACTGTTGCAGTCCCGCAGGGTGAACTTCAGCTCAATGAAGATCCTCTGGCCGTCCCGCCTGGCGATCCAGCCCGTCTGCAGCCAGTTGTTCTGGTTCGGCTCCATGACATTGCAGACCTGGTACGTCCGTATTGGCCTGTAGGTCTCATCCACGCCACTGATCTCTTCCCACTGGGGACAGAACACAAAGGGCTGTAACAGCTCAGGAGCTGCCCCAGCAGAGACACACCAACCAGTAGAGATGTCACTATCACAAGCCTCCCCACCACAGGCCATTATGTCATAGGCACTAGAAGTCCTCAGCCCACCAAACCCACCAGCTGCAGTAACCCTGCTCCTGGACCACCTAACACCTGAGCTCTCTGCAGAGGTGCAAACGTGAAGATGCAACCAGAAAGGCAGCACTGGCAGCAGATCTTGGAAAACAAAGCCTGATTCTGGATGCATCATCTGCTGAGGAGCCAGAGCCTTCATCTCCCACACACTCCTCAGATTTTCTGTCCCTGGGAAGGTGCATCCACACAGTGTTACCACACAGTGTAACGCTGGAGGGGGTTGGGCCACCCAGAGAAATCCAAGGTGTCTAAGGAGATGTGACACCAGTCAAACCATCACACAAGGACGTCAAACACCTTCGTGAACAGCAGCAGCAGCTTCTCTGCCAGAAGTTTTAGGTGCAACAGGACAAACCCTCCGACTGCAAGTGAAACAGTGTTTCCCCAAGCTCTCAGCAGAGATTCTGATCAGCAAAATGATGATTCAACCCTCACAGCCTGAATAGGGACCTGGCAATTTCCAAAAGCAATTCTTTCTGGGGTAAATTTATGCAAAACAGTCAAAACATACCCAGAAGAGAGTTTCTTCTGCAAACAAACAGCTGTGCCACATAGATGACTCCAGGACCTATCGCTCTTCCCTCTGAACGCTTTGTTTCCATTCAGAAAATGAACCCAAAGTTGCAAGGAGCACAACTCCAAGCTTACTGAAAGCAGCTTTAGGCTGACACCAGCAGCAAAGCCAGGGGCTGATGAAACAAATGTTACATGACACGGCTCCCAGTGACTTCCCCAGCCACAGCCCTCGGATTCTAAGGGCTTACCTGACCCTTGGTGCTCATGCTGGTGTGTGAACCTCAACACAAAGCCTTAACTAGCCAGTGTTTATTTGCTTGTTTTAGTAGTGTAAAATCTATTTTGAGGAGGGACTCCACGCCAGTCATAGTGCTCACATAGCCAATGCCTCACTCCTTGCTCTGCTCCCAGGTGTTCCTGGCACTGATCGTGCCAAGTTACACGTCGACCTTGAATGAGGAGGTCCCGTGGCTGCCAGTCCCCACCCCAGCTCTGAGGTAAGCAAAGCGCTCATACTACAGGACTCCAAACGCTGCTGAGCACCAAGAGTCTGACAGACCCTTTCACCCTCTCCAGTGGTACAGAGGGACAGTCTCACCCCTGTGCTTACCCCATTCGATGGGTATGAGGTCCAGCCCAGCTCCGCCTGTGATTCCTTTGAGTCCAGTAGGACAACTGCAGGGAAGACAGCATGTTAGGAAAACCACTGGCACAGGAAATGCTGATAAAACCCACCCAGCCCACGCATCGGGAAGCTTAGTGCCATGCTGTGCCAGGACCCAGAGTGTGGGAGCAGCTCCCACCCCAGCTTCACCAGCCATGGTGTCACCGTGTGACCTCCGTGTGCTACGAAGCTCTCACCGCACACCCAGAACCTCGCAGGTACCTGATCAGTGCCCTAACGACTGTGCTATCTCAGGGACGATTCCTCGGACTCCACAGACAACATTGCCACTTTACATGCCCATAGCGTGTGGATGCTGGAACTGAAAGGTACCAGCAGCTGCTTTGAAAGAGGGATTTCCCTGGCAAACGACACCGTTTTTCCACAAAACAGGCAATTCTATATTTGACAGGAAGATCTATTTCCCTCAGTTCACAGCTTCACGATCCTTCCACAACGAGCAAACAGCCACAGTCCCCGACCGGCAGGTTGAGCCTCGGACTCAGACACCGGGAACAAGGGGCGCGGCGGCGCATCCCTGGCGGGCACATCCCTGGCGGGCACATCCCCGACGCTCGGAGCGCTCCGGGATGCTCCGAGACACTCTTCCCGCCTCCGGGACCAGTGGGGTCCGTCCGTGGCAGCGCAACCTCCACGAACACGGACCCCAAGGCTCGAACCGTCTCCCTGTCACGGTACTGGCAGTGCGCGGCACAGTGCCTCCGGTGATCGCGGAGACCGGGACAGCGCGGGCTGACCCGGTCACTCCACAAGGACCCGTCCGTCCTCTCCGTCCTCCGGCAGGTCTCCGCGCCCCGGAGAGCGGCGGCACATCCAGCCCACAACCCGTCCGGCCAGCCCCGGAGCGA
>WEKY01035176.1:417662-440567 GCA_013390045.1 Picathartes gymnocephalus
GCCGCCGGGGCGGGGCCTCGGCCCGCGCAGCCAATGGGCGGCGGGGGCGGGGCCAGTGATGGGCGGTGACTCTGGAGCCGGCTGAGGGAGGGCGGCCCCGCTGAGGGCGCGGGCTCGGTAACGCGGTGGCTCCTGAGGGGACACGCGGTGGTGCTGGCCTTTGGGCTGCTGGAACTGCTGCCCAGGGCAGGGGCAGGCCTCGCTGATGCCGAGATGCTGCGGCTGTAATCAGCAGTGCTGTGCCGCCCCCATGCCCGGATAATGTTTGCTTCCTGCTGCTGATGGCGAGCAAGAGTGTTGGCTTAGAGCCACCTTTCCGCAGCACAGGGCCCAGGAGAGCAGCGGGGCAGGTCTCCTCCCCTGGCCTGCAAACGGTGCCCAGGAATGTCAGTTTTGTGGAACCCTCTGTCCTGCCTTTCTGGGATGAAATTTTATTCCCAGCTTCACGTCGAGGTCCTCCAAGCACAGCAAGTGCTGGGAAAGCAAAAATGCCCAGACAGAAACCCCAGGAAAAGGCAGCCCCAGGCAGAGTGAGTGCTGCAGACCCACACCCAGGACAGTGCTGTGGCAGCAAGCACAGCACCGAGAGGCTGCAGGGGCTGCCGGGGCTGCGGGAGGCAATTCGCGGCTCCCTGAAGCCGAGCTATTTGCCACCAGGCTTCGGGGGAGGTACTCCACGAGATTTGATTATTACTAATTGTAGGTGTTGCAGGTTCCTGCAAAGTTTAGTCAGTCTGAATGCCCGCTGGTTTCCCCCCTGATAGTGGATACCATGATCCCAGACATTTATTCCTGTAGAATGTTCCCTTTGCTGTGATTATGTGCCAAATGTAAAATACCGCAGGTCTGAAGTAAAAACATTGAGCCTCCATCTAGCACAGCCCAGCCAGGCTATAGCACTCCATGCCCAATCCCTGCTCACGAGAGTTGGTGCTCGGACCACAGGCCAAGCCCAGCTGGACACTTGGAGCCAGAGGGTATTTCCAGCTCTCCCTTCATTTCTCAGCTCTTTTGCAAACATGGTCATTACCTTTCTCTCTGTGTTAACTGTACTGGTGAGGAAGTTTCCATCCATTTATCAATGTTCTTCCTGTCCAGGAGAGTTCAGCATGGATCAGTGCTTCGTGTGCTGCTGCACCAGCACTGGAGCCCCTCCTGCCGTGCACCTGCAGCCCAGGAGCTCCCAGTGACACCAGGAACAGCCATGCTGACTGGGGGCACAAGTTCATACAATCGAAACCCTCCCTCCATCATGTTACAAAGCAGGGAAGCAAAAGACAGGGTTTATTTATAATCTTCCTCAAGTGGAAACCAAAAGAAGTGACCCGTTATTACTGATGATTTCTCAAGCCACCCAGGAAGAAAAGTGATATTTAGTAGTCGTTAAAGGCTCAGAACTGCATAACAATTTCATGCTATGTTAACTTCTAGCTTTTCTTTTGCATATAAATTTTTAAGGAGGAAAATAGAAAAACCCAGGCACTTGACCTTTAATCACAGTTATTTGTGTGATCAGTCAAGTGTGGGAAAAAGCTAGTTTGTGCTTGAAAGATGCCCTTTAAAGCCAGATTGCTCTAATATGACACACAACTCTCACAGTGTAATACATGGGATCTCGCTTGCCTGTCTCCAGGCACAGCAGCTTCCTTTTAGTATTCATGCACTGGATCTCGCTGCTGGGACAGTGTAAGGTATCAATGTCATGAAGCAAATCAATCCAGACCCCTGGGACAGCTCCATTCACCACCAAGCTCCACAGGTGTGTACACTTTCCTGTCACTGAGAACCCAAGAAGGGAAGAGGATTTTGGAAGTATACGGAGGATTTGATGTTAGATATGTTTTACTAGAAGAAGGGCCTGTCATGTTAAAAGTACACAGCTTTTCCATTTATCTGAATTATTATTCCAAGCACTAATAAAATCTTGTTGTTAGAACAGCCAGAGGTATTTTAATGAAGATTTTAAGTATCATGTTTTGGAGTATCATGAATTAAGTAGCATGAATTTTGTTTCAGCAACAGCAGATGACAAAGCCATTGCTGGAGTGAAGAAAGCAGAGCAGCCCTTAATGGATTTCTTCATGAGCCCAAAGCTGAGCCAAGGACAGGATGGAGGGATGCTGTCCCCAGGGTGGCACAGCCGACAGCTCCTTGAGCAGTACAAGGGACCAGTATCTGCAGGTGAAGAAAGAGGAATCCCCAGGTTGTCTGGTCACCTCTGCTGCCCACATCCAGCTCTGGGGCTGCTTCCCTTACCCACACCTGACTGCTGCCCCAGCCTGCAGAGGCAAGAGCAAAGGGAAAGCAAAGACATTGGGTCATCCAGGCTCCAGATTGTCAGGGGAACTTGTGCAAAGCGTGGGGCTAGCCCAGAAAATGTGTAATTGGCCAAGCTGAGCTATTACCTGCTGTAAGTGGAGACAGAAAGATAGTTTTGACACCACAGTGAAAATAACCCTCCTGGGAAAAAAAAAATCAATACAAACAAGAAGGAAAGAGAGTCAGAAACCAAGACCATCAATTCCTGAGATAAAGAGTTGAAAGTCTCAGTGGGAGGACAGCCAGATCTGTACTGAAAAACAAAACTTTACTTCTTTTGCTGACAAATTACTTTTTATGCTAAAGGACAAAGGAGCCATGAGGATGCAGGCCTCAATGTACAGCTGAAAGAGCAATCCTTGACAAAAGATGGAGCAGATGGAAACCTCATGGAAGCTTTTGCACTTCTCCTTTCTCTTCCACACTTGCAAGTATTTTTGTACAATGAAAAACAAAGGATTTCTGCAATTTTTTACTGTTTTGGGCATGTCCCACAAACATGCTCTGGGACTAATTCTGCTTTTGCTGTGACAAGGGCAGAGCCAGAGCAGAGGAAGCAGCAGCAATACAGCACAAGTGTGCCTGGCATTAGGGAATATCCCACAGAGGACAGTGGCTCAGACACTGCTTCCCAGGGGCACAATGCTGCATCACAGCCAGTGCCGGCCCATCCCTGCTCATCCCCTCCTGCTAACTGGCAGAAATCACAGTGAAAATGAAAGTTAAGGTAAAGTTTCCCCATAAATCTCATGCTCAAAGCTGCACAGCCCGGCCTCAGGGCTGCAGAGGAAAAACCCTTCTACCTTCTGGGTTGTTTGTCTGCAAATAGAAAGCAACCAGAGTTGTGCACTTGTTTTTTAACAGCTCTGTCTTTCTGTCAGATCTATGCTCTTTCCTTCACGATGTCTGCACTATAAATGTTTTGCAGCAGTTCTTTAGCTTTTAAGGTAATCACATAAAAGACCCTTGACTGCATAAATGCAGCTAATCTGGGTAAATGCCTTTAAGCATCTTTACATTTCTTGCTAATGGATTTCCAGACAACCCACAGATATACACATTCTAGAAAATAATGTAAAATAGAGTAAGGGTCTTATTTTTTTAAATGCCTCACATTCATCATATACTGAGAAAATCCAGAGCTCCAGGCAGCATAATATCATTATACTTATGTAAGTCATACCCCGTTCTGTCATCATCAGTATGAACCCCGCCTTTGGCTGGGGCATGGATCCACTCAGTGTTAAGCTCCAACTCAACCACAGACAAATTACCACACGCTATTAATTAGAACCAGACAGGAGGGATCCAGGTGTCGCAGTCTGGTGGCAGAGCCTGAAAGGCACATGGGGGCACACACTGAGCTCAGGGGTCGTGTGTGGGATCTGCTCCCCCTGGGAGCAGTGGGAAGGCTCGTGGAGGAGGCAGGTCCTGCCCCTCAGAAATGCTTTGCTGGTGCTGCTGAGCACAGAGGCAGGATGCCAGCACCCCAGTCTTTGCACACACAGGCTTCTTCCCCCTCAGCCTGCCCCTCTACAGTGGCTTCACTTGCTCTGCTTGAATGGCAGAGGTGCAGAGTGAGGTGTGTCAGCCTCTGAGAACTGAGGGAGAAATGAGGATGTACCTCAAATATAATGGTGCAAACAACCACTAACGTAATTTTGATACCAATTACAGTAATTTGAACAAAGGAGTTCTCCTACCTTTGATTTGCTGTCCTCTTCCTGGTTTCATTAAACCACTTATAGAGATTTGCAGCAGTTCTGTTTGAAGTGCTGTTGTCAGGATTTTCATTTTCAGTCACATCAGAAATGGTCTTACAGCAGCCTGGTTATGTTTCACAAAGGGATCTGCAGCATGTAGCCATCACTCATCGTCAGAGGCGTTTCAGACAGGCTGGTCCTGCTGGTCGTGTGGCTTCTGAGGTGAATGTCCAGCCTTGAGTGCAAGGGAAGAAGCTCCAGAGTGGCCACAGCAATGGCCAGTGCTTGCCCTGGTGCCAGGCTCCCTCAACAGCTTGAGCTCTTCCCAGACCTCCCTCAGCAGCTCCAAGCTGCACTGCACTGAATCTGCAACCCAAACCTTGGTTAATTTGAAGACTAAGTGCGTGCCAGTCTGGTTCACACTGCTCCTGAGGAGAGCATCCCTGTGCACCCTAAAGGGGGACCCCAAAGTGCCAGTGCACCTTGGGCCTGGATTCCCCAGTTTCACAGTGTTTCCTCTATTTATTAAGAGCTTTTTAATGTTTATATCTTGGTGCTGATCACCATTTAAAATGCATTACCAAGATTTCTAACCTTTTTGGCCCGTCACTACCATGGCAGTAAATGCCCCTTAACAACAAGGGCACTGAACTGCTGTGGAATTCCATGGAGTGGTGCTGCTCTGGCTCTTACTCATCAGGCAAATCAGAGATGCAACTTGCATGACACACTGAGGAGGAAAGACACTTCAGGACTCACATGGTAACTCAATCACCACAAGACATTCACCAATTATCCCCTCCCCATCACGGGGTGAGGGTGACAGGGAGGTCACGCAGAGTGAGTCTTTTTCATTTGTCCATGACAGAAGAAGAGAATACACTCTGCAAATTATAATTAGCAATTTAATCCAGCTGTGGCTAATTCGTAGATGCATTTTGCACTCCAGAGCTCAGCACTTGGACAGACTCTAAATAAGGCATCAGCATGGTGTGTCCAGCTCCCTGAAAGCTCTCCAGTAATTACAGATTTCTTGCTGCTCAGCAGAGAGCAGGACAGCTTTCCATGCTTGCATGTGCCTCTGCTCCTCCTGCCACCCTGCCAGGGCAAGATGCAGCCCTGGAGAGAGAGACTGCCAGCTGCCAGCCACACCACCTCCCAGGATATCTGCCATGGGTGTCCTGCCAGCCCTGTCCCGATGATGGAGAGAGGGATCCTCCTCAGCAGGACATCCCAGCCCTACTCCCATCCTGGCTCAGCACTGGCCAGTGATGGAAGGGGATAGGGGAAAGAGCTACAGCTCAGGGAAGCAATAAATTCTGCTCCATTCTAATGGGGCACCCCAGGCCCAGAAAGAAATTGGCATACAGGTTCACAAAAATCCTGCTTGAATAAACAGAAAGAGAGGGAATGCTGGAGACAGCATCCAATCTGCATCATAATTAGGGAAAAAAATAACAAATGGCAGAAACAACCTGTTCCCATCTGCAGCTGCAGTTTGTTCCTGCTGTATTGAACAGCCATGCACCAAGCCTACCAGGAACCTTCTTGGAAATGTATGAGTGTTTCATGCAATAAGAGTGAGAAAAGAGCCTCTTTTTACGTGTATTGCAGAATCTGCCATAATGAAGCATCAGAGAGAATTCTGTCAACCAGACACTTACTGCTGTCTCCAGCCTGGTACCAGAAGTAGGGTTCTCATCACTGGAAGAGTCTCCATGAAGAGAGCCCATATAGTGACAGCAATTAGGCTCCAGATCTGGGGGTTACCCTGGTGTGGGGCTGGGCCTCTGCCTCATGCAGCAGTTCAGGTCACCGTCACATTTGGCCACCAGAGCAGGAAGGTGCAGTTCTCAGTGCATGCATTTCACACATTATTCAATCCCAAACTGACTAATTTATCCATAAACCTTCCTAATGAGTCTGATAGTGTAGGAATGAGAGAAAGCAGCATTGTTATCTCTAAACAGCAGCAGCTGACAGCATGTTTAATCACAGGCTGCATAACAGTGACATCGGTGGAGAAGGGGATTAGACCCTTCTCCAATTAGTCACACAGCAAAGGCACGAACACAGAGCCTGAGGGTCACTGAACCCAAAACGAAGAGGAACAAATATCGAAGCTGGGGAGTCCCAGTGAAGGGGAGGCACTTGGAGCCAGGGGCAGGCTGTACTGGAGCCCTCCCCACCACCCTGAGGGCAGCCAGCATTCGAGGAGAGCCCTGGCACTGCTGCAGAACCAAAGCCACCGCTAATACCGCAGGCTCTGCACTGCCTCGAGATCTGCAGGCTGCCTGTGCCTAACAGGATTTTGCAATCCATGGTGAACATGCTAATGGGATAGAGAGGTAAAGAGTTCATCCTACTCACTTTTCTCTGCTTCTTTTCTTTTTTTCTGAGCATCTCTCTCCTGGTTTTCTCTGGCTCATCTCTTTCTGAGGTCTGCAGATTAAAAGCATTAATACGAGCCAGAAGTTATTATGTGAATCCTACTTATCACAAAGTAAATGAGATCTACTGGGCTGCAGCCTTGGAAGCCACAACCTTTGGTTAACAAGGAGTGTTGTCAAGGCCATCAGGGTTCTTTTTCCCCAGCCCCCAAGTCTGGGGGATGTGGCTCACCAGCCTGGGGGGAGCACAGGGAGAAAGGATCACAGCTGCAGGAGCTGCTGCTGATGTGCCACTGCATGTAAGGGAGCAGTGATGATGTGAAAAGTACATTGGTGGGGGCCAGAGGTTCTGCACAAACTGTGGGGAGGTGCTGGATGTGCCAGACACCACCAGGCAGGAGGGAACAGCCCTGGCACCAATGTAATGGGGGCTACAGCATTACTGCTGCCACCTCTGCTTCCACAGCAGGCAAGGTTTAGCATGTGCCCTCGCTTCTTCCTGATTCCAAATCTTGGGTTAAAGCAGTAGCTGCTCCATGGTGAAGTCCAGGTGTTTTGATTTATCTCTGAGAGATCTCATTATCAGCCGCAGCAGCAGACTCTGACCTTTCATGGCAGGGCCCCTTTGAATTTACTTTCTGCCCTAAGGTAGAAGAGAAATCATGAGAAATCAATTTTCTTTCTTCCAAGACCCCCTGTTTTCAAGAACTTTTAAAGGGCAGATAAACCATAACTGGGACATCTTCTACCTTTAAAAAGGTCCTATCAGATTTTGATTAATCAGCCTCCTACTCTCCTGTCACTTTCACAGTGGAGAGTGCTGGAGACCTCCCACCAGCCCCTCTCTGCACAGGGAGAGGGAGGAAGAGAAAGAGAGGGAAAGGGAGAACGGGAGGGAGACAGAGACTTCCAGGGCTGGGGGAGCTACAGCCACATGTGGGGAAGGCTCAGCCCCTGTGCTCGCCTGCCCTTCTGGTCCTGCTGCAGCTCCCATTGGTAGGGAGACACAGCATTGTGCCAGGTGCAGGACCTTCCATGGGCACTGCCAGTTGCCAAATCCTGCTCAACTGGTGCCATTGGTTGCCCTGTGGCTGCCTCCAAGCTTTGAGACATTTCCTGGGCCTGAAAACCCCGAGACTACCTGACTTGCCCAGCCAGTCCCCAGGCCCTTGGTGCAATCACCAGGCTCACAGAGGAGGCTGACAATGAAGGGGACAAGGTGCTCATCCCAGCCCAGGCCTCAGTTGGCACGCATGGGGGCCCGGGGAGCCCTGCAGGCTCTTTGTGGCAGCAGGCAGCCTCCTCTGCCTGCCAGATAACATACATAATTCAGGCGAAATATTCATTTAAGACTGTCTGAGCCATGGCAATAACCTAGACATTATGACAATACAGATCAATAAGCTCAGAGAGGATCCTTCCCTGAAACATGCTGCAATTGTTCAAATCAAGTCTTAATTGTGACAAGAATTGATTTCTCTTTTCTAATATCCCTGACTTTTAATTAAAAAGTAGTTAAGTAGAAAATGCATTTCCAGGATCATTTAGAGGCAGGACAATACCAAGGAGCACACACTTAAAATGCAGAAGTGGTGCCTTTTTAATACAATGGGACCGACCATAGCCCGGGGAGTTGCTCTGTGCAAGTCAGAGATGCCATAGCTGAGCAGGGCTCAGGGATACCAGGACCCCCAGGCCAGAAACCACAGCCAGTGCTCCATGCTGGCCTCAGTGGAGACATGGGCCACGTCTCCACTTGTTCTCTCCTGCTCCCCAGGGTCCTCCAGCCATCCGCATTTCACACCCTCTTGCACACACGAGTGCATCTAATAGCTCTGATTATCCAGCAGACTCCAGTGCTTTGCTTTGCCCTTCTACACAGCACATGGCAGACGCTGGCAGGGAGGACAGGACAGACAGGGAGGGCAGGACCAGGCAGCACAGCTGCCACTGCGTGAGGGCAGGGCAGTTGCTGCAGCACCAGCTGCCCCAGGAGCTCAATGGAGTGAGCACAGCCCCAGCACAGCCTTCTGTGTTTCTTGGGATGGTCCCAGGATGTGTCCACAGCACAGAAGAGGCTGGTAGGAGGGAGTGCTGAAACCCCTGTGAAGGGAGGGGGTGAACCAGCCTTTTTTTTTTAATTTCCCAGCAGTGTCTCAGTGGCAGCAGCACAGCACAGTGAGAGTGCAAGGAGCCAGCTGTGAACCAGATATTTCTCACCTTAATCTGATTGGAGGGAGACCATTAACATCAGAGACTCCATTAAAAGAAGTAGTGGCCTTTTATCTACTAATCAAGAATCATAAAGGAAAACACTTTGGAAGACACCCATAAATGCTCATGAGAAGGAAGGGGCTGCACAGCCCCTGGTCTGAGTTCCCCACGTACAGATCCTCCTCTGTTTCGATGAACTCACCTGCAGAGTCTTGCTAAAGGCCAGCAGTGGTGGGATTTGGAGCAGCAGCCCAAAGCAGGGAGAGGTCCAGCTTCCAGAGATCTTGTCTCTGCATTAAAAGTGGCTGGAATAGGTTTTGGCCATTCTCACAGAACATGTCTGGTATTTACTCTGCTGGTGAGTTTCTAAGTGGTCAGACACTGCGGCAAATCCTGTTTCCCTAGGTCTGATTAGATTAGAGCAGTGGTGCTGGAGAGCTTGCTGATATTGCCAGGAAAGGAGAGTAAAGACTGAAGAAGATTCTCAGAAACATCCCTATCCACTATTCCCCACAGCCCTTGTTCATGCCAGTCAGAGATGCAGAAGCATCACCCTTGCAAACACAGCCCATTTATTTATATCCCTTGACTCATCAAATAAAAGTCAAACCACAAACAGTGAGAAATGGTATCGTGGCTCTTTGAACCCCCCAGCAGCCAAACAATGCTGCATCCCTGCCAAAAATCACCATCTGCCTGCCCCAAAAACCTCTTTCCTAGAAAAGGTAAATCCAGCAACCAAGTACTGGACTGCCCCAGAAGGAAGGACAGTGCTGGCTGGCAGTGTCACTGGTCTCAAGGAGGAGTGGAATAGCCCAGACAAGTTCCCTGAAGAATTTGTGGGGCTATAATACCTTTTTGTGCTGTTAAGCTTTTAATTCATCCAGCTTTGTTACCTTGGGTTATTTTATTCTCTAAATCAAACAGCCCCCATAATGATAAAACCCTTGGTTAACACCACTGGGCTCTTGCCTAAAACAACAGCACACAATCTCCTGCCTTTTAGTTCGATTTTGCTGGCACTTGGGACAGGATTAAAGAGAAATAGCTCTCCTAATTCTTCCAATATCCTTCAGCAAACATCAGTTTGGACCAAAGAGGACACAGGATGCCATTGTTAGTAATTCTAAAGAAGCTCTTCCCTTGCAGATGGTTGGGGACCCTTGATGGCACCCCAGGCTTTGAGATACTCACCCCAGGCCTGGAGCAGCTGCCAGTCAGCACCACACTCAGGCACTTAACCAGCCTCCCTTCTTATCCGAGGGTTTTCATCCCTGTTCAAACCCTTAGCAGAGGTGCTGCATGGAGCACATGCACAAAGGGGCTGATGTACAATTTGTGACTCTTTTTGCTCAGACAGAAATTAGCATTTTGCCTTTGAAGGGGAGGATGCAGTGCTACCTTCTGCTGCAGGACTGGGAGCCAGCAGGACCTGTCCTCACCACATCAGGAGCTGGAGGGTCTTTCTTGCCACAGTCCCTCCAAGCACCTCTCCCAGCCACAGCCCTTCCAGGGACAGGACTGAGCCCTCACCACAGCAAGCCTGAAGGCCCTTGAGCTGCCCACAGCTGCCATCCTTACCCAGCCCTTTCTCACTGTCAGCTCAGCTCAGCTCACTGTGTTTTGGCCAACAGCTTGTCTCATCTCTGCCTGCAATGGGTGCAGTTTGGATTCTGCCCTCCCTCACTCAGTGCCAGCCTGCCCGGACTGCCTGCCAAGGAACCCACGGGACATCTTATCCCACTTTCCATTTACTGCTGCGTTTCTGGAGCTGTTCATCATCCAACTAGCTCAAGTGTTGAAGCATCACAGTGACCTTTTCCAAACAAGCCAGAATTTTCCAGCCAGACACCTCTGGCTTTGTGTCAAGTTCCAGTTCCCCAGCCAGCAAGTCCCAGTGCCTGCCAGTCAGTACATTCACATCCAGTCATTAAGCTCACATCAGCTGTCGAGCCACTGTTGCAGTGCCAGGATGGCTGTGGTCAGTGCTGACACCTCTCCAGGGCTACCCCATGCCTGCAGAAAGATTTACTTCACCAGACATCCCCAGAAGGGAATGTGGCAGTTGGTCTGGGATGGCTTGCCATCCATTCCCATCTGATAGGATGCCATGAGGAGGATTGCCTCTGTTTTCACTGGCTACAAACATAGCTAACATGGGGCTCCGTGCTGCTGGAGCCCTGCAGCACTGTGACTGGAGCTGAGGAAGAACCCTCACTCGGTGTAGGGCTGTGGTTTGTGTTTTGTTTCCTCCTGTAATTCTCTGGTCCTGACCTCGCAACTATTAACTCTCCGAATCTGACCTTAAGCCTTGCTAAATGGATTTCTCCTCTGTGTTACTGTAAGGGCTGTACAATGCCAGGAATGATGCTCAATCAGGGCGTGCTGGAGAAGCACAAGGTCTCAGCAGGGCATAGGCTGCACAGGGCTGGAGGCTCTGCCAGCAGCACAGACCCACACCACGTTACACTTCTGCCTGCCTGCAGAACAGAGCGATGGCAGAAACCTCAAGGAGTTCTGCTGGGCTGGGAAGCAGCAAGGTCCATAGCAGGAGCCCAGGGCTGTGCAGAGGCCAAAGGAAGGAGCTGTGCAGAGCCAGACCACCAGCACGTGCCAGACGGCTGGGCCAAGGTGGGAAGGTCAGGTATGCACTGAGAGCTGGCTGCCACTGCACATCAGCCTCGAGAGACATTCTCTGGCCCTGGCACCTCTCATCCACCAGCCTGGGCCACGGGCACATCACAGTACTGATGATGTCACTGGAGGGAAGCACGAGCCTTCAGGTGCCAGGTAGACTGCAGAGAGCAGTGAAGTAATTGAGTATTGACTGAGATGTCCCAGGTGAGCCCTGGATACACATTACATTCAGCTTAACTCAATAATTACCATTTATATTATCCCTTCCCACACTCTCTTAAGCTACAGGGTCTGTAATTAGCTACTTGGTTTAAGTGTAAAGTTTTAATCAATTCATATCATGAAGTAGAATTGCTTCTTAAAGATAACGTTGCACATTCTAGCACGCTGTATCCCTCTGTAATGCTTTAACCGAAATGCAAGCTTGTCCCAGTGAGTGAGCAAAGGTGCTACAAATCAGGCACTGGGATGCAAAACTTCTGCAAAGCCAAAAGGAAGCAACAAATGCACAAACAATTCAGTACAACCCCTCTGAGAACCATTCCTGCTCTGAGCCCCAGGAAGACATGCCAGGCTGCAGCTCCCACTGCTGCCTCAACCCCAGCGCCACACCCAGCATCCACAAATGCATTTAACTGCTGATTTATCTTTGATTCCATGTAATTTAGTTGTTAGAAGAGTTTTAGTTTAGGACTTGATGTGTTTATAGAAAAGTGTCAGCTCAGCACATCAGCCCAGGGTGGTTTCAGACCAGACAAGTTCTCTCGCCATGTCATGACAGCTCTGAAACTTGCACAAATATAAAATCCCTAAAACTTCCCAAACAGACACCAGCCATACAGAGACTTAGAGAAAAACCTTGCAAAAGGCACAGTAAATTACTGAACTTTTAGCGTTGGTCTGAATTAAAATGATAAACTAAAGTTTTTGCTTGCTGAAAGCTGTTTCCGTGTTGTGGCAGCAGCAGATGGTCTTTCCTGGAGGTGAAGTATTTTGAAGATTTGCCAGTGAAGAGAGAATCAGAGGCTTAACATATGTATTGTAAGATGTAAGAGGAGAGTACCTGGAGGTGCAGCTCAGAGGATGGGATGGACTGACCCAGCTACCTGCTTATTGGGATCCCTTCATAATTCCTCAGGAGGAAAATCCTGATGGCCACAGCCTTCCCTCCATTCACACCAACAGCCTGTTCTGGCTCTGTTTTATGAGTTATTAATTCCTAATAAGTAGAAAACTGCCTCACGGGCTTTGGACAAGAATATTTACTGTATCAGAGACAATATACAATGTATATTTCCAGCAAAAACCAGAGTTTGAATGTTGACGTATCTTTAATAATGATAAATGAAGAATTTATGGATGCAACCAAAGTTCACATGAGAATTTTGATTCATGATCACACTCAGCTCAGGTGGAGCCATCAAGCCCAGACCCAGCATCTTGTCCCTGATTTGGACACCATCACATTGCTCACCTGCACGCTGGTGACAGCCAGTCCCCCTTTCCCTCCTGTGCTGTGGGGCTGCAGACTGACCATGTAGGGCCTGATCCCCTCCCCTGCCAGCCGCAGGCAGCTGTGCCATGGGAAGCATTGAGCTATGTGTCGTGAGCCAGGGCTCTGACAGCTCCCCAGTCAGCCAGAGAAATGCTAATTGCAAAGCAAGTAATTAGTGGCTATAAGATATGACCAGTACAATTACACTGAGGATTTTTTCCTCTGTCTGCCCAGAGTCTTGGCACGGAACAGTCTCATAATTAGGTGACAAAACTGACAGGCAGCTCCAGTGAAACAGCCTGTCCTCACCCTCTGCAGAGGCTCCCCAAGTGTTCTGCACCAATAATTACTAATCAAGTTATTTCTCTCAAGATTAAAAAAGTGTTCCACAGGTAATTTGCCCATAATAGCACAGGCCTGATGCTGGCAAAGAGCCCACGCCAGCAGAGCCCAGCAGCTCTGGGGTGGCTCCAGTGCCAGCATTACAGCCCCTTCCCTGAGGGACACCCACTCCAGCTTGGGACCCCCTTTGTGTCCCCATGAGCTCTGAACTGCTGTTCCATCCCCCCCAAATTGCCACACAAGGGCACTCAGTGCATCCCACGACCACCCAGGACCTCCAACACATCACGACAGGTGTCGTGAAGGACTGTTTTAGGTCACTTAAAGAATCACCAGCAAAGGTGATCCCAACACAGCCAGGATCCCAACACAGTGAGCAATGGACTAGACAGAGTGAGGAAGCAGCAGGGATCCTGAAATGTTCTGGTCCCTCCAGACTGTCAGTGGGCACAAGGATAATCAGTCTGGGGAAGATGAAGGGACACAAGGGCAGCAGTGTGTCTGAGCCACATCTCTGGAGCTCCAGCCTGCTGCCCCACACCAGAGTCACCTGGTGCTCACCTGTATGGGGACATGCCCTCCTCAACACTGCTTCATCCCAGGTATTGCTGCTATGCTCAGTGATGATGTAATCCAGCTGCATTTTCTAAAACTGCTTGGGAAAAAAGCCCACTAGTCTGTAATTAGTCATTACCATACCGACCTGGAGAGCAGCTGAACAAACCACTAATATCGAACAAACAACCAAACAAAACCTGTAATGGCTGCTGTCAAGCACAGACCAACGCTGACGGATGCCCTCGTAGCAGCACAGGAGAATAATTTGTGAATTGCCATTGATTTCCAAAATCAAAACATAAATTTTGCTTCACAATGGAAGTATCATGGGAAGTTTTGTTTTTAGTAGGTGTTTTGTCTCCCTGTGATTTTTAGTGGGGGAAATAACATTTACTCCAGCTAAGCCCACGGAGTCCTTGTGACACAAACTTGCTGGTTAAACTCAGACACCTGCCTCTGGGTCTGACCTGGATCATTGCAGGGAGTCCTCAGAATTCTCTTCAATGCTGGTGTGGCTCCTGAGTCAACCCCATGAGCACTGCTAGCCACTCACACCAGCGTGGCAGGAGGGGTCCCAGCCCCCACTGTATTTCAGTGCAGAGCATCCTGCTGCCAGGGAGAACAGTGCAAGACTGCCTGTCCAATGAGAAGCACTGAAGCCTGTAATTTGGACCCAACTAGGTGCCCACTGATGCTTTTGAAGGGCGCAACACCTCCTCCACCACTGCCCCATACGCAGATCCGGCCCACAGCTTCACCCCAACAGCTCCTGTCTGTGACCAGCAAACTCCACAGTTCCCACCCCACCACCTTCCAACTTGGCTCCACTTTTGGGCAGGAGTTCAGCACTTCCCTGTGAAACCCAAATCCCCAGCACTGGCCTTGATCTGCTCCATCTCTTTAGCAGAACATCTGCCATGCCGCACACGCTGCGAGTGCTCTTGCTGCTGCACCAACAGCATTAGTCCCGCTGCTGCCAACAGAACGTGAGGCAGGACTGAGCCTGCCCATGCCTGGCAATCTGAAAACATGAGAAACCACCTCTCTCTGTCCCAGCATACAAGAGCCACCAGGGCCTCTGAGCAATCCTGCTCAGCCCTGCAGACCCAGCAGCTGGGGGCAGCTCTTCCCACAGCAGCAAACACCGGCCATACCTGCCACTGGTCCATGCTCTGCTCAGCTTCCAGCAGCTCCACGTCTGTGTTCTCCTGCATCCACAGCCTTTTGTCATTATCTAAGCCATGACAAACCCATTATGATAGTAAAGATTGGAATCATTGTGATCCCAGGCAGAGGCCCACGACTGGCCCAGAGGAGCAGCAGCGTTTTGCACATGGCAGTAACAAATTACTGAATGTCACCTTATGATTTATCACTGCCTTGGTTTCCAGACAGTGATATTGTTTCCCCCAGGGGAGCAGCCTTGTGGGTGCCAGCACATCTGCTCTGATTGAGCCTCCAACAGGGATGATTTTGCTTATTTTATTGGATTGGAGCATCCCCAATAAGTATGTTGTCTCCTTGTCTGAGTGATGCCTTTGCCATATGACACTGAATTTACATCCCATCCACTGCATACAACTGCTCTGACAACTGGAAAAGCACCATATGGGGTGAGGACACACTCCAGGAACTCAGTCCCAGCAGGTCTTTGCCATACTCGTGAATGTGCCAGAAACGTCTGCAGGTGACAGGCCCTACACAGCACTGCGACGTGCTTTCATCTTCAAAGATGCTTTAAGATGCAAAGAAATTAACAGCAGCTTCTCCTGGGCACGGCTTTTGGCTGCATGGGAGTCTGAGATACCAGGCTGGCACGGCAGAGAGATTGCTGGAGCCTGTTTGCAAGCTTGAGCTGCTCTGAGGAGGAACAGACAGGAGGGCAGAGACAGCCCAGAGAGCACAGCTGCCTTGGGCACTGGCTCTTGGGAGGCTCCCACTGCAGCTGCCAGTGGGAACGGCCCAAGTGGAGCTTGTGCCAGTGCAGTTACTGCTACTGAGACCCCCCCTCGCCACACAGAAGTGAGGACAGACCCCTCCGAGCCAGCCCTCCCTCTGTCAGCACCCCCAAAATGGGCTGGGGTACACCAGCAGGGGCAGGGCCACAGTCACCCAGGGTTTGAAACACATAGCAAACAGCCCTCCACTCCCTGGCATGACACCTCCAGCCACTGGAGCCAGGAGCCATGTCCCTTAGTGCCAGCAGCCACCTGGCCTGTGCCCCTGGGCTCGATGGGACAACAGCCTGGCCTCACCACCAGCGCCTGGCTTGTCCTTACCACTGGCTGGTAGCAGGGATTGTGGCTCCAGATATCCCTTTCATCTCGTCATGGGCTGCTGGATTTAATTCCCTGAACTTTGGTATAAAGTGAGGGTCCCATCCAGAAAGCAATTTGTGTTTCTCGGAGCAGGCAGTCAGAACATTTCCCATTAAAACGTAAATTTAGCCATGTTTTCTGGCATCTCTTTTCCTTCCTTAAGGTAAGAAGAATATGAACTTGTATTATTTTTTCCATCAATAATATCTTCCCCTCAGTTTTGTTTTAAGGAAAAAAGCTGCCTGATATACACCTTTAGCAAATTAAATTTGAATTGATTCTGACAGCACAACAGGGATCCAGATTACAGGGAGATGTCCTGGCCTAATTGTAGTCATTGCCAAGAAGTTATTTGCACAGCATTAACCACAGAGGGCACAAGTAGAGCAAACATGATCTCTGCACCAAATGCTCATCTCACCAGCATTCCCAGCTGGCTGCAGGACCAGCTTGTTCCCAACACCAGCAGCACCTTGATGGTGTCTCTCAGGAACATCCTGGATGCCTTAGCAAAACTAAACTCCTGGATGGAGTTCAGTTTTACTGTAATCCCAGCCATCCTCAGCCAGGCACAGCAGAGCCCCACTGGCCGCTCCCTCTGCCAGCCCTGGGGCTCCCACGTCAGCCAGGTGTGGTGGATCCTGCCCTGCCAGCGACCCCTGTCCCTGCTCCACCATCAGTCCCTGCCCCACCACCAGTCCCTGCCCCACCACTTGTCTTGCCACAGCAGCAGGCACACAGCAGAGGAGAATGGATGTCTGGTAACCTGCAGGAGATTTTGGCCAAACATGCTCAGAATAATGAAACCAACTGTCCCGCTCACTGCAGGCTTTAAAAGATGATGTTTCATGATTAAAACCCCAAATCCCTGTGAACTCACCACTTCTTTTGCTTTCAGACACCTGGAGGCAGGGAAGGGATCTCTCCACACCTTGGGAAACCTGTCAGCATTTGAAGGGTGTTTAGAGAATACAACTCTACTCCAGGGAGAAAAACCTGAACGTTCTCCTCTGCCCACATTGTGCAGGTAACTGCCACAAGCTTGGGAGCTCCTCGTTCCCCAGAAATCTCATCCAGTCAAGCTGTGGCTGATGACAACGTGCACCTGACAGAGCTGCAGCCAGGCCACTCGCAGCCCCTGTGGGCAGAGTTAATGGGGAGCACCACCCCAGACCCCGGGGAGAGCAGGTTCATCAATAAAAATGAATGGTTTCATTGCAAGGGGGGATCTGATCCAGTGCTTTCCCTATCCCAGGGACCAAAGTGCTCCCTAGGGCCACCATGGCTTTCCTACAAGACTGCCCCTGGAACCCAGTACATCTTGGACTGCAATGGAATGCTCTGTCCCACAGCAGCTGCAAATGAATCAGCAGTCTCAGCCAGCATTAATTATGCAGAAAATCATTTGCTGGTAAGAAAAAAAAAAAGTTCTCATTTAATCAAAATTAAATTAATAGTTAATTTAATAATTCCACAGTGAAAAGCCCTTGACCTCTGGACCTCTCCTCCCTGCACGCAGGGACTGTTCATGGCTCCTGCAGCAGTGACATCCCATGGTACCCCAGCACTTCCCCACCCCAACCTGCACTGCCCAGAGCCCCCTCCCCAGGGACTCCCTGCAGCCATCCCCAAGGCATCAAGACCAGAGTGGGTAAACCACAGCTGTACCGAAAAAGGGAGAAAATAGAGAAGAGGTGGGGGAACACAGACCATGTTACCTTTGAGCCCCTGAAAAATTCCAGTCCAAATAAATATTTTTTTAAAGGACTGGAAAACAGGAAGAAGAACAGCCAGGCAGATCATCCTCCAGAAAAAGGAGCTGAGAGCAAATCTGACAAATGTACCTGGGGTGACCTGGAAGAGGGAATGCTATCTGAGGAAAAAGACTCTCCAGATGACCAGATGTCCCTTCTGTCTCTGTCATCTACACTTCTACAGACTAATTCCTTAAATCAGTATCCTGTGGAAATTTGCCCGGCACTCTGCCAATTCTGGAGCTGGAAGAAGGATATGTATGCGTGGTGTGCAGAAGGAAACTGGGTTTTTACAATAGGCCCTTACAGTCTGCGAGGATAAAATAAAAAAACCCTCACTCTGAGCTCCCAGCATCTGGCAGGGCAGGCTGGGCTTCATCTGGAAGCATCTCCCCAAGTAATGAGCTATGCTCAAGGCATTACAAGAAAATAAATCAGAAGAAGATTAACATAAATACTGTTTGAAAGACTTAATCAGCTGCAAATTGCAATTTTGTGTTTCCAGCTTAATTAGCCTGAGTCTGGTGTTCATTGTATTGGGAAGCAGAACAAGGGCAGTAGCAGCAGCATCACAGATCTCTGGCTGCAGTGATGGGAGGAAAACCTCTCCCTGGTTAGGGCTCTTGGATGCCTCAGACAGCAGCACGCCCAACAACTCCAACAGGGCTGGAAAGGGGTCAGACACCAAGCAGCTTCACCTCCAATACCAACCCTCGCCCAGGCAGCTTGGCCTGGTGTTGCTAGTTTGAACCATTGCTGCACAAGTTTGAATTGGCTCTGCTAGTGAGGTTCTACAGATGCATTTTTGTTTGCAGGGCAAGTGCTAATTAAAATGCAAACCATGTATCTCCTGCTCTGAGTGCTCATGCCAACGTGATTTCCACAAGGGCTGCAAACACAAGGGTCATCCTGGTCTGTGAGTAGGCTCATGAAGGTGCCTATAGTCCCACCTACCATATTTCCAAAGGCACCTCCCCACTCCAGCAGAAGCTGTGTCTGATCCCCACATCCCAGCTGGGCTGGGGGTGTATTTTCACCGTGTCCCAGCAGACAGGTCACTGTGTCCTCGTCACTCCCTACAGCGGCCGGTCCCACCACCATGTCCCCTGCTCACAGCACACAGGGCTCCAGTCACTCGGTGCAGCAGCAGGGTCCTGGTTTGGGAAGTACCAAGGACACCTGAATAAGCAACAAACCCTGGGTTTGCTCCGTGCTGGCGCGTGCTTGGCACCTCAGCTGGTGCCAAGCTCATCATGCTGACAGTGCAGTGCCCTGCAGACAGCCAGAAGCCAGAGGAAAGAGAGAATTTATAGTGCCTGCAATTTCTGCAAGGGAACGACAGCACAAGCCTTTTCACCCATGCCTGGTGCATGGCTCATGCTCTTGATGGTGGTGGTAGAAATAAAGCTTGTCGCTTGCAGGGACACTGAACACTGGCAGCAGGGAATGAGCCATGAGCAGAGGCACCAGTTGAGATGGTGACACGTTTCTCCAGTTTTCTGCCCACCAAGGCTGTTTGCTGATGCCACTCCACGTTGTGGCCAAGACGAGGCTCCAGGCATCCCAGAGCAGATGCCAGAGCCAGTCCCATTCAGGCAAGGCAGCTCTTCCCTAGGGCTGTGCCTCACCTCGGGGACGATCACTCCCCACCCAGCTGGAGGAAAGGAGCCCTTCCTGGCTGTGAGGGCACCAGCTCCACCTGCATGTTTCAGAATCCCTAAGGGGAGGAGGAGGACCTGCTGCAGCAGGGAAGCAGCTCCTGGAGGCCCCTCTGCTGCATGACTCAATCGGTGACCATGGCTCAGCTGCTCCACTGGTGTAGGGCAGAGCCACCAGCCTCTGCCACCACAGAGTGCAGGGCCACAGCTGCACCCAGTTATCGATGGTGCAAGATCAGCTTGTCTGAGCAGGGAAATACATCACTGGGAAGACAGGAAACATTTGGGAAGTGGATGGCAGGTGTGGGTGATGGATGAGCACTGGAGGAGCCCAGCAAGGATCGATGAATAGCTGATGAGCTGAGGAGTGAGGCAGGGGTTGCTCACTGTGCAAATCCAGCAGGGAAATTGCTCACTGTGGTGGGAAGTTGCAGCGAGCCCCCTTTACAGCCCCGCAAGCATGGGGGCACCAGGGCAGCGGTTCTGGCTCTGCTCAGTGCCCGTGTGAACTGGCAGATGTGGAGTCACCTGCCCAGATCCACTGACCACCAGAGCCCACAGAGGGACCCCCAGTGCCCCACTCTGTCCCCTCTGCTCCACCAGACCCTCTGCTCAGAGCAGTGCGTGCCAGCACTGTGGGGACAGGTGGGCAGGACAAGGGGTCCTGTGCAGGCAAAAGGAAGTGACCCCTCTGATTTCCCTCAGCCCCTC
This sequence comes from Picathartes gymnocephalus, assembly GCA_013390045.1. Lineage (NCBI taxonomy): Eukaryota > Metazoa > Chordata > Aves > Passeriformes > Picathartidae > Picathartes > Picathartes gymnocephalus. The sequence goes on from WEKY01035176.1 coordinate 437,762, forward strand.
CATCCCTCAAGATACTTGAGGGGGAAAGGTAAGGTAAGAGCAGAGATGCAGAGAAGAGGAAGCAGCCAGAGATCCCTCATGCACCCACTCTGCAAATGACAGTAACTCACCCAGCCTAATGCTTTGGGAATTTTATAGCAGAAGCTCCAGACAAGCAATGATGACTCTGGGGTCAGCTGTGTGTGCAGTGCAATCCATGAGCAGTGCCTGAGACTGCTTGTGAGCAGTAACAACAGAAAACTCCTCCATGGCCCTCAAGACATTGGGAAAAACCATCCCAGGGCAGGCTGTGCAAGGGCTGGGTGCAGGCCCTGGCACTCCACACACATCCCACGGGCAGCACTGGGGACCCTGGTGGAGCTGCTCCACCCAGGGACAGGGGCTCCACACCCCATGCCGCCCCCTCCTTGCTTCCCAGTGACGTCACTTTTCAATCAATGATAAATACCAGTGGACACTTTCATATATTCCCTCTTTACTTCAGCTTAGCACCATTTCAGAGCAAAATCAAGAGAGAATTCTACATTTAAACAGGGGAAGATCATCACGCCAAGAGCTTATTTCATTCTCTGCATTAGGAGGAAGCAGGTTGTTCTGAGCAGCTCTAGCCCAGGTTATCTGAATATTGTGAATTTCCAGAAGCACTGACAGTTTCACCTCAGTAGTAGGTTTCAATCACATTTAGAACAGAGAAAAGCAGCCAGAGAACACCACAGCTGTAACACCATCAAAGCCCCAAACCCCTCTACTCCATGTCTGCTTTCCTTCCAGTGCAGATAGCACAGGATGAGCACTCAAGAGTGGGTGGGGCACACAGGGCCTTCCCCACACCATCCTGACAACAGTTTAACTTTCATAATCACTGTATTCACAGAGCCTGACCAGGATAACAGAACAGACATTTGGGAATGGTACAGCAGCACAAAGAAGTCAGAAAGGGTTTTCCAGCCTTTCTTTTTTAATTTTTTTTTTATTTACCTTGACATAACCCATCGACCTTATTAAACAAGGCCATGATCCCCCACTCCTGAGTGCACAGGCACACAGTGCCCAGCTCCACCAGCTCCCAGTCCCAAGGGTTAGGAAGATTCTGATACCAAGCCATACTTCTTCAGGATTTCAACTGTGGGTGTTAGTGCACTGCAGGGAGAAACAGAGCCATCAAACAAATGGTTTGGAGCATTAAACGGCATTTTCTGGGGAAGAGCAATCAGCGAGACACAGGAGTGGACTTGGAGCCAAGGAGAGCATGAACTCCAGAAACTACAGCTTCACACAGAAGCTGTGAAAAAGTGGAATTTAAGAGCTCCTGAGGATTTCTGTATGTGCTCATAATTAAGTTAACATTAATGGGAAGGTGGAACTACTGTGGGAAGCGAAGCAAAGCAAACAAAACAAAGCAGAGCAAAACAAAGCAAAGTAATGGGTGACCCAGCCCTATCCAAAAGCTTTGTTTCATTTAAAGCAAAGGAAAAACCCCAGCTACACTCACCAGCCAGGCCGGATGATGGAGAATTTCCCCGACACAGATAAGTCAACCACAGTTGACCCCAGGCGACACTCTGGGCTCTGGATGTCTCCTATGGGGCCTCCATCAATGACCAAGGACAACTGAGGCCACAAGTCCTGGAATTCCTGCAAGACATCTGTGGGTAACAGTCCTGACAGTGGCTTGTGAGTATCACTTAAGTAAAATAAAAATATAGCAACAGAGCAACCCTTGGTGTATTGCTAAAGCTGAGTTCAACTGAGAGAGCCTGGGGCTCTGCCAAACTGCCCCAGTGACATCCCTGAGGGATGAAAGAACCTCACCAGTACAGACAGGGTGCTGCCCTGAGAGCTGATGTTGGCGCTTGTCAAAGCCAGCGGCCCCGAGCAGGCACGAGCCAGGTCTCTCATGAAAGGGTGGTTTGGAATGCGAACACCAACCAGCTGCAGGGAAGGAGAGGAGGGTTTTACACACAGAAACTGGTTTTAATTTTGCACTGCCTAAAGTTCTCTTGACTTAAAGCTGAAGATCTAGAGAACTGACAGATCTACATCTGCTGAACCAGCAATAACACACGACTTAAGTCAGGCCCTAGCGCTGGTTTATGCTGTGTCCAGGTCAGCCACAGGGAGCAGGACAACACATGGACCACTTCTGGGGACAGGCAAGGACAAATGTCACAAGAGCAGCACCAAACCAGCCCCTGGCCCCCGAAGCGCTGACATCAATCGTGTAGCCAAGACCTACCGATGTGAATGGATTCAAGTCATTATTCAGCTCTTCTGAACGCTCTAAGACCAGGGTCACCGGTCCCGGGAGCAAGTCCCGCAACAGCTCATCGGGAACATTCACGTGGCAGTACCTGTAGGGCCAGAGACAGCTGGATCAAGCTGTGCACACGCTGTCGCCCGGGCTGCTGGGCCTCAGACAGCTCCGGCACGGCCCTCCCATCCCTTCCGTGGGGCTCCGGGTCCGCTAGGGGAGGTGCTGCATCCCGCCGGGAACGCCGGGCAGCCCCGCAGTCTCCGCGCCCACCTGTAGAGCCGCTCCACGTCGCCGAGGCAGATGGCGAGCGGCTTGGCACCGTTCCGCCCCTTCAGGCTGTAGATGCTGCGCACGGCGGCCGAGTCCTGGGCTAGGCAGGCCACGCCGTACACCGTGTCCGTGGGCACCGCCACCAGCCCGCCCGCCTGCAGGGCAGCGGCCGCGGCCTCCACCGCCTCCCTCCAGCCTGCGCCACACCAGGCGCCAGCGGGGCCAGCCGGCACCTGCCGCCACCGGCCGGGGCCCCCGCTCTCCGGTGCAGCCCAGCCCGGC
>WEKY01035176.1:441118-458282 GCA_013390045.1 Picathartes gymnocephalus
GCGGGCGGCGCGGGGCCCTGAGGAGCCCCGGGGGCGGCGGCGGGACCGAGGATCGGCCCCGCGGGAGGGCCCGAGGGGTTTGGGGCTCCGGGAACGCCCGGTCGATGGCGGGGGAACACAGGGACCGGTAACGGCGGCACCGCCGGGCTCCCCCCCCGCCCGTGGCCTTGGATGCCGCTCGGTCGCGCTGCGTTCGTGCCTTATCGCAGTAAATTTACACTTCAAAATAAAGCGTGACGGCCTTGGTCTGTATCCCCCCACGCCCCCGTCTGCTCCTGAGGAGGAGGCACGCGTGTTCCGAAGGCTGGTTCTTCCCTGGCTGCTCTGGGATCAGGACCAGCCCGAGCCGACGCTGGAGAGGCTGCAAAGGCATAAACCCCGTGCTGTGCTATGGCCCCTACTCAAGCCCTGCCCAGAGCCAGTCCTGGAGTCAGAGAGGCAGGACCTGAGCAGGAGCCAGCTACGGGCCGAGATTGGAAGTCTGCGGTGGGAGATTCCCCAGTTCTGGGTTTCACCTCCCACTCACACCTCACGGCACCACAGCGGCCAAGTAGACCAGTGCTGGGATTGGGAGGAGGATGGAAAGGAAAACGCAGCCTTTCAGGGTTGGAATTCCTCTTCCTAAAGGGACAGGGCAGGACGCTCACATTCCTCTCCCGCAGAATACTCTCACGAAAAACTATTATAACACAATGTTTAAATAAGCATTTAATTAGGATTCCATTAGTATTAATATTGCTTTCAATTCCAAAAAGGTTAATTTCCACTTCTTTGCAGATATTTCAAAGTACAATATTAACTTCATACAAAATGAGCAATTAAGCAAACACCATTATTTCACATTCTTCAAAAAATACAAATTCATATTTACTCTTTTGGGTTTGGGAGATGCTCTTCCTTTGGAAGTACTGTACCTGTAACTAACATCTTCACATTGCTCAATGTAAGCACATTTGTTCCCATGTTTCAGAGTTAAATAAATTCCTTTATTACCATACACACATTCTTGAGAAACTGGGGTTTAATTTAGCCGTCTCCAAAGCCCCAGGCAGTGCAGCCCCCAGCCCTGACAGCTCTGCTGGAGCTGGAGCTGCCTTCGGGTGCAGAGCCAGGCTGGGGTTTGCCAGCACTCGGCCGGGTGAGACAAAACCGAGCAGGGTCAGCCTGAGCAGCGGGAGGACAAGAGCCACTAACCAGGAATACCAGCGACTGCAACTACAGCACTGCAAACACACCCTCGAGTCTGCTGGAAAAGGTCATGTGAAAAAAATATTTTTTAAGAAAAAGTAGAAACTGCATTTATTTGAGAAAGTGTACACTGGATAATGAACCAAATTTTGGCCAGCTTGCACACCACTGCAGCATGGTGTGGGGCTTCACCTAGTTCCAAAAACACACACTCAGACTATGTACACTACTACATAAATATCCAGTTTAATTTGCATTTCTCAGTGCAGACACAGAATCCAACTTCTAGAACATGTGATAGATATCGAGACAAGACAAAAAAAGTTAAAAGTTCAGCCCTGTCCGTGAGAATTGACTACAGGTAACATTTATAAAAACTTGACATTGCTTCCAAAATATGTTACGGAAAAAATAGTGTACAATTAAAAACTCTGCAGTCAGAAATTCATAGGGTTTATTAAAGACATGCTCTCCTTTTTTGCCTTACAGTCCAAACTGACTCCAACAGTTCTGCCAAGCTAGCTCAGGTAACTCCTGCCAAGAACTTTTCACCCACAGATCTCAAATCATTTCACAGAGACAACACTCTGTCCTCGTTCCATGGGGAGGATCCGAGGCACGGCGAGGTTCTGTGCCTTGCCTGGTGTCTCCCGGCCAGCAGTGGAAGCGAGGACGTGACACCAAGAGTTTGTCTGCTCTGCCCCGCTGACCCGGCTGCCTCACCTCAAGAACCAACCCAGCAACAGCTGCTCATCTCCAATCCCCTCCAAGGACAACTAAGGGACCGGCTGGCCCCAGCTCTGAACCCAGTTTATCTTGGAGTAGGAGTGCTGTAAACAGTTCACAGCATTGATGCAGATCAAGGACAACGTTGTGGATGGCTACGGCCATGCCACCCCCAAGAAATAAGGCAGTAAGAGGACATGAGAAACCATCTTGAAGAAAAATTTCAAAGGTGCAACATGCCTGATTGAGAGCAGCTTGTCACTTGTGTTCCCACGTGGGTGACAGAACGAGGACAGGGGAAGGAGGACACACATCAAGGGACACAGCATGTCCAACAGGAGTGACAAGCAGCCCCCAGAAAGCGTGAGAGAAAAGGCTGCTGAAGCACAGTGCTCTCAGAGGGTTATTTGCATAGATTGGACATTTGCTAATGATGCATAATTTGTCTGGGGCATGGGGGAAGGGCAGCACAGCACCCACCACACCTGTTCTGTCAGACAGACACACACAGACCACGCGGGACAAGGATCTTTAGCTACAGGTATTGCACCAAGTTAAGTGCTCATCTTTGCACACCCCTGTTAACTTTTACTCAGAGCAAAAATAAACTTTGTGAAAGTATATACAAAAGAAATTGCAGCAATTGGGTTAAAGATAAAATAACCTAAAGTGCATTTTAGATACCAGTATGAGGTTCTGCAAACTTATCTTTCTGGGCACACTCAGCATTACACAAGTGTCCAACTCGTACTTTGTTCCATGTAATTCAGTACCAGCATTCAATCAGTCCTGATTTTCCACCCCCCACGCCCCCCCACCTACAAGCACAAAAAGCAATTTCTCCAACCTTCAGCTGCACACTGAGTTTGCTTGCCTGGGTCCTTGTGTGGTGACTAGAGCTACCAAAGTCAGTAACTTGACCCCTCTCTACATGTTTAAGCTTCTACACCCATCTAGAAACTGCAAGTGACCAAGTAAACCCCTACTAGCACAAAACAGGTGACCTAGAGCAGTGCAGTTTTGCTCTCTGACTGATAATTAAAGGGGTTCATGCAGACTTTGTAGAGGCAGGCACGCTGTTCCCAGAGGCTCCAGCACATTAACTTTTTTCTGGAAATCCAACTTCTTATCAGATCTGTAAGGGCAGAAACTCTCCCTTTTGTTAACCATGTAATAGTGAATATGCTAAATGCTGGGGCAGCAAGGAGGGGACAGGAAAATCTCTGGCCTTGCAGAATCTCAGGGCTTTGCTGCAGCTGCCCTTGGATCTCTTCCCATCCCAGCATGGCACAGACTGCCCTGGAGCACAGTCTGATTATACAGTACTGGGGATGATGCAAATGTGAAAACATCTCAAACACACAAAGCACAGACACTCTGGAAAGCAGATGGATGACAGACAACAAAAGCACACACCTGTAAAACACAGTGGATGCACAACCCGTGTGCTCACAGAATCACACACGCCTGCCTCAGTACAAGCTCTAACCAGTTCCACCTGAATTGCAGCCTGCCTGATACACGTATAAGAGGGCAATGGCAAACCCAATGCACCAAAGAATCAGCAGGACATAGTACTTTTCCTGGAACACACCAAAAAACCCAGTAGCTGTGAAGAGAAACAGCAGAGATTGACTCTGGACACTGCTGCCCATCACTGCAGCTCCACATTGAGTTTCCCAGTTCAGAGACTTTGGTAGTTTCTTCTATTCTTCTATTCAAAAGAGTTTCTGAAGATGCTCTCTGGTCCAACCAGAAGCATGTTTTAGGTTGACTAAGTCATAAGTAGCAAAAGTAAAAAAGCCTCCCTGAAGGCTGCGAAGGCTCAGAAGCAGTTGCTAAATTGCCCAGCTGTCACAGTGGAGGCCACATCTGGGACCCTTGTCCCCCATCAGAAGTAACCCCCACAACTCCAGGGGAATCTTCACACTCCTGCATCAGCAGTCTCCCACAGGCACACATCCTCACCCACTCACCCTCAAACACCACAGCTGCACTTCGCCAAAGAAAACACCCGAGGCCACAGTGAGAGGCACCAGAGGGACCCGCAGGCAGCTCCAGGCAGCGCTCACTCCCCTCCCAAGTGGAGCTCTAATCAGAGCAGCTGGCAGGAGACTCCTCTGTGAGGACAGTCCCAACCATACAGGCTTGGGACTATTTTTTTTGTGCTCAAAGCAGTTCTTGCTGCCATGCAACCCAACTGCAGCACAAAATGAAGCTGTAGGAGAAAAGCAAAGGGGCCACCACCTCCCTGCCCTCCAAGGACTGCTATTACAGGAACAAAACAAGAAATGCTTTGTTAACCTGTTTTGTGGATGCCAAACCTTGTTGCTGCAGGACTCGCAGCCCCGCTACAACAGCCCTGCCACACACTCAGAGGAAACACCACCAGCACGTGTGATGCCCTCGAGTTCATCCCTGCAGCTGCCAGCACCGAGCTCTCTGCCCTGGCACAGACACATGGCACATCCCAGGCACCCAGCGTTCCTGGCACACCCATCTGCCCTCACGGCACCCAGTTCTTTCCCTTCTGCACTTGACTGGAAGCAAGCTGTCCAAGAGGGGAAGGCCAGCTCCCTTCAGTCCCTTTCCACCCATGCCTGGGCAGTGCATTCTCAAGGGAACAGCACGAGAGGTCGCTGAAGCCAGTCTCAGTGTTGGTCAGGCTACACTGAGCCTCTCACAGGAAGGTTAAACACCTGCTGATCCCCAGGCAGCGCTCACAGGGTTCTCCCCTCTCCAGAGGTACAGAGAGCAGCTCTGATCAAACACGAAGAGTGAAAGACCTCTATCCACTCGAGTTTGCATTCCTAAATTGAGTGCAGGGACACTCCCCACTAACTGCCTTACAGTCATTATCTTTGTATCTCACTAATGACAACACTGTAAACTGAATAAAGACTATTTAATATTCTTTCCTTTAACACAAGACTGACAGCCAAAGCCAAAAAGATGGATAAAAACTATAAAATTACATCTTTAAAAATAATGCAGCATAAATAAACCATTTAGAATGAGACTGCATTTATTGCAACATTACAGGCTTTTTGGTGGAAGGGGGGGTTTGGATTTGATTTACCCTGAGTAGGTTAGAATATAGACTCTCAGTTTGATATGAAAAATTATTCTGTTGCGTAACATCTTTTAGTCAAGAAATAGCCCCGTGCACAAAAAGCTGGCATTGCAGTAGGCTGGAGGCAGAGTCAGGCAGAAATTATATAGCTCACTAGAAAAAAAAGAAGCATGTATGGGCAACTGAAGGACAGACTCACTGAATTCAAACTGATGCTGAATCTTTCTCAAAATTTTCTTAAGAGTTGTTCTTCATAAAAGATGAGAGTAACCAGCAAAGGCACCGTGCTCCTGATTCAACAGTCCCAGGGTTAGGATGATGACTTGTTGCTGAACAGAGCCTAAGAAATCAGAGCAACAGGCACCAACCTGACCACACCTGGGACTGACTGTACCCTTCGGAGAGCCAAGAAAACTGGAGCCGGAGCCAGCAGCGGCTCCGACTGTGCTTCCATGTTGTGACACAGTGTCTGCAACACACTTGAGTCCTAGTGGAATTAAATGAACAGATCTATTAGGGGCACAAAGTACTTGTGCCTTGCTGAAATAAACTCCCCCAAAACTCCCAGAGGCTTTAGTAAGAGCATTAGTACACAACAAAACCAGGCACCCGCTCCTCATCAGGTATGTGACAATCGCATTCAAATCACACTGCAGATAAATCCTCTCCCACAGCTATGCCATTTCCTCCCCCTGCAGCCTCCTTTCCTGGGCTCCCCTTTTTACTGCATGGTTAATACAGACATGAGAGACAGGAGAAAATTAGAGACCCAAGAAGTTGTAACAAAGACCCACTTGCTGCCAGTACCTTAATCCCAAACATAAGTGATGTGCAATTGGAGACAAAGTAACCCCTCTTTTCCTTTTTAAAATCTTTTTGCACACGAGTAACCTTAACTTCTGTGTTCACATATGACAAGCAAAAGTGACAGACAGTGCAGCCAAAACAGTTCATATATAACTTAGCTATTTCTTTTTTTTACCTTTTCTTTTTTTAGATAGAATCTCAGAGGTGGATGTACCTGGGACGTGACTAAGATGACATCTGTGAAGCAGAAATAAGCCACAAAACTTCCAAAGAGGAAGGAATAAGAATGGATCCTTCAGTTCCTGCTTCTAAGAAGAAGGGTTTTACCCTCCAGGTGCAAAGGAAAATCTGGAACATCTTCACTTAGAGAAGCTGCTATTCAAACCAATTTCTTCCTCACCCTGCAGTAGTGCTTCGATTGGAATTATATTAGACGGGGTTTCGGGGCTTTGGAGGGACAGGAAGTCTGATACATCCATGGCACTTAATGTTTCAGTCTGGGAGTCTGAAGGGTTAACTATCTGACTGCTCTGCCCACAAGAAGGAGGAGCAGAGGAGGAAGGAAAGGTCTGAGGCTGCAGCTGGGAAGCTGGCTGCTCCGAAGCTTTTGAATCAGGTGAGGAACATTCCTTCTTAACGGTGGAGCTGGCTTTGTCCTTGGCAGAGTCTCGGCAGGCACACTGGCACTGGCAGGCCTCCTCCTGCTTTATAATAATAACAGGAACGCTGAGACCAATCTGCTGAACAGGGTTTCCTGAAGGCGAAACAAAGACAAAACAGAATGGAACTACATAATCTCACAGCAGGGAGAGAGAAATCAGCTTTGTTAAATTAGTTCAGTGTCACACTTACCTGTGTTACCAGCTACTGGTAATGCAGTGGTAAAAAACACCTTTTCTACTACTTTTGGAACTTGTGGCTTTAAAGAAAAAAAAATAAACAAGAAAAAAGTGTGAATTGACTCCAATTAAATTTCTATTGTTCAAATTCTAAACAGCTATACACCTATTCCAAAGAGACACACAGGAAAACTGGGCTCAAAGTATTGTTTCAGTGGTCCTAAAGACTGGGCATTATTTGCTGGCGAACTCAGCTCAGGGGTTTTGACAATTCAGTGACTGAATTCTTAAACACTGCTGTGTGTGCTCCCACTGCCTGTACCTGCAGCCACTTACTCGTGTCCACCTGCAGATGAGAGCCTAAAGTGGCACCAATACTGTCAAAGAGAAAACTCATGAAGTTTCAGCTATCCAGATTTAGTGGAAAACCACCATCATCCTCCTTTAAAGAATTATTTGCATTATCAGTCTAAATTAGGCAGAGACAGGGAGTACAAAATGCCTTAACAGAATCTTTACAGAGTCTTTTGTGCTTCTATGTGTTAAAAGTTATAGATTAAGGCCCACGTATATCCTCAGGCCTGGTGGTGCCCAGTCTTGGATAAACACACTGATAACTGCTGGCAGAAGTCCACCACAGAGGGAAAAAAGAAAGCAAGATCTTTCTGCACCCTGGGTTTCTCTGTGCTCTACTTATTTCCCTGTCTATTCCAGGGACTGCCCTGGTGATGTGTATACACATCAACATGACAAGCATTGTACCACACTGCACCCTGGGCTTTATCTTACAGGTTTGCCCCCCTCCCTTTCCAAAAGCTAGGGCTCCAGGAGGAATGGTTCAAACTGTTCCAAATTCCTGCTGGATGTACTGACCATTTGTTCTTGGCTTTGTGGGGAACCAGTGGCACCATTTAAGATCCATTGTAAGTTCTGCTCTCCCATGACAATGCTGGACTGCAGAATGGCGGTGCTTGGAGAAGGAGTAATGGTTATAGTGGGGTTACTGGTCAAAACAGGGTTTGCACCAACAGGCACAGTCTGAACTACAGCTGGCAGGGGCTCAGCAGCACTTGTGGCTGTCGGGGCAGGAGCCCCAGCAACCACTGACAGTCCCTGGACAATGGGCTGCGGCGGCGGCTGCGTGTGCTGCAGGAAGTCTTGGTGACTGGCTGCAAACGGTGTGCTGTGAGGAACAGGCACTTCTGGGGATTGTAAAACAGTTGCAGGATTCCCAAACGCAGCTGGCTGTGAGCTGGGTGCTATGGAGGAGGGAGCAGCAGGCGCTGCCGAGGCTTGCAGTGCTGCCTGCGTGGGCTTTGGGAGGCCGAGCTGCAGGACCAGGGGGAGGGACAACGACGCTGTGTCTCCTGCTGGGGGCGGGACCGCAGCCACCGAGTCCGTGTCGCCGTTAAAGCCTTCAATCAAGGCAGCTGCTGAAAGAGAAACAGAAAAAATATAAATACATCCGTTCTCATTAGGTCTGAATAAACTATTTTTTCAATGAACTTATCAGCTAGTTGATGGGTTTTTGCCAAGCAAAGCATTACCACGTTCCTAATTTCAGACTAGTGCTCAAAAACAATCCTAGACAGTGAAATCTAAAGGTAGCTGCAAGTTCAGGAAGTTAGTAACACTGGGCTCTACACTGAGCCTGATCAGGCTCATCAGCTCTCTCTAATAAGCCTTTTATCAGCCAGATTGTGCAGCAGCTTCAAGAGGGAACCTTGAAAACGGGATGACGTGGACTGCTTGAGAGCTCCAATTCCGGTACTGCAGGACAGTGTGCTGGGTCACCTCCCCTGCCACTGAGTGTCACAATGTCTGTGCACACTATGCATCCCAACACCAATGAATTTCAACACTGAAGTTAAAATTCTTTTTGCTTAAGAGTTACATTGGCCATTAAGCTTCAGTCTGAAATGCTGAATTCAGTACACGCATGTACAGCTGACAAAAAGCTCTCTTTAACAGAGGTGCAGATACAACTGGTACCTGTCTGCTGAGAGTCATCCTGATTTGCAGTGTCGTCTGGGCTCTGAAACATAGACTCAAAGATGCTTGCTGGTGAGATTGTGCTGAGGTCCTGTCCATGTGTCTGACAAACAGAAAACAAAGAAGACATCAGACAGTGTTGTATCTCAGGTCTCCACAAACTGCCCAAGCCCCAGTCAAGCAGTGTCTGCATGTTGGAAACACTCCTCCAATGAACTGGCCACCTTCAGGAATGGCAACGCATATTACTTACGTGCTGTAAATTTACACCTGGTATTTATCACCCATAACCAAATTTACCAACATAATGAGCAAATCCCTACAAAAATAAGTAACTTCTTCAAAAGAAAAATATATTCCTCTGCTTCCACACTTTGTTTAACCCTTATTTCTTGAAGTACTACATCAGAAACAGACATTAACTGGCTGCTTGAAGAACCTTTTCTGGAGCAGAAGAAAAGAGCTCTATTTAGATTGTATCCTGGATTATGCAATTCCAGTCACCCACACTGCTCGAGGAGCAGAATATATACAAGAGCTGCACCCTGCTCCCACATCACAGCACAAAGAACTACACAGTCTCCTCAGCATCTAATTTTCCTCTATGTAAAATCTAAGCTCAGTCAACACTTCTCAAGAAGCAAGAACACTGTTATGGTAAAATCAGATGCAGAGCCTTCAACAGCAGGTTGCACTAGGCATTGCACATTTTGGAGGACAAAATCAAAACTTAAATGAGGATGAGGCAATTCCAGGACAATAACTCACTGGATTAGAGTTCTCCCGCAATTCTGAATCTGTTGATATGAGGCTTAAATCACTCAGACAAAGTGAGTGACTTGTATCCTGTGAAAAAGATAAACAATTTGAATTATATATCGAAAGAATAATGTCAGAAATGTTTTAAACTCTTTTTTAGAGTCCATACTCTGCTTATATGAGACCCAGGTCTCAGTTCTAAAATGAAAGGAGCAAGATTTTTAAGCAAAGGGTATTTAGTAGCTATCAAGGATTTTTAACATCTCTGTCGAAGTACTTTCAAGAAGTCATATAACCCAGAGTTTTAAATTAGCATAGGAATAAGTCAACTTTTAGAAAATAAAAAAATTAAACCTTCACAGTTAGTATTTTTAGCTGGTATCTATTTTACTTCACATGTTTCTCCCACAATATTGATTCCAACTGAAGCACACGCAAGGAAAGCAGCCTGATGGATACAAGTGCCTACACGCACACGTGGCAAAGTGAGCACTTAAAACTCCCTTTGAAAATCCCAGTCTTAACTGTTACACCTTAAGAACAAGCTGCAGACCAAATGATTTCTTGCCCAAGGTATGTTTTATATCCACCTAACACAGAAGCATTAGGCAAAAGTGCTACTAACCTCAGACACATTGTTATTGGGAAGTGCATTATAGGTATGTCCCTTCTCATGACCTTTCATGTGACTCTTGAGACTGTACTGGGTACTGAAAGTCTTCTCACAACCATTGCTGGGACAGAAGAAGGGTTTCTCCCCTAGAGACAGCACAGAATACATTTTACAGACTTAAAAACATCCTATCAGACACACTTTTAAAGCACCTGGGAGAGCAGTGTTTCATACAAACAAGATGTTTAATGCCCCTTCACACAGTCAGTATTCCTGGGAGTCCTGGAGGTGTGTGCTTCCATTTCACCATGGGAACTGACACACAACACAATATTTAACTGTTAGGCATCATTACCGATACATTTGTGAAAACATATTCATTGAATTCAAGACCTGTCAAGCATAAATATAACTGCATAAATGGAAAATTTGGACTGGCCTGACACAGGTGCAGGAGTTTACACTTGGCCTTTTTAAACTCATGAGGTTCACATGGGCACACTCCTCCAGCCTGCAAAGGTCTCTCTGGATGCCATCCCCTCCCTCACACGTGTCACCTGAGCCACTCAGCTCGGTGTCACTCCTATATTATATGTAACTGTAAATTCATATTAGGATTTTGAGAGTTAGTATAAACTGAACAAGCTCAATTAAAGAAAATTAACAAAAAAAACCCCCAAAAACCAAAAAAACCAAAAACCAACCAAACAAAAAAACCAACAAAAAACCAAACCATAGAACTCACCAGTATGTGTTCTAACATGTGTTTTGAGGTGGTGACTTGCAGCAAAAGCCTTCCCACAGCCATCATGCTCACACCTGAATGAGGCATCACAGGAGAGTCAGCATCAGCCCCCTTCGATGCATTAGCTACAACCTCAGATCATGCTTTGCAATAGTCCCAGGACTCTAAAAAGCAGGCCCAAAGCTAAGCTCTGTTAGCAACCAGCAGCTGCTGTGCATGCTACACAGATCTCCGCAGGGCTCTGAGTAGGACTTTAAAATCCAAACATGAAGGCAGTACCCAGGGGGTCTCCTTCATGGAATACACATTGCATCTCAGCAGAGAGCAGCATTTTAAAAGATGCTCATCATGGCATAGGCTTACATTTAAAAAATTACCTTAAATATTCTTGTCTTTTAGGGCAATCACCCTCTGTTAAAGGCAGCTGTGGGAGCTCAAGAACAAACGTGCTCCAATGCTAGCCAGCCACCTTCACTTATTTCTCAGGAGAACACCATTCCATTCAGAGCAGCAACAACTGCTTTTTGGCTCATTACCTGAGCCACAGAAGCCAGAACTGCCACCCAGCAACTCACCGAAATGGCTTTTCTCCTGTGTGTGTTCGAATGTGCTTCCTCAGGTCACTGTGCGTTGTGAAGTATTTGCTGCAGCCTTCTGATTCACAGTTAAATGTTTTCCCTGTGTGAAGTCTTTGATGTGCTTTCAACCTAAAAAACATGTCGAAAAAATCCCTTTTAGGACTGGTAGGATAAGACAGCCCTGACCTGAGGCAAGCAAGCCATTCTTTCAAATGTGCAGCACAGGATCAAAAGCTTAACATATCCGGAGCAGAAGGTAATGTGCTCATGAAAGTGACTGCTATCAGTTCCAAAGTCCTCCAACAAGTCTGAGAGACCCTTTTGTTCATGCACCACCTTCAAAGCTATTGGAATATAAAGAAGTTAAGCATGTCACCACAGTTCTGTCATCCTACCCTTTGGACAGCATTGCCATAATTGAGGAGTTTATACTCATACCTGTACATGGAAGAAGCAAAACAATTGTATTCAAACACAAACTAGATGGAATTTGCAGAACAGCAACAGCAATACCTGCAAGAAAACTCACCAGAGCCTTCCCACTTGTAGTGCTGAACACCTTCTCAGTGCTGAATGTCCTCACCTGTACAGGGCTGAATGCCCTCTCACCTGTACAGTGTGCTGAACACCTTCTCAGTGCTCAATGTCCTCACCTGTACAGGGCTGAATGCCCTCTCACCTGTACAGTGTGTTGAACGCCTTCTCACAGCCCTGCACGTCGCACTCAAACGGTTTCTCCTTGGTGTGCACCCGGACGTGGATTTTGAGGCTGTAGGAGGTGAGGAAGGCCTTGCCACAGCCCTCCTGGTTGCAGACGAAGGTGTACTCCCCACGGTGAGTTTTCTGGTGCGTGCGCAGGTTGCCAGCGGTGCTGTAGGTGCGGGGACAGCCCTCAAATGTGCACTGGTAGCGCTTAACCTAAAGGATAAAACGCTGCATGCTTAATAATTTTTAGTAACTTCTGGAATCCAACAGGGTAGAACTGCAGTCAGACATCAAAGACAATGCAACAGATTTTGACCCCAAAGCCCCCTCCAAAAATTTACTGCTGCTTAATTCTCTGACAACATTTCTGCTGCACTCTGTGAGGAAGGAGCAGCACATGGGAAAGCAGCTGGCCTCGCAGAACAGGAATCTAACATACGGGGGGAAAGGAAAAACATAATCCAAAATTTTTCTAGCTAAAAAACTGATAAAACATTTGGAAAGAACACTGAGGAGCCATCAAACCTGTCTGCTACCTGCATGTGTAGCACCTGCATTTTAGTCCAATGCTTCTAGCAGAGTTACTTATTTGTGGAGCAGGGAGACAAAGGAAAATGCACTGTCACAATGCTCAGACCCACTGCCCTGTGTGCTGAATTCCCATCAACACTTTGAGCAAAATAGTTTTTACCATCTCCCGTGGTCTAACCACCAGTCCATTCATTACTTCACTTTATCCCAAAAGAGCCTTCATTGAGCCTTGTTCTTTCCTTCTGTGGTTACTGAAACAGTCAAAGCCTGAAGTGTAATGGATCACATCAGGTCACAAGGACACCCAAATACAGGTATCACAGATTTCTCAGTAAGGCATCAAGATCCCTAGGACAATTTTACATAGAACTAGGAAAATTTGGTACCTTCCCGACTTCTGCAACAGACACAAGGGATTGTTTAGAAGCTTCCAGTGTGCAAGTGGTAACATCTAATGAAATCTCATCCTCTCTTGTGAAGGAGAAGGAATACACCACCTGATCTGCCTGAATAAAGTTATCCTCCACCATTAACTACCAGACTGATGGCTTTCATTTGACTGTTACAGTTCAGAAACCTCAACACCCAAAGGTAACTCAGGCGCCCAAGAGAGAATTTGGCAAGACATACCAGCTATAAATCAGGTTCTACACAGTTCTGCATAATGATATAGCTTCTTGGTTACTTCCAACCTGTTTTGTGGGGGACAAAACTGCCAGCAAGATCCCTTTACGAAAATTCTATAAAGTTGAGTGATCTTTTGTGTATCTCAATCCATGGTCTCTTGTTGCTCCCACAACAGGCTGGCATTCAGCTTGCCTCAATAAAACCTTCGTATTTGGAGAATGTTAAAGCATGCGAGACATGCAAGAGACCTTTACAGAGAGCACAGAAATACCATAATATGCTGGGTTTGCCTGTGGTCGCGTTCATTTTCTTCACATGTATGGGGCATGTTCTGGATTTGTGCTCAACACAGGGCTGATAATATAGAGATGGATTTTTTTAGTGCATCTCATTCCACCCTGGCAGCAAGAGGCTGGGGGTCCACAGGGAATGGGCAGGGGACACAGCCAGGACAACTGACCCTGACTGACCCAGGGATATCCCAGACCATGTGATGTCATGCTCAGTATAGAGAGCTGGGGAAGGAGGAGGAAGGGGAAACATTTTATGTTCCCCTGTCTCTGTTAGGCATGCTGGAGCCCAGTTTTCCCGGGCACGGCTGAGCTCCTGCCTGCCAGGGGAAGCAGGAATTTCACATTTTCAACTAGTCACTCAGCATTCTCAGAGAAGAAAACAGCAATTTGCCCTCAATTTACAGTTCAAATCAGGCAGAAGTTACCACTAAATGCCCAAGATCTACAGCATGGTTACACTGCAGTCAGGAAGTTTGCTTGTACTGAGCCAGCCACAACATGGGAGCAAGACCAGTAACACACCAACATCAGAAAGTACATTTTATTACATGAGGAGGGTACATCATCCTCGCCCGGGATCACCAGATCCAGTACAATTTGTGTACCAGTGCTGAAGTAAATGTTCCCTGTTACAGCTTTAAGGAAGCTGGAAATGAACACTTTACAGAACACTCTCCATGATACTTCCCATGGTACACAAGGGATCTGACACAGGCAGGAACTAACTGAAAATCAAGGAGGGTTCTGTTAAGCTTTCTAGGTGTTTACATTTAGGTCTAGAAGAAAAAGGACAATATTAACTACAGATTAAGCTGTTTGGTTCCCAGCTATCACTGCTCAATGTGTAAGGGAAGGTAGCAATAGCAACATCAGGTTAATGGCCTGAACTCTGACAATGGCCTTGCAGTGCTCCACCCCCTCAAAGGCCAAATCTTTATTTCACAAATCCTTCCAAGCACACCACAGGCAGCAGCAATATCACCACCACGTTCTGAGTAAAAGAAACCTTTCTGAGAAGCAGCACAGCATTAATTCTCTTTTCACATTAGCACATCAACACACTGCTTATACACACAAACAGCGCTGCTTACACACACAAAACAATCAGAAATTGATTTGGAAGCCTCGCAGGTACAGCAGCAAGAGCTCCAGGCTACCACAGCACAACAGAAAACAAACAAGGCAGCAGAAGCCAAGCCCCAGATAGGCAGGACAGGGCCCTGGTGCTTTGAGGTCAAAGGCTGTGGCTTTTGGCCAGGGACAGTGGGCTGCTGCCTCTGCCAGGGGGACACTGGAAGAGACGTGATCCAGCATTTTCCTCAGAAATGGGAACTCATTGTGCAATAGCCTACAGGGCTGGAGGAAGCAGAGCCTCACACCCTGGTTCAAAGTCTACAGTAACTGCTCTGTTTGCCTTTAACTCTTCCTGAGCTTGCAATATTCCCCTTAAATGCTAAATTTTCTGTGTCATCACTGAACAAAGAATAAGTGAATACAAAACTGTAATCGTGTTTGTTCTTACCAACACAATTACAGTGAGAGATGTATAACTGAACAAAAAAAAGCCAAAGGTAACTCAAGTGCAAAGCCCTCTTTTTAACTTCATAAATGTCTAAGACTGACCTGAAAATTTAAGACTTTAAAACAGTTATCTCAAGCGTTAAAACTGTTTGCAGACCTTTTGGAAGTACCAAACAAGCAAGCTGCTGATTTTCAGAGATACTCAGATGTTTGGGAGTTTTAGAGCTTCCCTTTCCCCACCTCCAGACAACTTATCAGACCTTTGAAACAGCAGGCAAAAAGGCCTTTCACACGTGCTCAGGGCTCAGTGCCACTGCTTTCACATTATGGTATTACTGCCCTCTGTTCTGGGAAATTAATTCCAGAAATGGAAAATAAATTCATATAAATTCATTAGGAAATTCCACATCTTACAAGCCTTATCTAAAAAGCAAGGGTGAAAAAATAAAGCCAGTTTAATTGCACATGCAGCCACTGACCCCGTTCAGCTCCCACCCCGTGCTCTGGAAACAGCTCAGGGTCCCAGGAAGAGGAGAGAAAGTGAAATACTTCAGCAGCTCCAGGCTGCAGCAGCTGCTAAGGTGAATAACTGACAGGAGACTCAAACAGGCTCACTGGACAACCTCAGAGCAGAAGTTCCCCAGGTGCAGAGCTGACCCCCTCCTGCCCCCAACCCCGTTTCCCCAGCACTCAGCCACAGTGGTGACAGTTCTGTGCTGATGGACAGGACTCAGTGTCACAGCCAGGGCTACCACTAACACTGACACAGACACCTGGACTCATAACCCCTCACATAACTCAGGCAGGCCAAAAAAGGAGCACCAAGCTGTCCCTGAGCTGGTGTCACTGTCAGCTCCTCTTTACTCTTGCACCCAAAAAGAAGAGTCCCAGGACAAGCCCTCACCACTGTGCATCCAGACAGAATTCATTAGGGAAACACAATTAAGAGTAAACTCCATTTTCACCAAGTAGGCTGACCTGAGCTTTCAAAATACATCAGATGGCAGCTTAAAGCTTCCCTCTTCTCCTCCACGGTTTCCCTGTGACACAATAAAACTACAAGTAATTTAAAGTTTGGCATCTCACTTTTGGTACTCCAGCTCCCAGCAATGGCCTGGCCCTTAACTGGGACCTGAATGTGCTTTTCTTGAGAATAGGGCCAATCCCAGAGTTACAGCTCAGGTTGTTTCAGCTGCCTCTGAACTCACAAAATAATGACCCAACCAGAAGAAAACCAGATCACTAAAATGACACACACCAGTGACACAAACGTGTCAGTGCCACACCCTCCTGCCATCCAGTGTCACAAAGTGCCTTCTGGCAGGTTCCTACGGCAGCAGGTGGTGTCAGAGGGAAAAGGGATGGCCCTACCAGCTCTGCTGGGACACGGTTCTTCTCAGCACACAGTGAAGCTGGGGATGACAATGACAGCAGATTTGGGGGAGGGCAATTCACTCCGTTACACAAAACTGCTTCAAAACAAGCAAAACTACTGCCCAGCTCCTGAAAAACAGCCTTGGGAAAGCACATTTTCAAAGCCTTTAAGGTCACAAGGGTGCACAAAACCCAGAATCACACTTAGCTACTCACTTCCTTACGCTTGGTTTCTGGGCACTCAGACTGCAAAGTGAGTGTTGCTCCTTCGATGTTTCTTGGCATGGGAGTCGAACCAGGATTTATTGTAAGATGAATCTGATCTGGAGAAATAATGTGTTGCACATAACCCTGTGACATTCCTTCATGATCTGCTATTAAATGAAATCCTTCTTCATGACCCTCTGGTAAAAAAGGCAAGTGATCACCACACTGTCCTTCATCCTCCTCATCTTCCAGCACACTGTGGTCCTGCTCTATGAGCACAGTTGTCCTATCATAGACCGTCCCGGACGAGGAGGACACCAGCCCGTTTTTGTCAGCAAACCTCATCATATTGTCATCTTGGGCTAAGTCGTCTTCCTCCCCTTCATAGTAGATGGCGTTGCCCTCGGGACTGTTCTCGCCCATGGCTCCGCGCCTCTCGCCGCGCTACCGGGAGCTCCGGCCGGAACGGCTCATCTGCAAAACAAGCACGGGCGGCGGGGGGAGCGGGTCAGGCGGCTCGGTCGGCCCGGCACGGGCTCGCTCTGCTCGCAGGCACAGCCCCAGGGGGGCCGGTGGCGGTGGGGCC
>WEKY01035176.1:458356-470421 GCA_013390045.1 Picathartes gymnocephalus
GGTGCCGGCGGCAGCTCCTTCCCCGCCCCAGCGGCACCATGATCGCCGCGTCCCACTTCCGCTTCCGGCCACGCGCGGCACGCCGGGAGCGCCGCGCCCGCCGCGGGGGCTGACGGGAGGAGGGGGGTGGGCGGAGCACAGCGCCCCCGCGCGGCCGCGCGCCCCTCACGGCCCTCAGCGACACCGGGCACAGGCCGCGAAAGGCTCCACATCTTTTTATTTAAATAGCAGGGACTTAAAAACTCTCGTCGTTTTAACAAGTTAAATAAAATACAGTGTAAATATCAGCTTTCTTATTTTTTTACTTCTCTACATACAGCTTATTGAGAAACTTTGTGTACTTTACAGCATGATCAGGTGTCAAACTGCCTGATCTCTGCCTTCAAAAGCAATAGATTGTATAAAATACTGTGATATCAAAAAAAGCGCCCGTATAATGTACAAAAAATATTTTTACAGTAATTCAATGTCTAAAAGTCAGATTAACTGCATCTGATATTCATGGTAAATCATCTTCTCTCACGAGGAATTGATGGATAAACTGCTGAGCTTTCCTCTTCTCAGCTACATCAGGCGTGGGATGTCCAGGAGGAGGTCGGAGTAACAAGCCTCCGAACACACTGGCTGCAGGGAAAAGCCACACAGATACACAGCGAGAGCAGGACACCAAGGGCCATTCCACCCACCCCAATCCCAGAGAATGGCCTGGCTTTGGAATGAGGCAGGATAAAGCTGATTATCCCCACATCTCTAGGTCGCTTTCCCAGGCTCCTGCTTTTGTACGGACTACTCACTTGCAGTACAAGCCATGACTGCACTCAAGTATGAAGTGTTTGTCACCCTAACTGTGCAGCCCCTCTGAACAGAGGGTTATTTTGCTTGCCTTACCAAGAATATTCACATCCAAATGGTTTTTCCCTGAATTCTTCAGTAGTTCTCGTAGAAACGCCATCAGATATTCAAATACATTTTTATGGCACGCTGGTAGGTCTGAGATAATCTGAGGAGGGAAAACACCAACATTTATACTGCAGACACAGCAACGCCTTCCAACTGCACCTGTTCTGTCTGCAGGTGCCAACAGCTCTTCATAACCCAGAAACACCAGTTCCAGATCCTTTCTATTAACAGAGGATTAAGTTACTGAGAGCTAAACCCAGTGAATGGTGTAGCCGAGGCCAGTTTGCCTCCCCTCCCTCGGCAATTCGAGCTGGGCCCTCAGGGAAGGCAGCAGTACCTGGCAGCTCAGCCCGTAGTTGCTGGCACTCTCCAGGCAGGAGCTGTAGAACCTGCAGCAGATCACGGGCTCGGGCAGGCTCTCCAGGAAGAGCAGCAGGGCCTCTGCCACAGAGTGGTTGCTGCCCACTGATCCAAACGTGGTTAAGGAAGAGCACAGCAAGACCTAGGCTGGTGCTATTTCTGCTGAAGCATGAGAACTTTTGGTAAGGTGTCCTAGAACTCTGCCTACAGCTCACAGCTTTGGGTTAATCCCCTGGCCTCCACACGAGCTGTTGCTGCTGGCAGTTGGACACTTCTGTATTTCACTGACGTCGCCCAGACTCAGCAGAGGCTTTGGGAGCAATGCCACAGAGCCACAAGGAAATGCAGAGCTCAGTTACCCCGGGAGGAGAGACAGCAACTTAAAAACCTCTCTCAGTTTTGGTCACTGGCAGAGTGAGCGTTTCTGGACATCAGTCTAAAAGGATACGGAAAGTATCATACATTCCCTTGTCCAAAGTGTCTCGGATTTGCTCAAATTCAGATCTGAGGCCTGGCTGCTGAAACAGGTCCTCCTGCAAAGACAACCCTTAATCAGACCAAGGAAAATAGAAGAATTTTGGGTAAATAGAACAATGTCCTTATGATCTGCTTGGAAACTCTCTCCAAACTGGTGGTTATCACCCAAGTCTCAGCACAAACAGCTCTAGGAAGGCTGTGGCACTGCAGTGAGAGCAGTGCAGGAGGACACTGCTGATGCCTGGACACACAGACACTAGCACCAAACAGTACAACCTGGGGCATGAGGGTCACTTATCTCCCATGGTCTTTGGCCCAACATGCCCAGCTCACAGTGATTCCTATCACCAGTATCTTCTTCAAAACTTAACCTAATGCAAACATCTCATTTTGTGTTTCCAGTGCCAACCTGCTGGGAAGCGTTGCGATTCAAGTGATCCACCATCATCCACAGCTCTTTTGGGATGTCCATAGGCTTTTCAGCTTGGGCAGGATCATCACTCATGTCTACTGGCATCAGGGTCTGAGGGAGGGCAGTGTGGGCAGGAGGGAGACAAAAAAAGGTAGCTAGCCAAGTTCTTATTCAACTCGGCAAAAATACTTCACAAAGCTTATACGTGAGAATTGAGACTTCGTAATAAAAATAGACAGGCCTTAGTATCTAGTTTTAATGCTCCTGTGTGTTTGGAAGGGAATCTTGTCTTTAACTCACAAGTCTCCGAATGGATTCTGCTGACACGTCCTGGATTGGTTCCCTCATGTAACACAGGGTATGGATGGGAGACCCAAAGCAACTTGGCAAATAGTTGCCTGTTACAGACAGAAAATAATCCTTCCCTCTGACAAGATGCAAGACTAAGATATCTTCAAGTTTTTCCTCTCCAGAGTTCAAGCGAGTAGCTGTTGATTTATTAACAAACACCTCCAGCTCAACTGTGATCTCAGCATCTGCCAGAAGATGATAAAAAACCCCGACTCAGTTACAACCAGCATTAGAGCAACAAACAGGCACAGCACTCTCAGAAGTGTGGAGGGAACTAAGCCAGAAGGGGACAATATCAGCTCATTACCATGAGACAAACAAGGAGGAGCTTACCTGGGAGCAAGAAGCCGTTGCTGGGATTAGCAGTCAGCCATTCCTTGCAGTAGGTTTCCTCATCTGGTTTGCTGATAAATTCAAACTGGCAGGGCACTTGGCCATTGCGGATTGTAAACCTCTCTACCTGCAGCTGCATGTATTTAACATCCTCAAAAAGGATCTAGAAAAAAATGGCAGTCAACATTAGCAGCCAATTCCATTTTCCTGAGTAGCAATTCCTGTCCTATGGTTTAATTATTAAGCAGCAAGACAACTGGATTAACCCCTTGCTCCCACATCCCATCTCTTGCAGGACTGCACAGGATCACACTTGCTTACTCTGAATGCCAAAGTCCTTTGCATGAGTGGGCCCTTTAAAACAAATGTTGCCATCAAATAACTACAATAAAATTGAGAATGAGATAGCTGTAGCCTCAAATGTCTCCTGGGCTTATCTTTATAGTCTCAACACACAAAGCAAATGCTGTTTGTGACCTTCTCCAGATCCTTACAATTTTACATTTTATGTTTGAAAGCACAAGTCAGAGCAAGGGTCACAAACCACCTTTTTACTTTCTCTCTTCCCACTTCAGGGAATGACACATCCTGTGCTTCAGGCTTGGACTGTGAACGGAATTCACCAGCATCTAAATAGGAACAAATATTCCTAGGGCTTGTAAACAGAGAGCAGCTGGAAGTCAAAATATTCTGCTTTTTGGAACCAGACTTCAGGGTCTAGAATCCATCTTCTACTGCTGAGGCCTAGGGTTGCTCAGCTCCTTCAGGGAGTTGCTGGTACATGACCATGCCCTACCTCTCTGCGGGACAGTGTCACCGAGGGAATGTTGGCATTCTCCAGCTTATCCAAGGAGCGGACTATTTCCTCAAAGGCTTTTCGATAGAGCTCTTCATTCACAACCTTCACCTGAAAAGGAGACACACTGGATCAGCTAGCATTTACTGTGCCTCTGCAGGACAGCTGGAACACAGCTAGAAACATGGAAAATAACTTGATTTTAGCAGCACAATAGAGTATACAACACAGGGAATGGGCAGAGCAGCTTGGAGCACTAATCTCCAAGATCTTCTCATGATCCAACAGTAAAGGACTTTGCCATAACTAATAAGAGTCACTCAGTCAGTATTAGAGCAAACTTTTTTTTTTCTCTCAGAAAAAATAAGAAGTTTGACAACATACTACTGTGTTCCCAAAGAACACTGACAGATATTCAGGCCCTGTCCAGCTTAACTGCAGTATCATTTACACAACCCTTGCTTACTGTGACCAACAATCCCATCTCTGTATCTGATCCAGCCTACCTTTCAAGCCATTGTTCTCTAGGGATGCCATAAAAGCAGGACAGAGAAATCAGCACCCAGGGGATAAGGTCAGCAGAGTTACTGCATCCAGCATTGACACACTTACCCCAATATCAAACACAGAGCTCACTGGCTTATGGTCGCTGAGCTTCAGAGCCATGTGGCTGCGATAGCTCAGCTGGGCAATGTTCTGTCCTTTCCAGAGTATCCGATCACACCACGCTGGAACACGACACTTCTCACTAAAACAGAGGGAAAAATAACCATTTCCAGGCACAGTTCAGATGCAGTAACAACACAGGGCAGAACACTGCTCACCCAGAGATCGGGGTTTCCTACCACAGCCTGGAGCTTATTATCTATCAAAGTGGTATTTTTAACAGTTTTTGCACAGATATAAAAAGTTTAAGTGTCTACTATAAGGTATCTCTAGCTCATGCCTTACTTCCTACTTCTTCGAAGGTGCAAGATACAATTAACATTCAAAGCAATACTCAGGTATTTTTGACCATGAGAGCCATGAAAAATAAAAACTCAGGCTCTACATTTAAAGTTTGCATTTATTGTTCTCACTGACAACTGCACAGATTTCATTTCTGCACTTGCAGATGAAGTTCCTGGTTTGCTAAGACTAGAGGAGCTGCTCTGTGTATAGAGCTTTTTAAGAAGGATGGTTCTCACAGACTTTTGAAGAACAGCACAGATGACTCCATGTCAACCCTGGTTGCTCTCACCTGAGCAGGTACATAAAAGATCAGCAAAAATGAGATCCTAAAAATTTTGCTTGGGAAAAAACCCAACAAGCCAGGCAAAAAAGAATTAAACTAGCTAAAAGATTAATTAACTTCGTACACCTCTAACCAAGAGGAAACCTAATAGGATTTTTAATGGGAAAAAAATATTAGGAGTATCTGACAAATAGCTGTAGGAGAAAAACAATATAACTGGATGCAAACAGGAGATGAATTTTGGAGCGAAGGAAGAGAACCAGAAATAATCTCAGAACTGTTCCTATTTACAGCCATAAGACCTGCAATATTTTTTAGCCTTGTTTTCACTTCCTTCAGTGATAACATCAGCCATTTGTAGCATCATATCTGAGACAATCACGGTACCTTGTGTCCCAGTCATCACAGCCAGCATCATACTTGTATGTTGGCTGGAAAGAGATCTCTCCCTCTGTGAAGCCTTCAAAGGCTGCATTTGCCTTCATTTGCCTCTTCAGCTACAAAAGAAAAGATGAAAACTTTAATTTTGGATAATCTCAAGCACACTTTTCATATGGAGTAAAAGGGAGACATCGAGCACAGAAAAGGCCAAGGAGTTGTGTGGTTTGTGCTGAGCACCCTCAGCACCATGTGCAGGTAGGTAAGACATCAGTACCTGGTCATACTGGCAGAGCTCTAGAAATGCTTTCTCCTCTACAAGCTGCTTCACTTTTGCCACATCCAGTTCTTCCAGCCGATAGTTGAGGTCCCCCAGCCACAGGATCACACTGAAAGAGAACATCCACCAGAATGTGCAGAGGCCTGAAGCTGCCCCAGAGCGCAGCCAGCCGTGGACAGCATCTCCGGGGCTCTCCCCATCACAACCCCTCTGCTGAGAGCAGCCACAGCTGCTCTCATCAGGAATAACAAGAGTGAAAACTTCAAAGAGAAGCTACCTTTTCTATTTGTGCCATTATTAATCACTGTTCTGCATGTTTGTCACTATCCCTTAATGACTGGTGCTGTTATTATTCCACAGTGACTTAATTCCACAGCTGGGGAAGTCAGTGCTTATTCCTTCCCCATTCCCACTCCAGCCTTGAGAATAAAACAAGGCTTGGGAGAGCATACAAGCAACCTGTCAGAACTGTGTGGGTGAGCCCTGTCCAAACCAGGTAAAGCATTCCTGGCCCTTTCAGCTCACATTTATGCCACTGGGCCCCCCTCCTCGCCCCCCGGCACATTCACACAGTGCTCCCTTGCACATGCCACGATTCCCACAGCCAGATGGGAAGCATACTCGTGTTTGCCAATAGTGAGAGGGGGCAAATTTGCATCCGACTTGCAGAACTGCATCCGAGAGCAGATGTCTTTGAAGTCCTGGTTCCTCCGCTCATATTCCTCCATGTGAGCTGCGAGGTGAGAATTCACAATGCACACGCTGGTGTTATGGAATTTAAACCTGATGGCAACACCACCTTTGTTACCCTGAAAGATAAAGACAGACATTGGTCAGAAGCTTCCACCATGCAGATGAGTTACTAGCAGTGGACAAGCCAGAAGAATTTGAGACAGACCATTTAATTCTGGAGGAAAGAATAGGCTGAAAATCCTCATTAGTGATTACTGCTTTGAATATTGGCAAGCACCTGGCAGTTCCCTCTCGCAGTGCCCTGAGCTGGCATGGGGATAGGACTATCTGCTTCTAGAGACAGCCACAGCCCTTAGCTGGAGGAATAACCATTGCACCCAAGGAGGGGGGCTCTTCCAAATCTCATCCTTTCTCATGCACAGTTGCCATTCTTACCATTCTCCCCATGATTCCAGTTCCCACAGTCTCAACTTCCACCTCGGAGATGTTCAAAGCAAGTTCTGCCTTCACATACAACAGGAGCATGATCCCCACCAGCCGCACAAGTTTCACCTGAAAAACAGACCCTGGTCCATCCAATGCTGCTATGGAAGGGGTTTGCTGAGAGAAGGCACATTGCCCTGCATCCATAACATGGGTCAAGAAAGTTTCAGGATCATCCAGTGCACCAGCAGGGCTCACAGTGCACAGGCCCCCAGCAGCATAGCCCAGGAAGAAGCTTGGAGCAACATCAGTAAAGGAAGCTGAATCCCAAAGCAAGAGCTACAGCACAGGCATAAGCCAATGGGAGGAGATTCCCTTCAACAACAGAGACAAGAGATGAAGCTGACCTATGGAGCAGAAGCTAAAACATAAGCAGTATTCCTACCAAAATACCTTCACAATTCATTCCATCATGGCAGACATGGAAGAAGGTACAAAACTTCCTATTCTCCTTCCCCAAAACAGCAGGAGTTCCCTTTAAGTGGAGAAGCCTGGTTCTGTTTCCCATCCTGCCCCTACCTCAGCACCCTGCACAGAAGCACTACCTATAGAACCTGCAGAGCCTCGGGAAGACAAGAGAAAGCAAAAGGAAAAGAGGCCCAAGTGGAAAATGATTCCACACTCAAACCTCCCCAAAAGCCACATTTACCTTTGCATATTTGGCATCTGGGTGAAGACTATCAGTTACAGCTTTAAACCATTCTTCTTCCTTCGGTGTGTCATTGAAAAAGAAGGCTTCTTTAGTCAGATCAAGCTCCTGGAAACTGTGTTAGAGGAAGGAACCCATGGATGCATGCACTTGTTTGTAACTCTCCAATCCCTTCCCTGGGAAAGAACTAAATCAGCTTATACTCACTAAATTTATAACTGAAAACTCAAATTCAGTTATGCTGATCATAGATGTATGTTAAATGTAAAGCTAAATTACTGTCACTATTACATCAAATGGCATTAAGGATTTTGTAACACTGAAAGGCCAAACCCTACCAGACCAACAACCCTTACCGGCTGTGAACACACCCACCCTGGAGCTGTGCAATGCATGACACCAGTGCCAACATTCCTGTGGTGTCCTGGCTGAACTCCTCTGTGTGACAGATCTGCCAGCACAACCCAGGTTGCTGAGGATGGCCCAGGGATAGACACTCACCCCACGCAGTAAATGTCTGGAGGCTCAGCATCACACCTCAGCCAAGGCTGGAGGCTCTCCGTGGGCGACTGACCATTCACATTGTAGGTCCCGACAAAAACCCTGCACAGACAGGGAGAGAATCCCAGAGCTGCAAACTGCAGAGCCCAGGAAACAGCACTGCTATTAACCAGGTAAATAATGTTCCATATAACTAACATGTTGCCAGGGAAAATTAAGAAAGATGACAAAGTTTAAATCCCTAAAATTATTTAACTGCACCTGCACCTTTACAGACAGGAGGACACATTGTTATACACAGATACAAAGTATTAAAGAGAAAACAAAAATAAGACTGTAGCTGTGCAGTAGCAATTTGAAATGATAAATTCACAGAATGAGATGCATAAAATTATTTCAAACACAGTAAAGTTTAGGTCCTAATTATATATTTCACTCAAGCTCTTTCTTATGAACTTATTGGAACAACTACATGGATAAGCAGTGGACAGAAATGGAGAGGGAGAAGATTGGAGTGCACAGCGCTGATGCATTTCCAGACGCTGTCTAGAAAAAGCACAGAAAAGAAGTGATTACAAAAAGGCCATTTCCTCCACAAGAACCATGAGGCAAGTCTTGATAGAGACATGAATGAAATTCTGCTCTGCCCATGCCTAAACGTGGAAAGAAAACTGTTCTGGAAAGTATGGATCATCCTTTTCTACAGAATTTCCTGTTTGTGGGGACACAGGATGAAATAATAGATGAGTTATTCCAACAGTTACAACCCACAAAAGTAAGTCCTTCTCAGGAATGATCACTACCTGTAGTTCTGGATGTGTGT
Source organism: Picathartes gymnocephalus (assembly GCA_013390045.1). Classification (NCBI taxonomy): domain Eukaryota; kingdom Metazoa; phylum Chordata; class Aves; order Passeriformes; family Picathartidae; genus Picathartes; species Picathartes gymnocephalus. The sequence goes on from WEKY01035176.1 coordinate 467,027, forward strand.
GTAGGAGTCCTCCATTTGTAGAAGCTGAGATTTAACAATGGTATCTCTGAGTCCAAACTTTGGTTCTGATAACATTGAGGCCTTGTTCGAAGCCATGACATGGGAGGCCCGAACCTGTTCAGTTCTCACTTCAGGCTTGAGTTTGTTTTGCCTGCAAATGAAAGCAATATCACAGATGAAGCCCAGGCTATCCCAACACCCTAACTAGCATATTTCTGCCACTGAGGCCTTAATTCACATTTTTCTGTCTGTTCACTAAAGACAGATAACATTTGGGATAAGCCAAGAAGACTGAAAAGAGCATTTCTTAGCAGGGTTGAGATCTCCAAACAAAACCAGTTTAACTAACTAAAATAACAAATGGTCTTCACCATCCTGGTGCAGCCTGGTGATGCAGAGCAGGCCTTACTCATACCTGGAAAATGATACAAAACCTGCACGCCTTCCTTGCTTACTGGAACAAGGAGAGAGAAATCTCATCTCCCTCTGCCTCTGCTCAGCCCTTCTCACCTCAACCAGAGAATGAAGAACTGTGTTTGTTTATAAAGCCTTCTGGTGGAAATCTTCCAGTTCTGCCCAGAGTGGGTGGAGGTAGAGGTGGTTTTACTTTGTGTCTCCTGGCTCTGCAAACTCCTTTTGCAAAGGAATAATGCCACAGCTTGGGAATTCCCACCAGCAACTGGATGGTATAAATTTAAGGTCAGCAACCTGCATACCAGTGCCAAGGACAGCACACGGACAGACCGAATGATATGCATCAGGGTCCACAAAGTCCTGGGAACTGGAAAATGAAACTGTAACATTTTAAAAGTGTATCTATGAGACACAGTGGCTCTAAGCCAAAGCTCTCTGAATTCAAAATAAACAATGCTAGCAGGTCCTGTCCCAGTAAACAGCCAAAATATGCCCAAACAGGGGATTGGCAGGATTGTCTCTCAGAGAGTGGAATGAAATTTCCACTAATGTTTTGACAGCACTCTTATGCTGAACTTTTTTCTTCCGTAACTAGAACCTGCAGATTCTCACCTCAAAAACTTGACAGCTTCTGTTCTAGACCCCCCCACCTCTTTGCACTGACCTGAGAGTGCTTCTATCAGTGCTGTCGTGGCTGCAGCTCTGACTGACTGCAGCTTTTTTTCCATTTTGTTTGACATCTTCAGAGCCAACCACTTCTAGAAAAAAAAAAAAAAAGAAAGAAAAAAAAACCAACAACAAAAAGTTTCACTTTAAACACAAAGTGTTCTTCAATTTATCAACATGCTTATGTAAACACTGGCAAAAATCTGTGGGCAGAAAATAATTTAGATTTGTGTGGAAAAACAAAGTACCCCACAGTCTCTCTTTCAGCTATCTGACAGATTTAGCTTACTTTGACCCAACTGTTCTGTGACAATGCAGCTTCCCCTGCAGAGGAAGAAATTACAGGAGCCACAGAAAGCAGCAGAACCACTGTCCTCTGTGTGAGCACTTGCTGCTGGCTCTCCTTTACAGCTAAGCTGAAGTAGGACTTAGCAGCACAAAATCCAGGGCTTTACCCCAGGAATCTGAAAAATTTATGTTAATAGCAGATTTTTCCTTTCTGAAGCAAGACAGAAAGTACAAAGAAAGGGGGGGAAAAGGGAAACAAACAGACCCCACAGTACAATTTAAAGAGTCTCTGCCTATCCACAAATACCCACCAAGGCACAGGTGTCTCCCACCTTGAGACACCTCGAGGGCTGTAAAGAGTCACAACACAGACCCACTGAACCACAGCAGAAACATCTGCCCCAATGCAAACTGCACAGTCCTAAAACAGTAACAGGGCTGCTACCACACAAATCGAAGTAACCACAGGAGTGACACTAAACACATCACACTACCTTTGCCAAATTTGACCAGTCTTTCAGCATTTTGTTTCAGTTACAATATTCTGCTCCTACAAGTTGCAAAATAACAGTTAAAAAAGAGGATTCTGTGGAAGGTCTCTGTGTTTAAGATGCAAAACCAACACTTTAAAATCATGCTCCTTAGCACACAAATCTAATGATGATGTACAAATTGTTAAGATTGTTGGGTTCTAGGCATTCAGCTGAGATTCTCCTTCAGTGAACACAACGCAGAAAAAATTAAGATGTTATTGTTGTCACAGAACATTCTGCAGAGCAAGAGCAGAAAACATAAATAGAACTAGCAATACTTCACCCAGGCCCTCGGGATACAAACCAGATGGCAAGAAGTGGCCAAATTCTCAGCCTGGAAAACCTCTTCTGCCCAAGAGCCTTCTGAGAATAAACTGTGTAAGAGGATTTATCAGATCTTGGATGCAGCAGAGCACATGACTGAAACCTCACTGCAGACCACACAGCTGAAGCCAAGCAGAATTGACCAGGAGCACACAGAGATGCACTGGGAAGTGTGGGCCCAGGGACCTGGGACACAGCAGTTTCTCCATGGGTATTGAGCACTCAATTACTACTCCTCGGACCTGTGCAAGCTCTCCCAATAACAACCATGCAACATTCTTTGAGAGTGAGTGACAGGAACCAACCTGAACCTTCACCTCAATGGACAATGGTTACTTTTGTGCCAAGAAGAGAGCAGATTTCCAGGCTTTATTACCTACATGGTCCATGCCACTCGTCAGCATGCAGAAGGCATTACTGCAGAATGGAAAGAAGTGTGAGCCTGCTGCTGACACAACTGCTACCTGATCCAAAGATCAGAGTTACACATGACACCTTGCATTCTAACCCCATAGGCAGAAATCAGCTTTAGATAGGATTTTCCTAAGAAAGAGATTAGCTTCGGAAAAGGCTGTTTCCTTTAGATAAATTTATATCTAGCCACAGATTTTTGTAGTCGGAGAGATCTATATGGTAGCACTCTGAAGTAGAATAATGACCTTGTTCAATAATTGAACTGAGCACAGAAATACAGAGCAACATGCAGAGCTTACAGGAGGTCTCAATTGCACAGGATTTGCAATTAAATGAGATTCAAGCAGTAATAAATGCATTAATGTGAAAAATGGGCAGTGACATTATAGTACTGTTCTACAGCAGGAAAATGTATCATATCGCCTGGATAAAACAGGATCCATGCTTAGCGTCCAAAGCGGAGAATTAAGTTGCCCTCATGCAACGACAGCAGCCCAGCCTAAACACAGCAGGGTACAGCAAAATGCCAACATTCAGGTTTTGAATCCCACACTGACTTCCAGGAATTGCTTTAGCTCTGAATCTTCTCACACGTGCACTCTGCAAAGCGGGAAACGCCACCGAGCGCCGGGAGCGGCGGGGCCAGCGCAGCCCGCGCCCACGCGCGGAGGAGGCGCCGTGAGAGCGCGGCCCGCCCGACGGAGCCGACCCGGGTGCACGGGGCGGGCACCGGGAGGCAAAGCCGGCGGAGCCCCG
>WEKY01035176.1:470689-513787 GCA_013390045.1 Picathartes gymnocephalus
CCGGCCCCGGCCCGGCCCCAGCGCCCGCCCCGGCCCGCCCCGACCCGCCCCCGGCAGCCGTAGAGCCGCGCCCGTTCGACCTCGGGCCGGCAGAGCAGCCGCTGCCTGCGGCACAGAGCACCCGCCTCTGCCCCCCAAACCCCGACCATCGCTGCCGAGATGCCTGACGATGGGGAATCGCGACCCACGACAGTGCTGAGCGAGTTTCAGCAGAGACAGGCCAACGCTGCTCTTCCACACGCGGGAGAGACGAGCAGATGCAACACCTGCACCGCCAGACCCGAACGCGCGCTGTCACAATGGCACGCATGGAGCTCGTACCTGGGCTGCACCTGCTGACCTCCTGCAGGAACGTGCGTGTGTGGGAGCCGAATGGCAGCTGCGCTATCAGGCGATCGTCTGCTGAGCTGATCTGGACAGTCACGTCAGAACCTGAGGGCATCGGGAGAAAGATCTCCTGTGGGTCGTGCTGACAAGCCTTCACAAACTGAGCATTTTTCTGCTCTACAGTGGTGGGTGTGCACATGCACGCAGCCTGTGGCAACATCTCCCCATGCCTTCTAACCATGTGCCTTTCCAAAATTTTACACAAGAATGCCACTTAAAATACCAAAATCATCATTTATAAAAAATTTTATTCTGCTTGTTCAGGGACAATAATTAATCTTCCAGTAGCAGTTGAAAAGCATATGGAAACTTAGTTCCCTTGGTTGAATGAGGTTGATGATGCTCATTAGCACCAGCTAACAATGGCCAACAGCATGGCAACTGCCCCAGGAGCCACAGGGCACGACCCCTCCCCAGTCAGCTCCCCCGTGGGCCAAGAACCCCCAACTCCTGCCCCACTGCATGCAGCTGGCACAGGGCCCAAAGAGCACCTGTAATGCAGGCATGAAAGCAACCACAGGACTCACCAATGACGTGAAGGTCACTGTCGAGTACAACTGCAAAAGTAAGACAAAGTTCAGTTGAAAGCTAAGCAACAGATTTGCAGACCACCTCGATTTGAGATTAGTGAGCCTGGCAACTTCTCCAAACTTCAAATGTTCCTTGCAGGAACAGAGACAGGCAGAACAAACCTGCTGGGCAGGGACTGTGGCTGGGGCGTGGTGGGACACAGGTACTCTGGTCCTCACAGGGCCCTGTCAGAGATGTCATGTGATGCACAAGTTTCACCAAGGGTAACAAACTGAAGAAAAATTGTGAAGGCAGAATAGATCGCAAATTTCAGGAAGTAGAACAGCAGAATATGGACTCGCAAACCCTTCATCCCATTCTTTGGAACTGGCCACTGAGCTACCAGTGTGTCAGTACCTTCTTCCACAGTAAAACCATCTGTGATGGGAATCACTCTCTCCAGCCAGACATCCTCAGCTGTGATGGCCATCCGCCGGTGAGTGTACACATAGATCCTGCAAGCACAGAGAAGACGTGGAGGGAAAGCCTCCTCAGTTCTGGCATGTCTGCAGACAGACAAACACAGACTCCATCCCACTCAGCAGCACCTGCTAGCACAGCCTCCTGCAAATCCCAAAGTAACTCCTCAACCAAGTGCCCACCCACCTGCTGACCCCGTCACTTAAATAACGTTATTACTGGCATTACTGGCAGAGCAGAGCAGCTCATGGGCCTGGGGCTTCTCACTGACCAGTCCTAACATCAAGGCGCTATGCCTTCAAACTGCTGCGCTACAGGACTGCACCCTGGTGGAAAGCCCTTGGGATGGGAGGGGGTTCTCAGGTGGCTGTCGAGGCTCGTGAGGGACCCGCAGAGTTCTCTCGGACGCTCTCCCTGCCCGCCCCGCGCTCCGGTCCGGCACCCACGCGTGCTGCCCGCGGCGCTCCACCAGGCCCAGCAGCCGGCTCTCCACACTGTCCCCCGACGCCAGGAGGCCCTGCACCGCCTGCGGCTGCGGGTCAAGGAACGGTGGGACAAGCGGCTGGGAGCGGGGACAGAGCGGACGGAGCGAAGATCGGCGGGGGGATCGGCGGGAAGGAGCGGCCGGGGCAAACCGGAGGGCGCGGGGACGGACTGGAGAGAGTGCGGCGGGGACAGCGGGATGGAGCGGCGCAGACAGCGGGAGGGAGCAGCGGGAACAAACCGGAGGGGACGGGGACAGCCCGAAGCCGGGAGCGCGGTGGCACCGCGGCACCGGGGCCGATCAAAGGATACGATCCGGCAGGTCGCTCCCCCAGCTAGGCTCTCCTGGATGGCGACCGACTGGTCCATCTCCGCCCCGGCAGTGCGGCGGACGGCGCTCCCCGGGGCCGGGGCCCGGCGGCTCCCCCGGCGGCGGCTGCGCGCTCAGGGCGGCTGTCGCAACGCGGTTCCCCCCACCGGGGCCGCCCCCGCTGCCGCTCCGTTATCGCTCCGCTCCGGGACAGGCCGGAAATAACGGGGCCGCCACAGGAACCACCGGTGGGAGCGGTCTGGCTCGGGAGGGACGGCGGCCGAGCGGATTGTGCCCGGCGGGATGCGAAGGACGGGGGAGGCACGGCACGGCCCTGCCCGGCGGCAACTCCTGCGGCCGAACCCCGCGCCTCCGGTTGGCCCCTCCCGGAAGGAAAAGGAGTCGGAGAGCGGGATCCTCTCGGGTCGGCAGACATGGGAAAGGATAATTTCCATGGAAAATCGCGAGATGCCCTTATTTTCAGTAGCACCTTGAAATTGTTGTTGTTGTTGAATTTTAAGACGACCCAGCACAGGAGCCGGGTTATTCTGCAAATACAGTTAATGCGGAGTGTGGGAGTAAGTGCTGTAAAATATCACCGAGCCTTTTGCACTGTAGAGACCGTGTTTGGCCTAAATCAGCTCCTACCACAGATGTAGGAGATGTAGGTCAAAAGACAGGGAAAATCCGAGTGGTCTCCATCAGTGACAGCTCTGCACCACTCCCAGTCCCTCTCTGCTCACCAACGGACAAGGGAACAGTCTGAAATAGCTGCTGTAAGCACCAAAGCTTACAAGAATTGTGATGCTGGGCTGTGTTTTCGAGATAGAAGAACCCTTGACATGAATACACTGACACTGGCCTGAAACAAATTAAACACACACCCCAAACGCTGAGCTGCGGTTTCTCTGTACCAGAAGAGGCACTGCAACGTTGGAAGGGCCACCCGTGGTGGAATGATGTGTTTTCCGTGCAGCCCCACATCCGCCCCGTTAGGGCTGGCAGTGCTACGTGAGGGCCAGCACCGCAGAGCCTTCCTTCTGGGGAAGTACACAGGGCTCCAAGGGCTCAAACCTGCCCGGCCCAGCTCTCCTGTCCTCCCACAGGTCACACTGTGTTCAGCCACACTCAAAACACCAGCACCAAAGGGGGCTGACACAAAGATTTTAATATTTTGCAGTCTTTTCTCTAAGGAACCGGTGGCAGCAGAGGGCAGTGGGGGTAGGTGACAGCACCGTGCATGTGTGCTCGAGCGGCAGCACAGTGGCTGGGGCAGCACCGGGGTGGTTCATGGCCCAGGCTAATGCTCACCTCTGGGCTCTGCCTTTGGCAGTAGAGAACCACAAATGTGAAGCAGAATAACTGAAAACATGAGACGCTTTTAGATTAGTCCCATTTCCCTGCCTAAGACAAGGAGATGAAACATAAAGTTACTATTTTACATACACCAGCAAGGAGCGTTTCAGTGCCAAAGCACTTTGGAACTAACAGGTCAGAGGGAGTGCAGGGAGACTGTGCCACAAGCAGGTCATTGATTAGAACAGCCCCTGTGCCTCAGTCAAGGCAGAATTTTCTGGTTTTTAAGGAGGTCTAATACCCTCTTGTTCCAGCTCCTGAGGTCCCCCATTCCAGCAGCACAGAGGCACACACTGCACTACTCCCAGGATCCACACTTAGCTTGCAGGTCTCTCAGATTGACAGGATTTGGACAGGGCAGGGCAGAATCACTTGGTGTAGCTTTCTGAGTGCACAGATTAAGTTCTTTTCCTCTGGATACACAGGGGGAATCTTGTTTACAAGTATTTAAAGTTTACTGAAATGCCAGGACTCATCCATCCTGCGATGGTGCAGGATTCAGAGTGCAGCTTAAGGATGGGGGATAGGATCAACAGCAGGGTCCTGTGCAGGGCAGCCACCAAGCCAAGCACAGTGACCCCCAAGGGGGTGCAGCTGCCCATGAGCAGATGCAGAGGGCCCTGGACACCTTGTTGATGGGACAGGGACAATACAGAGGGCATTTGCTACCAACCTTGGCCAAAGTCAGAGAGTGACGGGATCCTACTGAGTGCTGCAGAGCTGCCTGACTGCTGCCTAATCCCAGAGGGAAGTGGAGACCCTGTAATTCAGGAGAAGGACCATCCCACATGCCATGACCTTTAAGAGTGGGACCAGTGTCACCTGCCCAGCACTACTGACATGAACTTTGCCATCCAGTTTCAGACAGCTGGCTTTCGGGGTGGCTGAGCAGCACTCCTGGTAACAGGCAGCCTTCATCCCACCAGCACAGACTGGTTTGGCAGCCTTGCAGGCTTTGCTACATCCTGCCGTGTAATCCAAGCCCATCTTCTTCATCTGGAAGGAGAGAGACATTAGCCTGGGAGTCATGCTGAGCCTTTAATATTACCATTAGAGGAACACAATGCTCTGCAGCCCCAGGCCATACCTCACAGAAGTCCTGCCCCGAAATGCACCTAGTGATGGTCTTCCTGCCTTTGAAACACTCGTTCCCGTGACAGGAAAATGCTGCACACACTTTGCCCTATGAGAGAAAGGACCGGGGAGACACCATCTGTCCATCAGACTCGCAGGACAAAATCTGCATTTCAGAGAGCCCTTCACTCCTGAGGGCTCCTCTCCACCCCCTCTGTTCTGCTGGTATTTGTGCTCTGAGGCATTTTAGATCCAGAGATAAAGGAGTATTGGTGAGATCCAGAGATAAAGGAGTATTCTGAAACTGCAAGAAATTACTTAAAGACCAGCAGACCAAGCAAATTTCAAGCCTCTTTTTCCTTCCTCTTAACAGGGCTCTGCAAAGATAAGCACCTTCCCCTCCACTAGGCTCAAGAAAGGGCTGCAGAGCCCAGTGGGTCCTGCACCCTCCATGCAGTTGCAGGAAGGCTCATCCCATGGTCAGGTCAAGCTACCTGAGCTGATGCAAGCACTGGACTGAGGAACAGGCCTGATGGACAGGGATAAGGCCCACGGGACAGGGCTCCTTATGGACTCCTTACTTCCAGTGTTCGTTCAGGATTTGTTGCCCGTTCAGAGTCAGCTTTTTACCGCATAAAGCAAGTGCAGGAGGGACCTTTTCCTGTCCCCTGCTCAGGTGGGAGCTCAGCTGTCCCAGCAGCCACAGACCCCAGAACCCCTGGGTGCAGCAGCCTCTGCTCCTGTGGTACCTACGTTTTGGGGAGAAGGCTGAGGGGTGGTGGTGGTGGTGGTGGTGGTGGTGGTGGTTGTCAGTGGCACGGTGGTGGTGCTGGCTGGCAGGTCACCTGCAGACACACGAGGAGCCCTGTGAGGCTGCACCCAGCACACACAGGGCCCTCCACAGCCACACAGGGCCAGATTCACCAGCACTGCTCATACAGCGGTCAGAGCTGCCAGGGCCACCCTTCTCCTCACCCAGCTCCAAGGATAGAGCGAGCCTCAGGGCAGAAGAGATGCAGCAATGCAGCCACAGCCTCTCCACGATGGTTTCTGCCCACCCACCTCCCACCTCTGCTGCAGAACAAAGCTGGGCCGGTACCGTAGGCGCTGGCGTTGAGCTGCAGGCAGAGCGGGCCAGCACAGCACTCCAGGGCACACTGCTGCCTGCTCACGCTGCCATTGGTCCTGCACAGCTCCACACCACACCTGCTGCTGCACCTGGCTGTGTAGTTTGTGCTGGAGAAACGATAAAGCTGCAACAGGCAGAGTCAAAGGATAAAATGAGTGTGAAGAGGTGCCAACATAAAAGAGCAAAAATAACTGACAGACTGTCAGAGAGGAAAGGGGCATGGGCAATGGACACAGACTTAACAGAGCACAGTGGAATCCTGAGATGAAGAAAGAGAAGGCTTTCCCTGTTGCAGCCCCCTTGCATCTCCATACCTCGCAGTAAGTCTCATTATGGCAGGTGATCGTTCCGTTGGCATGGGCTTCATCCTGGTAACACCTCTCTCCGGAGCACTGAAAGCTCTGGCAGATCTGCTGGGGAGACACCAGGGTGTCACCTTGCAGCAAAGCCTCCTCGTGCACCACTGCAGGGCTGTCCCCAACCACAGCCTCACTATCTGGAGGGGCCACCCCCACCTGGCCACCCGCTGTGCTCCCTTCCACCACAGGAGATGCTCCCATGGCACTCCTGGACCTTGTGACCAACCAGCTGGGCAAGTGACACTGTCCATAGGGCTGCAATGGCCCAGCAATACCCCTCTTTCCATTCCTTGCCTTACCATTGTCTCTTCTGCTCCCTTCATAGAGGTGTTGGTGGCCACCACAGAGGCATTGTTGGTGGCAGCCACCACTGAGGTGTTCTTGGTGGCCACTGAGGCCTCCTTGGTAGTCACCGCCACCACCAAGGCATTCTTGGTGGCTGCCAAGATGTTTTTGGTGGCCATGGCCTCCACTGAGGTGTTCTTGGAGGCTGCTGATGCGTTCTTGGTGGCCTTGACTTCCACTGAGGTGCTCTTGGTGGCCACCGAGGTGTTGGCAGTGACCACCACCATGGCATTCTTGGTGACCGCCACCACTGAGGCATTCTGGGTGGCCACTGAAGTGTTCCTGGTGGTCAGAGCCACCAATGAGGCCTTCTTGGTGCTCACCACTCCTACCAAGGTGTTCTTGGTGGCTGCTGAGGTGTTCTTGGTGGCCATCACCATGGTACTGGCAGCTGTGTTGTGCTCTGAAAAACAAAAAGCTCCTGCTTGGTGAAGGAAACACCAAGGAAAAATGTGCTCAGTAAGCCCTGTGTCCCTTCCTGAGCCATGGCACAGTTCAGAGGGACCTGTGGGAAGCATCTATCACACTGTGGTTGACAGTGAAATGGCACTCAGTGACAGGATGTCCCCAACAGGGTCCACTTGCAGCCACCAACTGGGCAGCCCAAGAAGCAGGTCAGAGCCAACAGCCCACCACAGCAGCACTATAGACAGATGTCACAACAGCCTCTCCCTCCCACTTCCAGCCATATTTCCTGGGAAGAACAGGCTTTTATGGGGGCTAAACCATGAGGAAAGGTTCCTCACCTGTCCTGCAGCTGTGTCCTACAAACCACAGCCTGGAGAGGACAGACACAGAGTCCCTGATGCACCACACTGCCTTTGCCCCACTCCCTGCAGGCCCCCAGATTTCCCCTTGGGATACAGAACTCACCTGCTGTGGCAAGAGAATCCTGAAGACAGAGTTGCAGAGCCAAGATGCAGAGCAGCAAGCCTGGAGTGGAGTGGGAATGACTGAGACACGACGCCTGCTGTCTGCTTTACCCACAGCCCAAAGAGCCTCCCCAGCAGCACAGGCAACTCATACTTGGAACAGGTAAGCGAGGATACTCCTCCACCTTCCCAAAGCCCCAGGTGACCAGCAGCCACCCCTCAGCCCAGGGAGGCCCCCAACAACTGGAGCATCAGTGGTCACAGGATGGGGGACAGGCAGACACTGCTCTCCGTGCTGCACCAGAGCCCCGTTACCTTGAATGGGGGGGACGAGCCATCGGTGTCCAGCCATTGTCACCCAGCAGCAGCTGCACCCGGAGCTGGCAGAAGGAGGCATGGTCAGAGCTGCTGCCCCGAGGTGCAGGGCAGACACCCCAGTACAGCTCTGTGCTCTACCTCCAGTGCTCAGACATCCCCTCCTGAGAGACTCCCCAAATCCACCGAGCTGCTGCGGTTGCTGATGGGGAGCCAGAGCCCTGGGGAATTGTGTGTGCTGCTGGTGTGGCAACAACCCTCCCCAGAGCTCACAGGCAGCTACCACAGCCCTGCAGGCAGCTACCACGAGCAGGAGTCAGGGTGGCACAGTGAAAACTGCCACCATGCAGCAGGTTGCTGCTGCTGCTGCAAGTGAAGATGTGACCTGGCTCTCCATTCTCTATTTGCATACCAAATGTTTACCTGTTTTGCTAAGGAAATGATGGAGATGTGACTCCAAACAGGCTCCGAAGACAATTTTTCCAAGGAGAATGGTAACTCCCCTCATGTTTTATGATCTAGGCTGAGTCACCATTCCCCCAGGACCTGGAGGGGCTGAAGCTCATGCAGAGACCTCCAGGGCCATTCCCTCAGAGTGACAGAAAAGACAGTGCCAGCTGACAACTCACCCTGCGAAGCAGCCCAGCCACCACCCAGAAGAGCTCTGGACATCCTTAATGAGCCCAGTGCCAGCCCAGCCCAGCCCAGCTGCATGGCAGAACAAACATCTGCCTGAGGTGGCCTCATCCCAGAACAACCTTCCTCCCAGAGAGGGAAAGAGCCCACAGCATCGACTCACCTGTCTGGCTGTTCCTGAAGCCCCAGTGCACCTGCAGTCACTGCCAGCACTGGAGCACTTCTGAGCAGCTGCTGTGGCACCTGCCCCACAGCCCAGCCCCACCCCTGTCAGCCAACCCCCCGGGAAGTGTCACATGTGGTTCCACAGCAACAGAGACACAAACAGCCCTGTACAGCAATGGACAAAGGGCTTGTGAGGCTGAAGATGTCACACAAACCACCACTGCACTCAGGGGAATGGGGGGCACAACAACTGTCACTGCCACATGTGATGTGAGTGGCCTCTGCACCATGGACCTGCAATACTCGAGGCATCGTGAATCCATGGGGTACGTACAGACATCTCCTAGTGTGACACCAGGGGCCAAGGATGCTCCTGAAGCCACAACAGGCACCTCTAAACACACTGTTCCCATCTCCATCCTCCTGCACCACAGAAGAATGTGCACACCAATGACCTACCAGGTCACTGAAGCCAACAGCAGTGCCAGAGAAATCACCACAGAGCTGAACCTGAAGCTCATTTATAATTCCTGAAAAAAACAACGGCGAAAGCTCCCCAGGGAGACAGACCCAAGGTAAAAGCAGTTCTGTGTAAAAAGCATTTTAAACATACTGTAATCAAAACTCTTCCTTCTAGCATATGAAAGAAGACAAGTCTCTCACCACTTCCTAAATTACAATGACTTTATTTTTTAAGGTATTTTTTAATATAAAACAATGTCACAAGTCTAAGGGGCTACTAGAAAGTGACTCTATAAAGTATTCTTGAAATCTATATTCATGCACATACAAAATCCAGACAATGAAGAAGTCAGAGCTGCTGCCAGATCCACTCTCTCTGCAGATGTGTGGTCTTTCACCTGGGGACAGCTACAGCAGCCCTTGGCGCTTCAGGTCTTCGTAGGTCTTTTTATTCACCACGTTCCCACTGGAATCCTCATATTCCTCCTGGAACAGAACCAACAGTTTAGAGACAGCACTCAAATGGTAGGTCCAAGAGCAGCCACTGACCATGAGCACCCTGCCAGAACCTCTGTGCAGGAAGGCAGGCAGTGGATCTGCCAGCAGGTCCTGGGAGAAGAGCTCAGCCAGGGCCAGTCATTACATGTTGTACTACAGATTTTCCCACCATTGTTGTACTTCCCACCATTGCCCTGCACACTGTTGAAAAATGGCTTTGAAACAGAAGTTTAGGAAAAGGCAGCAGTGTAAGTGAGGACACTGCTCACACCCAGGAAAAAGGGGTTCCCGTGGACACAGGAATGGAGACACTGAATGCCTCTCACTGCTCACCTCTGTATCAGGCTGCCACCTCTCTGAAGCCTTCTGCTGTTTCAGCTTTGCCCACACTGCAAACACAAACAGGATCTATGCCACTTCCCTTGAGAAACGGGTTTTTAATCCAGTAAAATATACAGGAGCTTTTTTCCCTCCCTTTTAAAACACCGTCACTTCAGCAGTCCAGGAATGTATCTATCTAACATCCATTACAAGGTTATCATTCCGCCCTGTGGTTACTCAAAGGCACTGGACTGCAGCAAACAGGATTTTAAACGGATTGTTCAGGATGGGACATGAGACCAAGGTCCAAAGCTACTCCTTCAGAAATGGTGGTGTTCTTTAACATGTTCTACCATAACTACTTACACGAGACTGCATCCTCAATCTGTGTGACGTTGGCAAAGTGTGCTGTGTTGGGAATGCCCAGGCACCGCATTCCGTGGGCATGTCTCCACTCCTGGGGGAAAGAGAGGAGATCAGTGTGAGAGGGAACACCACATCCTCCTGAACAGAATGCAAAACCTATTATCAAAGTACAAATCTACCAGTCCTCTATAAAAACATTATTTTCTTGTCCTGTAGACAGTAACGCCCCACCAGCCATCAACGGGCACCCTGCACCCATCAGACCTGAGCACTGGAATGGGTGTTCAAATGGGCATCAGCAAAAGAGATCTCTGTATGCCTAACACAATCTCTGGGTCCCATTGCATGGCCCTGCAGCACAAGCCTGGACCCACAGGGCAAAAGTGCTGCTCGGGGACCCCATGGACTCACCAGGGACTCATTACAATGGCTGTCTGAATGCAGCAGGGCTGTTCCTGCAGTGAGTGTCACTTACTGCGAAGTGCCGCTGGAATGCCTTGGGCCCTCGGTAGGTGTAGTTACCACAAATCTCACAGTTGTAGTTGATGTTCAAACCATGGAGTTTATACAACCAGTACGGGATGGGCTGCAAACAAGAAGACATGACCATTAGGTAGCATGGCAAAGAAACTCAAACAGAGAAGCAGCGTGGAGTCAGTGACCTCTCCCAGTTCTCCAGGCCTGACAGTCTTGGTTACCTTCCCATCCCAACCAAGAGGCAGATTTTTAGGGTTATAAATGATTTCATTTTCTTCATCTTCACTCTCGCTCTCACTGATCTGCTCTTCCTCCTCCTCCTCTCTCTCCTCCCCTGTCCGCGCCTGCTTACGCTGCACGTTCTCGTGGGTGAGGTGTCTTTGCTCCTGGAGTGAGGGAAAAGAAGGGATTGTCCACACAACCATGACAGCAAAAAATTCAGGGCAAACTTTTGTAGCGAAAATCTTCCTCAGGGTACAGAGCAAGGAAACAGAAGATCAGTGTGAAGCAGAGAACTCCCATCTTACTCAGCCAAAAAATTTCAAGTTTTAATACCCTGACATTTCCTACTTGCAAAGAATGAAACCTGGTATGACCTATTAGCACTTCCAATGCTACTACAGCAGCAGCCATCCTCCTGAAAACAATCCCCCAAAACTGAAGGCAAAGAGCAAGGGAGATCAAATAAAGGTTTGCAATACTGTGTGACTTATGCACAAAACAGATGTGGTGCAGTACACTGATGTGCAGCTGTCTATGAAAGCACCACATAAAGATGAGGACAACCTTCCAGTCACTATATGACAGCTCTGAAATAAAAAGCTCAAAACCAAAACAAAATCCTTACCCCAAGAACTTCCACATACTCGTAAATCTGAGCTTCCAGAAACGCAAGATCTTTATTTCTTTCAGTGTCTCTGAAAGAGATGAAGTATCTTCATTAAACACACAAGTTCAGCTCTGATACCTTCCATTTGGTTCAGCACTATTTGGTCCAACATGAAAAGCTTCTAACAGTCCAAAATCTCTGTCCTAACTACACAAGAGTGGTGACTATAGAACACTCCTCATCTAAGAGGAGAGAACATTGCCAGCCTCAGAGTGACCTCAAAGAACTCACCTTTTGCTTCCTTTTGTCTTTGGATTCTTAGCAAACAAGGAAGGATCAAGTGCTTCCAGGGATTTGCCTTTAGTGCTAAAAAGCCTCTGAGCACGCTCCTCCAGAGTCCTGCAGAGAAGCAGGGAGGGGATTAGACTAGACTGCAGTTTTACATTTCCTGAAAACTATTTGAATTCATGCAACAAAATTCTAAATGTAGCTTTTAAATTATGATATTCCTTTTATCTTTGTCTTCATTCCTCAAGTCAAAATCTACTGTACCAGAGACTCCTGTATAGGACCAGTTCAGAGCAGCAGATCCCACTGCTTTGTTCTTAACATTTTATCTTTCAAACATCATTAAGGTAATTCTAGTACAACCGAGATAACCACACAAGTATCCCAGAAAGCAATGCAATACAGGACCACCTCAGAAACTGAAAGAACTCTACAAAGACTGCACCTTACCCGCCACACTTCAGCCCCAGAGCCAGCAAAGCTGATTTTAACCTGTCCAGTCCCAGGGAGGCCAATTCCTGTTCAATTAAATAAACTACTGTAAACAACTGTAAGAGACAAGTTGTTCAACATATACAATATGGATATAGTCCACTTTAGCTTATTAATGAAGAAAAAACCCTGATGAACAGTATTCAAGAAAAGACTGTCAACGGTGTACCCCTCCTCCCTGGAAAATGAGGAATGTGACAACCAGGTCTTTCAAATTACATCCCCCAATGGGAGAAATTACATCATCAGCATCATCAAGGTTTTACCCAGAAAGCACAGAGCCAGGGAGGAAAATACAGCAGTAAAATTACACAAAAACCCCCAAATGACTGAACTCCCACCTGCTCAAAATGTGGTTGTAAGTGCAGAGCACTGGAAACATACCTCCCAGGAGGAGAAGGCCGAGAGGTCCAGATGGGCACCAGCATGGGTGAGGGCACTGCTGGTCTCTTTCTGTGAAAAAAAACACATGCAAGAGCTGCACGACATACTACAATACTTCTGGCCATAGAACATTTTAACCTCAAAAAACCAGTTCATTTCAGAGAAAAATCCTCTTAATAAACTGAAAACACAACAATAATAAAGGTGTAAAATAAGCCAACCTGAAACAACGCTCATTTTAAACCAGTTATGCTGGGTTTTAAATTCAGGTCAGTATCACCCTGCACCCTGGTGACACAGAGCTGCAGCCCTCCCTGTCATGGTCACCTCCAGCAATGACTTCAGACAAATGACTCACACAGCCCCCTCACAAGCACAGGAACATCACCCAGGCTCAGCCTGCTCACCGGCCAGCCCGGGAACGTGCCGTTCTCCCACTTCTTCTCAAACTCCGTCTGAATTTTTCCAAAAAGTTCATTCTGGTCCAGTAACGGTTTCACTCGATCTGTGTAATCCTGCAAGTACTCAAGGAGCATTTCAAGATACCTGGCAAGGAAATCATGAGCATGGGTAATTCACTATCACCCTCTAACCACATCCTTGGACAGTCACTACCCTCCAGTGCTGCAGACAGATGTGACCAAGTCAGGCCAGTTTTCCACACAGGATTTTTTGACACAGCAGTTCCAAGGGTACATTACAGCTCTTCCTCAGAGCTGAATCTGGCTCTCCACAGCTCTGCTGCTCTGCAAGTTTGCTTGGGGCTCAGATACATGACTGAGCTCAGGGACCCAATTTATATGGGATACATTCGGCTGTTAATTATAATCTCTGCAGCTGAACTCTTCAGAAGCAAATTCCTTCTCACCAAGTGCCATAAAGGAAGCAGTCAGGCAAACAGCCTCACCTCTTATATTCAGCATTTTTTCTCTCCTTGGGAATATCGAAGAGTTGGTCAAATGTGGATAAGTAAGTGATATAATCCAGTTTCTAAGAACAGAAAGTCTGAGTCAGAGTTCATACAGCCAATTAAACATCCAGTTCCCAGAAAAAAGAAGCCCCAGCCTGTGCAGGGTCTGGAGATCCCTGGGCCCTGACGTAGCAAATACTGGAGGTGCCCACACACAGCAGCCACTCACCTCTGATGATTTCAGGTTAATGTACTTGAGGTAACAATCATGCAAATCCAAGTATCGTCCGTACCCTTCCTCATCTGTGAACTCTACCAGATCTGTAAGAAAGATCATAAAAAGCTTTATTATGAGCTTAATATTCCCGACTTATTATGCAATTGTTTTTGAACTGGAAAAGGATTAGCTGTGAAGTCATGTAGGCTTAAGGAAGGCACTACAATGCCTTTGATACTCATGGAGTAGCCCCAGCTGCTGCTCTGTGCAAGCACCAGAACATCCCTCGGGAACAGCAGCCTCACTGGGGAGGCTGCAGTTCAGAAGAATTTAGATGACAGAAGAATTTTCAGAATTCATTTAGTAAAAGGGAGGTGAGGCCCTGAAACATGCAAACCAGGTCAAACAACCTAGTAAATAATGCCAGAGCTCAAGCAAACTACAAACTTACTCTGAGCTTCTTCACTTGGGTTGTCTCTGGCCTTCAGCAGCTCCTCAAACTCCACTGACATAGGAACACAGATCTGCATGGGCAGACACAAGCCACACAGTGATTTACTTCAGCTCCTGTCCCAGCATAACTAATATAAAATCACACAGGGTGCCAAATAATGAAACTGCAAACAGAAAAGGGACTCAAAGCTTTGTCACCTTTCTTTCTGCACAAAGGCAAAAGTGTGGCTTTACCAACATGAGAAAGGTGAGATCTGATCCCAGCTCAGCTGAACACTCCCTAGCAGGGAACAGGGTGAGTGTCCTGCACTGCTCCCTCACATGCTGCCTGACTCTGAGCAGCTGTGCTCAGGTGACTGCTGACTGTTTGCAGCACTTGTGTGTTTAGGCAATTAAACTGGGGAAACAAAAGCTCTGTTTCTTGTAGGGATGAGATGTAAAAGTGCACATCTCACCTGTTTCCATGGAGCAGGTAACTACTCACCTCATTGGGGTGCTTCCGGTGAAATTCCTTAATTTGCTTCAGTCTGTTGTAAAACTCCGCAAATTCATTTGGCCCGGAAATGGCACTGAGCTCTTCCTTACGCAGGCTACGAGATCATGGACAGCAACAGATTACGAAGGGAAGGCAAAACAAGGTGATGCTGACACAGCCTTAGTCCAGGTCTGTGCTGCCGTGTCTGACTGCAAACCTCCGAGTCATGGGGGACCTCCCAGCCCACCCGGCTCAGGGGCTCAGGGCCACATCTCCCCGCAAATGCTGCAGCTCCTGACAAACCCCCGGAGCAGCCAGGTGCTCCCCACATGCATAACAAAACGTGGCCATCCAACGCGGACGCTTCCCATGTGCAGTGCTGCATTTAGTCGCCACATCTCCATTTTTGTGTTATTCTTTAGACATTTACGCTGACTTAAAACAGCCCCAAGTTCCTCACCACCAGGACACGCTGAGGAACACTCACCCATCCTTGTCGTCGTACAGGTCCCGCAGGTTGCCGCTCACTTCCATGTACCTCTGCGGAACAAAGGAAAGGCCCGAGCGCCGCAGAGCCCGTTACCGGGACGGGCCCCGCTCGCTCCGGGGAGCCCGGCCCGGCCCCAGCCCCGCTCCCGCCCCCGGCCCGGCACACTCACGTCCTGCATGGCCCGGGTGCGGTGGTCCGAGTTGATCTGGTCGCGGAGCTGCGGGGAGAGGCGAGGCGGTGAGCGCGGGCCCGGCAGGCGGCCTCCCCCACCCGCCAAGGCCCCGGGCGCACCGTGGACTTCTTGGTGAGCATCTCCTTCACCATCACGTCCATGAGCCGCTCCCGTTCCTCATGGTAGCGCCGCTGCTGCTCCAGGATCGTCTCCATCCCGCGCACAGCTCCCACTACCGCCGGAAGGCCCCGGCGCAGCCCGGAACCCCGGTTCGGGGGAAGGTTCCGGTTCCGGTTCCGGAGCGGTGCGCGGGGCCCCGGGGCGGCCGGCAGGAGGCGGCTGCGGCCCCTTCAGCGCCCGCTGCCGTGGGGCCGCGTCCGGGAGCGGTGTCCGAGCGCGGTGCTTGGTGGCGCCGAGGGGCCCGCGATGGCCGCTTAGATGTGGACCAGGGCTGCCCCAGCCTGGAGGCCTCTCTGGGGCTGCCCCGCGGGGTTACGCGGTGCCGAGCCTCGGCCGAGCCGGGATGTGGCGTGTGGGACGCGCCCGCAGCTTTCAGCAAGACGGGTGCGCCCGAGGGACACCATCTCGGTGCAAGTCCTCCCACAGAGGCAACATTCCACTTGGGTTTGAGCTGCCATCTTCAGGTCCGCCCTAAATCCAAGGACGGATCATACCCGTGCCTTACCCCCACAGTGCCAGGTGCAAAGCTGTAATTAAATTTTAACTCGATAATAAATTATTCGTATTTTTCTGCCACGCATGATAAATTACTCTAAGCCAAAAGCAAGAAAAAAAACTTGTCTTAATTAATGGCAGACAAGTAGATGATCCTTCACTGAAAGGATGATGCTGCAGGCAAGGATATTGTCTTTAATTACTCCCTTGCATTACAGGCTGCCCCAAAGTACATCACTTTTCTTCATGAGTGCCTGTCTAAAACTAAAAACAGGTAAGAATCTGAACTTAGTTTTCTTCCATTTCTATTTGCATGAAACTTCATCTCTGAAAAGGGAAGGCGTTGAAATCCAGCAGTGTCCCATCCAGCCACATGGCCTCCTTATTTTGGGCTGCTGGCATCAGGAGGATCAAGGTGGGACAAGACCAGCCCTTGCACGACCTCACCTCCTCCTTGCCCCACAAATGGCAGTGCACATGGGAGGAGGTGGGAGAAAGTGGGAGAAGGTTGGTCCAAGAGATGCCATTTCATTCCAGGGCAGCAGTGCAGCCCCTCAGGGGCTGGGAGCTGAAATGCCTAGAATCACACAATATCCTGAACTGGACGGGACCCGTGAGTATCATCCAAGTCTAACTCCTGGCCCTGCACAGGACTCCCCTGTCAGTGGCTTGAACTTGGCTCTGCCCATCCGGGCTGCAAATGCTGCCCCTGATCCACAGTGGTGCAGGAAAGCACAGGTTGGGCAGATTTGGTCAATGCCAGGGTCTCTTTCTACCCCTGCAGTGCTGCCCCACATCCTCAGCAGCTTCCCCACTCCTACTTCACCAGCGCAACAGCCCTGGCCTGACCCCCCTCACACTGCTCCTTATGCTTAATAAAATTTCCATGACTGTTTCAGACCCACACTCCAGAGTGTTGGGGGATGTTTGTGCATGACATCACCCTCCCCCTCCTGTAAATCAGGCACTGGGCCATGTACAGCCATGACCCATTCATGACAGGGATAAAATCCAGATGTTCCAGTGCTACGTGCAGCTGGGTCATTTCCTTTTTTGGCTAAAAACATGAGGCTCTGGAGGCTGACTGAAAGAGGAGCCTGGGGGCCCTTTGTGCGGAAACCTTTTGCGGTTAATTCCTGGAAACAGCACTGCAGAAAGCCCGGGCTGTGGTGCTGCTGCTGGAGGACAGACTCAGCTGGGAACCTCGGGTCTGGAGCTGCTCACTCACCCTCCAAAGCCCGGCACAGCACCAGGGCCCAGCCCAGGTCACAGGGCAGCAGCAGCAGCAAAAATCATGCTAGAACTCCATCAACCACCAGAGCAGGAGCCTTTGAAGCAGCCAGGAATGTGCACACGCCGAGCCAGCGCCATGGTCCTACACAGAAGCACCCCATGGGCTGTGCCCATCCTGCCAGCAGAGCAGCACCCACGGGAGCCCAGCCACTGTGCCAGGGGGGCCGGAGCGGGCAAGTCCAGAGGAAGTCATAGCAGCTGTTGGTAAATGTAAAGGATCTGTGGAAAATAGTTTCATATGTTAGGGAATAAATGGATCCCCAGCTGATAAACATCAGTAAACAGTATGCAGCACTTCAGGGCAAGCTGCCAAGAAGGACCACGGATACCCTGGCTAGAGGTTACAGCAACATCTACCCGAGCCCCCTTGGAATGTCGTGGCATAGCTAGGCAGTGCCAGCTGCAGGGCAGGGAGGCTGCTCTGCCCGGTGGGAAGGGCTTGGTACCGCAGTGGTCCGGACAGTCCCACAGCCAGCCTGGAAGCACATAGCGGTGCCCACGCAGGACTGGCACCCCGCGTCCTCTGGGGGCCTGTCCTGCAGAACTGCCTGCCTGTACAGACAACAAGCACGGCCAGATGGGCAGCCCCAGCCCCAGGAAGCCATCCAGCAGGAAGAGGGAGATGCCGTTGCTCTGCCACAACCACAGGGCCGGCACAGCTGATGTTGGGCTGTGGGTTGGGAAGGCAGGCACGAGCACTGCAGAGGTTGACTGTCCCCAGAATGGGATTAGGGGCGAGACAAGGCTAAGCAGAGCCCAGCACTAACTCAGTGCTCTGCCCTGTGCCTGCTGTTCAAGAGACACAGAAGAGCAAGTGTCATGAAAATGGTTTATTGGATAAAGCTGTAGGAAATACAGAGGATGCTGAGTTTTAGGACAATTCCTTCTGGAGATGGCTCCAAGCTCCTCGTAATAGCTAACACACATAGGCTCTGATTTGCTGTCATCAAAGCTTCCAAACAAGGATTCAACAAAGATCTGAACAGAGAGTAATAACACTTCAACATGCATAACATTTTCTGTGCCTAAGTGAAGCCTGGGAGGGGGGGCTAGCCCCTTCATCCTGCAGTTGTGTACAAAATGATGGATATTCATGACAAATGAGTACAAAAGGGAAAAAACACACAAGACCAGGTTTTCAGAAAAGCATGTGGCTGACTAAGCAGGAAAGCAGGGTTGGTGAAGTTGCCCCAGCGAGACAGAAGCAGGAAAGTATAGAGACAAGGCAAGCATGAGCATAACACTGCAGAGTGGCCTTAGCCCAGGGCCAGCTCAGCCATTGGGCAAGGATTGCTCAAGGCCTCATGTGAGTCTGGGATAGCTCAAGATACCCTATTTTGCAGTTAGGGCCAACTGGGACCTAGTGAAAGATGAGTGTGGCTGGAAGGAGCCACCACTCCCTGCCCAGCCCTGGGGGACACAGGCAGCCCTGAAGGAGCAGTCTGTGGACATCCTGCTGCCCCCTCAGCTGCTCTCTATGCTGGAGCCCTGTGCTCCTGCAGACCCTTCCAGCAGCTACTGATTGCAGGCAGTCTGTGGACAATGCTCCCTTCCTTTAATTAATGGAGGTCTCTGGTATTCCCAGTGCCGCTGGCAGCTGGGCTCTGTGTCGCAGTGCCTGTCCCATGGATCCTCATGAAAGGGATGGAGCAGGAAGAAAGCCCTGAGTGCTCTCAGCCTTCAGCACGCCCTTCTCTAGGGCTCAGCCAGATGCATCTGAGCATCAGCAGGCCAGCTGGCCAGCACTCCCAGCTCCAGCTCAGCCACCTGAGCCATGGGAGGTCATGGAACAGGTGGATGGGAATGGGGTAGGTGTGCGTGGGCAGAAGTGACTTAACTCCTCATTCACAGCTAAGAGAGCACCTCCATGGAGGTGCTGAACAAAGGGTCTGGTCTGCAAAGACTGAGGTGCTACAGAATTCCAGAGGTGGATCCCATCTGACAGGATGTATGCTCCTCTCCTGGCCACACTCCAGCCTGGTGTCCCCAAACCTCCAGAACAGAAAAGAGTGCCTTCATGTCCGGGCCAGCTGTGCATATGGGAAGGCTGTGCAAAGCCAGCTGTGACACAGGCCAGCATGGCCAAGCTGCATGGCCCTGAGCCACTGCCTTGTGTCACACAGAGCGAAGGAAGCACATGGAGAAAGAAGAGAAGTCAGTGCTGTGCTGAGGGGTGAATACATGCTTGTCAGTGTGCAGATCCAGCAGCCCAGTGCTGAAGCTGCTCCTGCCCTTTGCTCAGCTGGGGCCCTGGGCTCGTGCCTGATTAGACTGAAAGCAAAAAGAAAGAGTAAATAATGGGGGGTCTTGAAGCTCCTTTTTCAGCTTTATTTAGCTTTGACTGCACAGAGCCATAGCACAGCGTACTCTAGCCTTCAGGGAGGGGGCTCAGGAACCCCCTGAACACACCGCGGTTCGGGGTCAGCCCCCATCTCCTGTGCCTTGTGCTCTGCCCCTGAAATGCTGCTGGGGAATCTGGCACAAAGGACCTGAAAAACAGAGGAAGGCCCTGCCCCGCGGTGTCCTCGGGGGCTCATAGGTCGCTGCTGCAGTCGCGACACAGGATCTCGTCGTTGTCGGGGATGAAGCCTTTCCCCACCAGCGAAGTGCTGCAGCGGGCGCAGTTGAAGCAGTTGTGGTGCCAGTGACGGTCCTCAAAGGAGACGTATTTGCCGCCGCCAAAGCCTGTGGGAGGGACAGAAGGCAATGTCAGAGTCCCTGGGGAAACTGGGATGAGCTTCCTGCACATGCTGAGCCCTGGCCTGCTCATATCCAGGTCAGCTCTTCACACGTGGCACTGGTGGTGGCACCCAAAACACCCCCCAGGGTCAAATACATCTGAAATGTGAATCTCCACTCTTGCGGAGGAAAAGCACTAAAATTGCTTCAGAGCAGACTTTGCAGGGTTGACATATTTGGACCAGAATCATGATTTTCTCTCCTAGGAGGAACAGGGAGAGGAGCTGCACCATTACAGTGGATGAAGGCAGACAGAACTACTAGAATCCTGGGAAGAGCCATCCTGCCACTAGCTCAGGCCCAGGCTCCTGCAGAGGCTCCACAGGAGCTTCCTTTCTCTGCTGGCAGTTGTTGGACTGGTGAGCTGCGACCCTCTTCTCCCCAGGACTGCAACAAACTGATAAGGACCAGAGGGGAAGTGGGTGCCTGGGAGCTGTCCTCAGCCAGAGTCATCCTCTGAGTCACCAGCTGATTCACAGCTTCTCCTGCCTTCCCAGCAAGAACCTGGGAGTTGCAAGAGGGAAAGTCGAGTGGGGGAGGGCAGGAGGGAGGCCAGACTCTCTTAGGGGGTTCTGCAGAAGAGGATCGCTTACTTCCCCTGCCTTAGGCAGGCACAGCAGGTCCAGACTCCCCTGCACCAGGTGCTGCTCTAGGCTTTCCCTGTCTGTGAACAACCTTTTCACAGAACATGGCAATCAGTATCAAAAAGGGCCAGCTAGAGACATGAGATCATGCTTTAAGGGGTCACTTTGGAGCCTTTACCTGGGCATAGAGGGAATTCCTCCCACAGGACACAGTTCACCACTTTGAAAGACACAGACAAAGGAACAGAAGTAGCTCAAAGAGCATCAAAGAGCTCCTCCCTCACAGGGTTCCTCAGACAGCTGTTCTGCTCACCTGTGATGGGCTTTGTGCAGGCGCTGCACTTCTTGGCATAGAGGTTCCCAAAGCACTTGATGCAGTACGGGTTGTCGTCCTGGGAGGTGAACTGCTGCCCAGCCAAGGGGGTCTTGCAGCCCGTGCAGACAAAGCACTCCTTGTGCCAAGGCTCGTCCCGGTAGGTCACTCCTCCCTTGGTGAGGGTCTGCAGGAAGAGAGCACATGCTGGTGACACACGGGCAAAGGGGTGCTGGCACCTGAACCCTCCTCTGATAAGGCTCAGGCAGGAGCAGGGAGTTCCCTGTCCCTGGATCAGAGCTGGGGGCTCTGGGCTGTCACACCACACGTACCTTTTTGCATCGAGTGCAGCGAGGAGCGAACTTGCTCTCATAACAGGGGACACAGTAATAATCCTTCTTGTCTGGGATGAAGGACCGGGACCCAATGGGCTGCTGGCAGCTGCTGCATATGAAGCAGTGCTCATGCCAGGTCTGTCCATTGTACTCCAGCTTACGGGAGCCTGCAAAGAGAGCCCTGCAGTGACAGAAGCGAGTAGCACACGTGCACACAGGGATGTGGGGGCTGGGCAGGATGAACTGTGGTCCTGCACACCTGGCTCTATGTTTCCCCTCCCCGTGGCAGTTCAGGACCATGGGCAGCTGGAGAAGGGGCCTCAGGCCCACACCACAGCCACAAAGGGAGGGCTGCAGGAACACGTCCTCAGCACTGGCACAAAGGCCGTGCCTGACGTAACCTACATCTGAAGATGATGGCAAAATAGCCAAGTAAAGACACACACACCTTTGCCTCAGGCCTTCTCCAGAGACACTCACACATCGTCAGTCATTCTGTCTCTTCTTGTCAGCACACAGCAGAAAATGCCCAGGAAACCCTTTGTTATCTCCTCCCTCATTCACTTCCCCATGAGAAAGGGGAACAGATAGATGAGGCTGCTGTGGTTTTCACAGCTTGGGATCGTGCTGTCTTGCTGGACAAGCAAAGGACCCAGCCCTCTCCATGCAGTGACAGGAGGACAGGAGAAGAGAGATCCAACTCTCTTCCATGCTGCTCTCATGCTGGATCTGCAGCCCCAATTGACACCAAGGGATCAGGAACAAACTGTAATGCTTGAGTCCGCCTGCTCCTACCTGGCATGACGGTCTTCTCACAGGCAATACACTTGGAGGAGAACTCGCTGCAGTAGCAGTCATTGCACAGCAGCTCCTTGCCCTGGCAGGTGAACGGCTCATCTGCCAGAGAGCGGTCGCAGCGGAAGCAACGGAAGCAGTGCTCATGGTAATGGCGATCCTCGTAGTACAGCTCCTGGGAGTACAGCCAGCATGAGGAGGGGACCAATGGCCCCGGGAACTGACCTGCTTGTCTGCAGAGCCTCTACTCACCCTGCAGTCGTGGCCGATCAGCTCCTTGCACTCGTCACAGGTGTTGGCGAAGTGCGCGTCGTAGCAGGGGATGCAGTATGGGCCATTGTCCATCTGGATGTACTTGCGCCCATATAAGGACTCCTTGCAGTTGTCACAGTCAAAGCAATCTGTCATGGTGCCGGTCTGAGGCCCTCCTTCACCTGCTGAGATCAGGAGCAGGTGTGGGTCAGTATCAGCTTATGCTGTCCAAGATGTCCCCGCGCAACCCTGCCACCTCCAGAGGCCAAGGACCAGAGTTCCTGCACTGAGCCAACGGCTGCTGTCAGCACAGGGGACAGACCCACGCTGTGCTTCTGCTCTGGGGCTGCACGCACTTCCCTAAGAGCCGGCAGACATCAGGGCCTGCAATGAACCTTGCTTCAGGCTTATACTCCAGTTCACAGCTGGAGCACTTTGGCACCACTCAGAAAACCTGGACATGTCAGCATGCAGCTCAGCTCCTCACTCTTTGCTACCTTCCTGGGAAGTGTAGTGTAAAATAAAAAGGGAGAAATTTCCTGTGTGAAAAGTTTTGGTTTGGCACCAAATCCAGGCACATGCCATGTGGTTGTGTGTCCAGTGACATCTGAGAGCCAGGCACCCTAAGGGAGATCTGTCTGCCCTGCTGCCCTTCAGAGACCCACGCTCAGCCCTCAGCATGGTCCGTAGCAGGATTCCTCCCGATAGCTGAAAGCTCTGCCTGAGGGGCTGCTAGCAGCTCAAACCCTGGAACTTCTCCAGAGGTTTAAAGCAGCTGCTCCATAGGGAAGTAGGAATTGGGCATTCTGCACTGTGCCTTGGCTGTGGAGCCTTGTCCTGGCAAACTGTTCTGCATGTGTTGCTCCAACTACAAACACTCTCCAGGGAGAAGCTATAGGGGCAGGCTGGTGTTCCACAAGCACCTGTTGGGGCTTGGCATGAAGGAGACCTGACATCTCTCCTTGCCCCTCATCTCCTTCACAGACAACAGGTTTATGGAACTATTTTGCTTTCTTTGGAGCATTAACTCCAGAACAAGAGTATCTTCCTCCTGTTTAGTTTAGCATGGCTATTCCTAAACATGGAGTTTTCCACTTGCAAAATCACACCCTTTTTTAACCCAGGTTGCTGTCAAGTGTAGACAAGCCCACTGAGTTCCATGGGAACTGTCAGCTGCAGAGCACCCCCACTGCGGTGTTCTTCAGGAACCCACCCACTTCAGAAAGAGCAATTACAGCTCAATCTGCAGTTAAGCATTTAATGGCCAGGGAGCTCCCTACCAGCCCCTGGACCCCCTCCCCACGGCCGGCTGTAGGTTGGGAGGCAGCCTCCAGGGCAGGAGCTGATCCAGACAGCTCTGACTCACAGCCCAGGGCTCCCCAGGGCTATTCTTGGCCAAGCCACACAGCTCCCAGCTGTTGTCAAGCCTGTTATGTGCCGATAGGACTGATCGAGAATAAATCCAGTGCTGCCACAGGGCTACGTGACCAACCGAGGGGGAACAAAGTCCCTTTTCAGACACTCGTTACCAGCTGCCACCCAGGCCATGCCCTCCAGCGTGGCAGGCCAGCGTGTGTGGCTGTGGCCGCGGGAGCAGCTCCACGGTCTGTCCCTGCCAGCGACAGGGGCTGGAGCCAGTGCTCCGCCAAACCTCCCCCAGAGCTCCAGCCAGCAGCCCTGTGCGCTGCCCGCAGAACAAGGCAAGGTCCACTCTGTTACTGGACACGAGGCAGGCACGTGGCGTTTTGCTGCAAGGTGCTGAACTGGACCTGCTGCTCCAGCTCTGCTCCAGCTTGCGCTGGCCCCCCCAGTGTCCTTCCCCTCTGGGGCACCCCCAAAGTGCTCCTGTGACTGGGCAGCAGCTCCCCTGACCCCCACACAGCTCCTGGCTGCTTCTCACCACTGCTGTGTTCTCTGCCACCCCACTTGCTTTTGCTCCCTAAAGCTACCTGGGACCTTGCTCTCTGGCAAAGAATTAAATGAAATTTCCAACTCTTCTCCTTCCCCTCCCAGTCCTGGTGAAGGGAACTTTCCAAGGTGTGTCTGTAGTAAGAGGACCTCTAATGAGCACTCCTGGCCTGGGAGGAGTGCCAGAGCAGGGAACTTCCATGTTTCTCTGTGGGCTGCACTTTAGCTCTGTGGTCCAGTAATACAGGCTCAGAGGACATCAGAAATCACAAAGGAAGAAAAAAACAACCTGAATGAAGAAGGCTGGGGTTTTATCAGTGACACAGAATAAGCCTCCTGAGCACCACTACCCTGACCCTGATGCTGTCAGAAGAGGAAGTGAAAAACAAACCCTCCAGGAATCATATACCAAGGAGGACCCTAAAGCAGTGGGCCAGGCTTGCCTCCACTTCAAGTAGCTTCTCCTCAAATTCTCTGCATGCCTGCTGCACACTGCAGGCTGAGTGCTGCTCCCCAGGCTGTGCGTGCAGCAGAGCCAGGCCCGGGAGCCTCACGTGGCCAAGGCTGCAGTCAGTGCACACGGGAACAGACTTTGTGCTGCCTTTTCAACAGAACAAGAACAGGCCCAGGAAGTTTGCTCAGGGTTATTTGTGTTAGATAAGCTGAGTGCTCCCTTTGTTCTGCTCTCACATGCAGAGCTGGGCAGGGGTGTCAAAGCCTGGGCAGCACCAAAGCAAACGCAGCATCTTCGTCCCTGAGATGTGCTGCTGTGAGACCGAACACACTGGGAAGAGGGAAGTGGGACAAAAGAAACGGAGTAAAAGAAATAGCAGAAAAGCCCACAATTCCTACCGTGATTGTAATGATGAACCTGGAAATTGTCTTCCTTATGAAGGAAAGAGGTAGACTTTTAAAATGCATTAAAAACCCCTTTAATCGAGGCTCAGATACAGAAGGTACAATACAGGCTCTCTCTTGCACCAGTGAGCATGTGCTCATCCTTTGCAGCCTGCACCACCCTGTAAACATCAGCTGTGTGTTGGGTGTGCTGGGTTGATGTCAGGAACGCCTTCAAATGCTAACCAAGGTGTTGCCCTATAATGATGGGATTGCAGCTGCAAATAGAGTGCTTGCCCACTGCCAGATGGCTCCGGTCCGGGGCGGGGGTGACAAGGCTTGCTGAAGCAGGTCCGTTGTACTGGGTGATGGTGGAGCTGGATGTGGGACATTGCTCAGCTGTCTCGCTAGTTGTTGGAGGGCAAAAATAAACACAGATATATGCCTGCCAGCTGCCTACTCTTTCCCTCTGAAAGATGTAGTTGTGCTCATGGAGGAAAGGAAGTTTAGTTCCTCTCCTGTGCCCATGAACAAACAGCTTTAGGAACAAGAGCTCCACTCACGAGCAACATTCAAAGTGCTCCACGATGCAAATCTGATCAGTCTGGAGCTGAGCTCAGAATAGCCTCATGTATGGGAAAGGTCAGCAATTTGTCAAGGACGCACAGCAAAGTCCACTTTCTAATTAGAGAGTAAGATGCACCCAACACCACTCTGGTGTCATTGTCCAAAGCCAATGGCTTAGCAACAGCCCCAGGAGATCATTACATTAATTTTAGCACCAATAAGACAGCGATTTGTTATGCAAAGGAGGCAATACAGACAGATCAGGGCCCGATCCACAAAATCACTGAGGAGCTTAACTGGCCTTTTGAGATGGTTCCTCCTACAATGAGTTCCTTCAGTGCAGAGTCTTGTGTGTGTGGTGAACCTGTAACCCCATGTAACTTCACACCAGTTTGTTGTTTGTTGTCAGCTCACAACCAGCTGCTCCACAGAGTCTTCCCAGAGTAACCCACGGGGCTATTCCTAGGGAAACACTTCATCTTTCCAGGACACAGGAAGAGACCTGCTTCTGACTGTCTATCAGATCCCTGCCTATTCTCACCTCCCCACGGCTGTCTGAACATAAATATAAGCAGTTGCAGTTCACACCTAAACAGACACGCAGAAGAGAAAGCACAATCTCACTGGGGCAGGCAAGTATTCCCCATGTAAGGATGAAACCAGGGACATGGCTTTGAAAGACAGTCCTCAAAGCACTCCAAGGTCAGCAGAGGAGAACACTTTTTGTTCCTGCTAGCCTTCCAGAACCATTATGGGTCCTGGAATCTGCATGAAATTGTTTCTGCCTGCTGCCGACCCTAAAAGGCAAACCAGCTGCTTGCTCTGAGGAGCAGCTTCGGCCCCTCAGTTATGCTGGGAGTGCTTTCATTGCACGTTTCCTGACACCACTTCTGTGGATCTGTACAGGGTCACTGTGCACCCTGGCCCCAGGCTGGGCCTGCCAGGTTCTTCGGCAGTGAGGGCCAGCTCACTGGGGTGCTGTGGGGGTTTCTCCACACTTAACTCATGCTGCTGCCAACCTGGGCCCTGTCACTCTGCTCCAGCACTGCTGCAAACCTGGTGCTGCAGGAAGAGCACCCCCGGGGCTGTTAGAGGAGAGCTTGAGGCAGCTGGGGAGAGGTCCCAGTGCTCTCTCAGGGTGACCCAGCTAGCATGGGGCACCCTTGGGAGCCGAGTTGCATCAAACCTTCACCCGCCTGCTTGCAGCAGCAGTGAGTCACTTCCTGCCCTCAGCTCTCGCCTCCAAGCTGCCTTCCAGCCTCAGCCTTCCCCAGGACAGCTCTGCAATCTTAAGTAAGAAGGGAGGCTCCAGCATGGCAAGGAATGGATTTCTCACAGGGACCATCAGGACAGCCACAGGCCTCACACGGCAGCTTCCCCATCACCGGTACAACCAGAGGATGCTGCAGGTTATTTCTCCAACACACAGAGAAGATTTGGTTCTCACAGTCAGCCTCAGAGGCAGAAGATGAAGCAGATTGGCTGGGTGTATGGCCACAGCCTCCCTGCACCACTGGGGTGTTGTGCTCATGCATGTGCATACACCGAGCTCTGCTGAGCAAGCTGTACCTCAGCCTTTCCCCCAAGCATGGGCAGGACACCCTCCTGCCCAGAGCAGTCATGGGTTGCTCCAGGCTTTGCAGCAGATTGAGTAAAACGGCTGGCAGCACTGTAAAGAAACACCTAGCATTTCAAATAAAGTAACTTGCTGTCAGCAAGGTAAGCAGCTTCCTGAAAATGCCCACAACTTTGTGAAGAAGTAGCAGAATCCATTAGATCTGAAGTAGCAGAATCTGACAAGCCACAAGACCTAAACTGTTGCATGATTTTAATACAGTCTCAGAATGACAAAATAAAGGTTTCCCATTGTTCAGAAGGGATCTCTGAGGTGCCCCATCCAAAGAACAAAGCCGTATCACAGACTCCTCCTGACAGCTCTGCATATAGATAAAGGACAGTGCCAAAAACACACCTATCCCACAAATGTCCAACTGTACTCTTAAGGAGAGTACAATCAGTAAGAAAATCACACCTGCCTCCAGCCCCCGGCCTGCCCAGGGGTGCCTGCAGGAAACACTGCGCTGTTTGCACAACCACGATGGAGACATCACACCTGGTCCAAGGTGAGCAAGGGCAAACTGCCAGCACTGCTGTGCTGAACTTATGAGGTACCAGCAGCACAGGCAGAGCCACAAGAGACAATTCAGCCCTTGCTCTGGACTTATATTCTTTAAGGAAAACTAATTCTACCAGGATCTGAGAAAGAAGTTGAAGAGTCCCTGCTATGCAACCATAAAATTAAAAACTCTGCCTAGGAAAAAAGGAGGGAATGGTTTAAGAGTTAAAAATTTAGTACTAAACATCTGTAGGGGTTAACTATCTTAGGTTCTGAACAAAATCTTGGCCCTTCAGAGGTGTAGCTAACAGCAGTAAAACTGGGAATACAGAGAGCAGGAAGCCTATGTCATTCTGCTGACATTAAACCAGAATGTTTGCTCAAGAGATCAACTGCTAATCTTATTCAAAATGAGCACTAAGTAAGCAAATTCTGGGCACTCAACAGGAAGTCAGGAATTGAAATAATTTGAGCACTTTGGACCCATCACATTCAAACAGACCATTAAATGATGGAGGAAGTCTGAGAGCAGAGGAGCAAGATAAGAACACAGCAGAAACACCTGCCCAGCTCAACACAGACCCTTCTGTCAGACAGTTAAGAAACCCATGGCTTAAAAACATGCCAGGAGAGGTTCTGGCTTGTCTCTGAGGAGGCTTCAGAGAAAAGAGGGACAGCCTGGCCAAAACTCCTCATGACAAGTACCTTTCCTGCCACGTGCCAGTGACAAGCAGGGTCGCTGGCAGCCAGGCACAGCTACCACTGAGGCAGGGACTGGCTGAGGGCAGCAGCTGCACACATGGTCACAGTGGCCATAAGAGGAAGAAAGATGCTGAAGCCAAGTTTCAGGGAGTGTGACTGATCACAGGAGCTTCAGTGTGATCAGAGGAGCAAGAGCTGCAGTCCAGGGACAGGACTGCTCCTGTCAGTTCTTAGAAAAGAGCAAGGAACAGGTGTGCAATTACTCTCGATAAGCATGTTGCGAGCATGTTAAAATCTAGCATTGAAGGTTTACTTTTGGACTGCATTGGTTTATGCCCATGTAACCCACATCCATATAAATGCCTCACTGCTTATCCAACTTAACAATCCGAGAACTTCTGGCAATCGTGTTTTCAAAATCTCTGCCCCACAAAATAAAGGTCATATGCAGTACAACAGAATTCAAACATGAAAGCGTGACAGGAAATGACTAACTGTAGGCTGAGGCCAATGTACCTTCATCTTGGATCAGCTCAGCACACAAGAATCTTGCAACTCAAACAGACATCACAGCCTATATGCAGAAGAAATAATCTCACTGCTCTAGTTGCCAGTTATTGGGGCCTGTGCATTTCAGTGTAGGTATTACTACAAAATAATGTAATTCCGCTCTATTTCCCTGAAGTTCTCTCACAACTGAATCCATACGCTGTAGTTTGCACATTTCCTTCCCTTAGAGACAGCTGCTTTTAAAATTGACGATGAAGCCACTCTTATTTCTGAGTTGATACAGTTAGTGTTTACGAAGCTTCTTGGAGTCCTTAATAAAAGATACTTACGAGATTATACCTCGGTTTTGCCCAAAGAGGCAATCAAGGGACTGCCTCAAGCACTGGACACAGCCCTAGTGAACGTGTTTTTTTGCTCACGTGCTGAAAACCAACCTTTACAATTTGAGTCCAGTCCCCTATTTCCTGTCTCCCCACCAAGCCTGAAAGGTCTTTTCTGATTAAGGCTCTGCTAAGCTTCATGTTTCTTTTCAATAAACAAAG
Organism: Picathartes gymnocephalus; assembly: GCA_013390045.1. Taxonomy (NCBI): domain Eukaryota; kingdom Metazoa; phylum Chordata; class Aves; order Passeriformes; family Picathartidae; genus Picathartes; species Picathartes gymnocephalus. Next base: position 500,113 of record WEKY01035176.1, read on the forward strand.
CAACTTTGACTTCCAGTAGCAGGAAAAGACACATATCCCAGACGTGCTTTATTTAATGCATGCCTATTACTTAAAGGGCAAAGTGAATTTTTTCACCAAATTTGGTCAAAATACTCCCTCTTCCTATTTGATTGTGTCCCAAACACAAGTATTTGCAGTTGGTTTCTTGTATACAAGCAGATCTATTGATGGAGATGGGTAATGTGCATCTGAGCCCTGGCAGCTTTGTGCCCTTTGGGGCTCTCCAAAATCTGCAGAGGGAAGAGAAAGCCAGGAAGGTGACAGGAGACGCTGCAGTGACACTTGTGCACACCCTCTCCCACAATCCAATCACTGAGGGTCTCTCCACCTGCCCTGGCTCTTTGCCCAAGGAATACGGACAGTCTCCCTATAAAGCGCTTTTTACAGCTGCTGATGTCCCTTGCAAGCAAAGGCAATGCCAGCCCTGCAGCACAAAGCATGCGAGCAGCTTCTAAATCTGGGGAGGACTGAATCCTGGCAAAGACAAATTGTCTCATGTTACCATCGCGGGAAGGGCTTGACGGTTCTCTGAAACAAAAACTAGGATCATTTGTTGCCGGGGAGATGCTGTGTGTGCCAGCTGCAACCCTCCCGACACAGGGCAGTACTCTCAAGGGCAGCACAGCCGAGGAGAGTGCAGAACGGGGACAGATGGGATCGCTGAGAGGGGAAGAGAACACCTTCTAGTCACTGCATTGACAGCGTAGAATGAAACAAGTTCCCTTCTGTGACTGAAGACTTCCCTGCCAGGTGATCTGGTCAGCAGGTGTCATTCACTTTCAGGATACAGAGCTGGCTATCTTCAAACCATTCTCACTGACACCTTTAAAATTACTCTTAAGTACTGCAAAATTTAAATAACAGAAGCTATCAGTTGCAATTGTCACGTATTTCACATAAAGTCTCTACAAAGTAACTCCTTGCAAGTACTATAAAGAAATTTGCAAGATGCAACATGCGCTCCTGTTTCTGCTGTGCGGAGATAGTCTTTGGTGGCACCCATGAAAGGGAAAACCATGCCACATCCAAAAGACTATGTGGAAACAGCTATTTTAAGGGACACAAATGCTCACAAAATGTATGAATGCCTTTATATCATGCAGTTACACATGCAGTTCCCAACCCCATTCCTCTGCCCACTGGACATGTCTATCTCAGAACTCGAGCTGCTGCTAGCTGGCAGCTCAGTAAACATGTGGACTGCCTGTGCCTAAAAACTCAGAAAGAGAGGAAAAGTTGTTCCTTTACAGAAAAAAATCCCATGTGAACAGAAAAGAAAACACTATCAAGAGTCCCTGATCCAAGTCTGTGGCTCCTTTACAGAACCTCATTGTCTCATTCCCACCTGAGATTTACCACGAAGCCTACATGAAACACATCTCTCACAGGTTAAAAAGGATCAGAAAGACCAGAATTTTCACTAAGAGAGACTCCTCTCTTGGCAACTTTCAGCTGAAGACCAAGAAGAGCTGCTGTCTCAGCCCTTGAAGCAGCAGATGTGAAGCAATGCCTCATTTCTTTGCTGCAGGGAAGGTGCTCCACACTAATTCATGCTGATGGAAGAAGCAGCAACGTGCACTCTGACTATTGGGAAAAAATTCCCAAAGCTGTTCACATGCTCAAGCAGCCCGAGGATCAGGGGCTTCACTATATGAGACACCACCAACGCCAACAACCCTCTCTCTGTTCTCAAACTGATCAGAACAAAAGTGCTCCATTTACAAGCTATTTGTCCCAAACTGGCAAAGCGTGGAAATAAAAGCTCAGCCTAATTCTGTTACCTTGCATTGCTGAAAGTGATGGAGCAGCACGAACCCAGCTGTGCCAGGGGGCTCCTCTAGCCCCTCCCGTCACGGTCAGCTACAGCAGGTGCCACCAGCCAGAAACTCTCACGACTAAATCATCACTTTACTAGCTAACACTCAAGTGTTTGTCCAGCAACAAAAGCAGTCACATCATAAACCAAAGGTGACATCAGCACAGGGCTTGTATTTCCTACAGGGGTTTAAATGTCATTGCTTGTGACTAGAAATCGGACACTTGCAATAAAAGTTACTCTAAATTTTCACAGGAGATATAATTCCAGTTTCCTGTAGCCATATTTCACTTCCAAAGTCTTTCTATTGCTCAATGTCATGACAAGAGAAAAAAACCAAGAGAGAATAAGCAAAACTCCTAACATAAAGTGAAAAACTCATGAACATCATTATCAGCCTGATTTACCAAGTCAGGTGCTAACACGGTGAGCAGCAGAACCTGGATTGTTACTTGAAAGGGTCAGTGTGGCTCAAACAGCGTGATCTACTCAGGGCCCCATTATTCAAGGTCTCTACATTGCCCTCTTCCATTTTTATTTAAAGTTCTGCTCTACATCTTCTTCTGAAATTAAAACTCAAAGTTATCAAGGACCTGAAAGCATTACTTCATCATCCTGTAAGCTGTTGTTGTTTCACATGGCATGAAGCACAACACGATCTGTGCACCTTCACCAACCTAACATGCAGTTATCATTTCCCACACTCAGCTCTGAGCTCTCCAAAAGCAACACATCCAAGACTTCTACAAACGCACATTGGGCCAGATTTAATCTTTCTGTGAGTTATATGGTGTTTACACAGGGTTGAGAAATAGTAGAAATAAAACTTCTCTTGGCGGAGGTAGATGCAAAACACGCTGTGCACTTTTTGCTTTTAATGACTCTTGGTGAGTACCACTACTAGTCTGTGTATTCCAGAACGTTCTGAGTTAGGCACACAACAATTTTCTTGATGTGAACTGTTCACTGAGTTTAAAGGAGCCACTGAAATGCATTTAGATTTCAATGCTGACTTTTCTTTTTGAAAATGTCCATGTGGCAGGGAAGGAGGCAGATGAGAATAAATAATCCAAATTTAAGGACACAAATTAAAGATTTACCTGAGAAGCAGTTTAGCTCCCTGACTCTCTACTGCCAGTAACACAAACATATGTGATGATCCAGTGCAAGATGATTAATGCAAAAGTCCTCAGTTTCCACGGAGCTGATATCCCACATCTCTCACTGGATTGTGGCTTCCTCAATTCCCTAACAGCTGTCAGCAGCGAAAACATTATTTACCCTTGTAATACCTGCAGGTCAGGGAGTAATGTTATCTCCCTCGTGGGATTTGCATCTCAGAGGCTTCTGGCACTAGGCAAGGCCTGTAGAACTAAAAATGGAACTAGGATCCAAGTTCCATCTTTCTTCTCCTTCTGAGATGCAGCACATATCCCCGTCAGTGGAAACTGTGACACCCACTAGCGCATGTTACAGACCTGCATCTACAGATTGCACAACCCTGACTCTATGAGAAGCAGGAGAAAAGGGAGGAGGAGAAGGAAGAGAGGGACACGGTCTTTCAGGTCCCTTCCAACCTGTAACAGACAGACACAGAGCTGTGTTGTTACAAAGCACAGCTAATCCAGAGTCCGGATCTCCCAACCAACACCATGCCTCTGCTAGCTGCTCTTGCTATTTCAACTTGGGGGTTTAGCAGTGAGCAGGCTGAGCTGGCAGGCAGAACTAGAATAAGGCAACATCAGGAAGTTATGCACCAGTTCAAAATGGGTTCGTTTTTAATAAAGGAAAAAGCCACGTTTTCCTTAAATAAGGGTAGTGGAATTCCAAGGTGAGGTCAAAAGCCTGGCAAAAGTTAGGAGTTTAGGTTGGTACTGGGGCTCATGATGCTGACAAAAGCAGTCCTTGCTCTCAGGGATAGCTTAGGACCCATGGTTTTGTTGCTATTCTGTTTTTGTTGTCTTCTCATCCTGAGCAATATCCAGGAGCAGTTCCATCAGGTGTGGACCTCAGAGAAGAATTTTTGTCTTCAACTGTGCTGAAGGTTAGGCCTTTCAGACACATATTTTCTATGATTCCCTTTCATTTGTTTCATTAGAAGAACTACAAAAAGACATTTTTTACAAGAAGCCTGAGTGTACACGCTGGTGTGTACGATCTGTAGCCACACAAACCACAACAGAAATTACCTCCGACACACTCACATGAGGGAAATCTTGAGGGTTTGGATCATTAAAGAAATAAGGTTGCTTTACAGCTACAGGAACAACACATGGCCAGAACAAGTTCTAAATGGATAAGATACAGGCTGAAAATCAACTGCTAATTGTTTTTACCAATTTGTATTTTATATTAAAAAACCTCCTTAAGACCTTAAGAGGCAGAGCTGAGCCTAGAAAGGATTTGTATGGTTACACTGTAAACCTGAAAGCAGTGATCTAGAACAGAACTAGTCCGTTACATCTCAAACCTTGATTCTGGGTTGTGCCTCAAGCAGCTGGGATTATTTCTCCAGTTAAGCAAATTCTTGTTACTAAAATCCACTCTGATATTTAAATAAATTTGGAGAAGACGCTGAGTAGTCACTCTGCTTCACAGATAACAAATCAGAACTGTATTATTTGATGGATTTCTAAGAGAACACTTGAAATTTGAGCAAACAAATTTAAAATATCAAGGTCATATTTACATTTCAGGGTAATAATTAAATACTTAGTATCTTGTGGTTCCACTATTCTAGGTTTTTCTACACACCAAAATATTTAGTCATGTGAAAAACATCTGTAGCAGCTGGAAGACATTCATTTGGCCTGCCAGGATTAATTAGTTTAAAAATACATAAACAGAGTGTTCATTTTGTTTCCGAAAAGCTCCTGCTCTTGGTTCTCTTAGGGTGCTGGTGATTAATGCTTATGGAAGGTTCTCGAAAAGAGGTATCAGATGCCAGTTTCACAAATATCTGTTAAGTAAAATAAAGCCTGTGTATAAGTTAATGCTCTTCTGGACTAACTCAAGTCATTATTCACAGCAATATGAAAACTAGCTTGCAAACGCTTCAATCCCTATTTTTAGTCTTTCTCCTATGCTCTCAAATTCACACGGCTGAAATCTGCTTTTAAAAACTGATGAAAAGAAATTTCTTTTCAGGACTGGCATTCAGATACCTGTGTTTACGAATTACAAGACTTAAGTCTCCAAGCATGTCTTTTCTCTCCAAGAAGTTCCTGCATAATCTTCATAGAGCTTTTCAAAGTAAACAAGACACACAGCTGAAACTGTAAAAAGGGTTGAATTTGGCTTAGTATCCATAGAGATCACTTCTCTGGCCAACAGCTTGCAAAGGGTTATTTCTTGGCTCATCATTTTCGTTCTGCTGGAAGATGCTGAGGTTTTAGTGAAGTTTCTGCAGAGCATGCAACGGCATTCAGTATTTGCTCAGCTAACGAGTTAAGTCATCGCAGCTCTCCAATGGCTTGAAGATTATGGGTGTAGGAAAAGGGAATGCTCAGAGAGGGGAACTTCTGAGCAGTCACCACTAAACTGCGGTTAAAACAGACACCAATGACTCTATTCAGCTCCCAAACCTCAGACAGTTTCCATTTTCTCAGTAACAAAGCATTTTTGTGGAATGAGGTAACAGCCTCCATCTGCCAGGTCGACATCTCCACTACGATTTCTCAAGAGTGTGGCTGAGGAGGGCTGGCCGGCAGAGCCAGCAGAGCCGGCGTGGCGCGAGAGGCAGGAGAGTCCCTCCTGCCTGGGCAACACAGGGACAAACTGCAGCGGGACAAATGTGGAGAGGAGCCTCTGTGGCACCATCACACAAACTCTCCTGGGAGTTTGCTTCACAAGAAGCCTGGAGCAAACTCCACACACTGCACTGAAGAGTCAAAAAGTCAAGAAAAGGGTTGCCATTTGTCACTACGGGTGGCCAGGGACAGGCAGGAGGGAGCAGAATACAAATGGGTGACACAGGTCCAACACCCATTTGTATTCTGCTCACCCATTGTGAGCGGGTGATGAGCACAGAGTGTGTGATTTGGAAGCACACACGGGTCTGCAAGCACACACTGCAAGATGCACAGTGCAAATCGTGCTCCCTGAGGACAACACCGCCCGTGGGACTGGCCACTCAAGCTGCCATACACCCTCCCACACCTGAAATGCTAAATAGCTGAGGCACAGCAGTTACAGCCTCAGAACACAGCCTGGGAGAGGGTTTGGTTTTGTTCTTGCCTTATTTCTAGAATTTGACAGCCTATATTTGGACCTTTCAGTACCAGGGATGCGGAGCATCCAATCATTCTTTTGATTTCAGGCAAAGCCAGCTCAGTTCTTCTTAAAAGCAGACCTTCATTTAGATCCAGATGAAGATTCCAGCTCCTGTCAGGACCCCCTCATCTGACTCTTGTCTCCCTGTGAGTGGCCAGTCACTCAGCTCCCTTGCAATTTTGAGACTCTTGGCTCCAGGTTCAACTCCCCCACATCTGGTTCTCCCATCTAAAGACAGGCAACTTTCCAGTTGGTTTTCTGATGGCCTTTGCATTCCTGTAACACTTCCTCCTGAAGTTTAGAAAACATTAACACTAACCCCCTCACTCATTTGTGTCATTCCAGCTGTGTGCCCACGTGGATACCAGGTGAGTGGCACCTTCCTTCCTGGCCAGGACAAAGCATTTCCCAAGCTCATTTTCTTCCTATGAGGAATGCTGCTGTCAAATCTCAAAAATCCACACTGCTAATACTAGCCTTCTACAAGGTCAGCCAAAGAGGACTTCCATCAAGGATGAGCTTTGCTGGAGAAGGCTCCCTGGGGATTATCAGCATAGTACAGTCAAGTCCAGATGGCCACAACGTGCTGAGCACATTTCCTGCAAACACAGCGGCAAGGCAGAGGCCTCTGCAAATCGAAGTTCACCCTGATTTCTGCCATCTGCTGAACACTGAGGGCCAGGCTGAGGCCTTTGGGAAAGGTCAGGATAGTCTTACAGGCTCTCAAGATACTGCTTTTGTTCTCACTATTTGCTTCTCAATTCCTTCGTTAGAAGATACTAATCTCTCTGTAAGGCAGTTACTTGGAGCCAAGACTTTAGATCTTATTGCAAAACATATGCTTAAAAGAGACTGGAAATTATGTTGGCAGTGTTACAGAGAGGAGCAAAGCACAGCTTTGGGTCAAAACAAACAAAAAAAAAATCTAAGCTAGTAAGCAATTCCCATGCGATAGTTTAGGAGAGCCAGCAAAAGCTTCTAGAAAGAAACAATGCTGTGAGAACGAAGCTAAGGAGAGCTGGCTCTTGGAAAAATAAAACAGCTAGTAATGAGCCAACAGCACATATCCAAGAGAATCTTTCTGGGAAACCGACCCATGCCATTATGCTGGAAAGCCCTGAGGGACTAGGGACCTTGAGGCTAAAAGCTGGCAAATTGCTTCATCAGTTAAGGTTGGTCTCAATGTTTTCTACTGTGGAAAAATAATTTGTTTTAGCCTACAGGTCTCTACAGAGCACTGGGTAAATTCAGGCTATTTCCTTTGGGAAGGGAAACGGAGCGTCTGGCAGAGCTCTGCCCAACGGGATATTTTCAGGGGTTTCCCACCATCACTGACAGCCCTCCAGCCTAAGGCTGGCCCAGCACACTCAGGCCATTGGCTCTGCTGAATTCCCCATGCACCCACAAGGCCCCTTGGAGCTGCTGTAGTGCACTGGGCACCACACGCCCCATTACTGGGATGGGAACATCCCCCGAGCTGCTCTGGTCAACATTACAACAACAACATGGTGAATGTGCCTCTGTAAAACCATCTTCTGGAGGCTGATTCACCCAAAATGGATGCAGTCAGGGCAATGATCCTGATATGTCTTGTTTTCCAGAGAGATAACGAGGAGACCTTGTTCTGCCTCTTTCAGAGGTTAGTTCATACACCCACCAGGATCTAGGTGCTAATACAGAGTGGCAAAGGCAAGGTCTGTCCTTGCAGCCACTTGTTCATTGCCAGTGCAGCTCCCCAGCCACAGGACCGTACCAAGAGCACAAGACAATGAATACATGCTCCAGCAGAGAAAATCCCCACATTGGCAGGGGATGTCAAGGTGCTGCCTAATGACTTTCTTTCTCTTCCAACTCCTCTGATTCATGTTGCCATCTTCCTTGCAACTGACCTAAATAACATGTTCAGGCAGCACTGGAAGTGTTTCCATCTCATACTGCAGTAACAGTGAGATCTTTGCTTCTGGAAAGGGAATTTCACAGGAAAGTCACACCACAGGTAGATTAACAGTATCCTTCTCAAGAAAGGAACAGAAGCACCCTGTCTTATCCCATCAGTGAGACTTCCTGGCTGCAGGAGAACAAAGGTTGCCCAGGAGCAGGGAAAACACACATTAAGTCTGTGCCCAAGCCCCAGCAGATCTGAACAATGTGGGCAGATTACTCAGTTACCTCATTTCCAGGTGTGCTGTCAGCATGAGCCATGACTGGCTTGGAATAAAGAGGTGGAACTGTTCCTAGATCTGGACTTAACCTGCATAATTTATGGTAATTACTGCTCAGTAGCCATGAATCCTTTAATGCCATATAACACTCTCAGCCCTCAGTTCTCTCTAACCTTTTGGGCATCACAGACCATTCCAGCGCAGAAAGACAGGGTGCAGAACCACACTGTCCCTCCAGAGCCAAAGGCCTCGGGAAGGGAAAAGCAAAGAAAGCCACTGCAGAAGGACTTCAGTAGATCAGCCCTCTCCAGACACAGAGTGATTATATGTGCTGGTAACATACAGGCACTTAAACTAGCCTTACTCCCAGACAATTACAGACCTCTCCAGCTATTCACTCCAGCACCATCTTTAACTCAGGTGACCAAAAGAATACAGGGGCAATCCCATCCCTGTCACTGCACAGTGGTACTCTCCCAATCTCATTCTTCCCTGTACTGTAAGCTGGGGCACTTCCAAGAGCCATGTAGATATCCCCTATCCTTCCAAACCCTAGGAGACTACGGATCTCAGCGTTACCTTACGGCAGTGGCCCTCACAGGCTGTGTGCCAAGCAACTGAAAAAGTCAGTTGGAAATGCATTTATTGCCAACAAGGAAAGTGACTGTGAGGAAATACAGAAAAGTATTCTGAAGCTGCATGGCCTGCCACAGCACTTCCAGCTTTCAGGTGAGGAAGTGCTCACCTGGAGTTGGTGCACTACACCCTGCACTTCAGCAGCCTAACAGACGCCTTTCTTATTCTGAAGATACACATGAGTACAGATACAGTTCCCCTACTGCAATAGAAAGGAAGTTATATTTGATCCATACCAACTCTTTTTCAGGCATCTGAGCTTCAAAATTTAAGCAGAAAAGCTGCCAGCAAAACTTGTGCATCTTTGTGCTACAGTTAGCCCATAACAACTAGTCTGCATGTGTTATCTCTAGTTTTTATTAGCTCATATTTACTTTGGCTGCACATCCAAGCAGTCATTTAAACAGGGTGAGAGAGGAAAATCTTGGATTCTCAACAATGGCCAAACAATTTAATCTACCACTGGGGACAAAGACTTGACTTCTATTGGTGTGTAGTGCTGGCAGGGTCAAGTGTAACATGTGCTGAAGGAAGCACTAGGGAAACAGATCTCTGGCTGTTCAAACAACACCAAGTATTTCCTTGAGCTATTCAGAGGCCTCTTTGCCCCTCCTGTGTAGAGAAAACAGCTCCAGCTGTCCAGTCACCTGCGCTGGCTTCTCCACTCACTGGATTCATGCCATGGGTGGCCACCAACAGCTCCAGGTTAGATGCAGCACATTCCTCATTCCTCACAGCTCAGATGTTCAAAGCCAAGTTAGGAAGCAGTCAAGATCATGTCCTTGGCATCAGCACCAGGTTGGTGCTGGAAGGTAATTTATATTCCTGAGCAGAACTGGCACTGGGAACATCAGCAAACTGTTGTTCCAGCTATGACACCAATCAGAAGGGTCCAGAATTAATATCTATCCATGATGCTGACTTAGTAAAATTTTTTTCTTTTTGTATTTGAGAGGTTCAAAATAATTTACATAAAAGAACTCTGCAGTTTGCAAGTGTGGGATGATCTACAGCAACATATTCGGAGGGAAATAAAAAATGAAATGTATTAATGATCAGATGACCACAGGTCAAATTAAGTCAAAGTGAGACTACACTAAGAACAGTAATGTAAATGTCAGGATTTTTATTCCATTGCTCTTCAGATTCTGTGTTAAAACATAACTAAATTAACTCTTGATTAACTATTAATTTAGCCCTAATGGACGTGTCCTTCTGATTCCTCCTAGAGTAATACTATCCTCTTGGTGGGCCCCTGTGAGTAAGGGCAGAATCATTTGTTAAAATAGTTCTCCATTTAGCAAGTATCAACAGACACAAAGTGGTCACTAAGCAGAGGCAGTTCTGCTGGGGTGAAATACAGGAAGGTGGAAGCCATGTGGCATTCTTCAATTTCCCCTTTCCTTTCACAATCAGACCCTTGATATTTTCTTCAACAGGAAAACTGACATTCCCCTTGGTGTAAACTGCTGACAATTGTATTTTACACCTGGTAAAACCAGAGCAAAACGGAAGGAAGAGAAGCAACAAAGACCAAGGGCTTTTCTCAGCAACTACATCTCCACAGAATGAAGTATTTTCCTTTCCCCACTTCATTGCAGACAGAGTCCAGTAAACACATCCCAGCCTTTGTGGGAAATGCCCCCTCCTCGTTGGCAAGTGGCTGCAGGACAGTGCCCACGGCAGCAGCTTCCCAGAGAGCAACCACGAAACCAACACAGCCCGTGCAGCTTCGACCTTCTGCCCAGCCTCACTTTAAAAGTGACCCTAAAGCTCTAGGTAGTAGTAATCTGCAGATTAAATACTACTGGTAAAGCTTCTCTGCCCCCTAATAACCGGTCTTCTTCCTAGATACAGCTGGTAGTTAGGGTTATAGCTATCATCTCCTTTTGAAAAAAAACCCACCTAAGTAAAATGCTTACACTGATTTTGATGACACCACCAAGGCAAAACGCTATAAAGTTCTCTCTGAATTTTTCCAGCTTGGCCATAGAAATTGCAGCTATTTCAGCAGAAGCAGTCAAAGTCCCCTAAGGAATGAGGTGTAGCCACTTGCACTCTGAGCAAAACTGCAAACATCGTTGGCAGCACCTTCCTGCCAGAGCACCTGGGCACCGTGCTGGGCACAGGCAATCCGAGAACAGCCCGTGTCAACTGGAGACACTGAACACCAGAGGAGAAATGATTTCTTACTTGAGCAATTAAAAGCAATTATGGAGTTGTTTATCCAGTTAAGAGGTCTGGCTTTTATTCAGAGCAGCCAGACCCCAGTTTTCTGGGTACCTTCTTTATCACACATAAGGTGAAGCAGAGCAACAAGGTTTAATTCCTGTCTCTCCCCTGAGGTTACAGCTGCAACTGTGGCTCTTCAAGCACAGCCTTACGCAAGCTACAGGCAGCAAAAATCCTACAGACATCAATGAGGATCCTGGTGGACCACCAAGCAAATCCTGTGCATCAGTGCTGCAATTACCATAAAAGTCCTTTTTAAGGGAGAAGGCTTTGGAAACACTTTGGGCATTGAAAGCAATCAATTTTTTTCCACCTTTCTTCTGGCATTTCAAACACCAGCCAGCCGTGTAACAGCACCAACTCAGCTGCAATTAGGAACACAGCAGAAAGCATCTTACCTCATCAGGCAAGCAATAGAGCAAGCAAGTGCTGGCTGGGAACAGAACCCAGTGCTTCCAAAGTTGGTGCACTGGGAATTTAGCTAACCTGCCTGCAGGGAAGTTTTTTCTGGCTCCATCAGTTAAGGGTTCACTTCAGTCTTGAAGCTGCTGTGTCCAAAATCAGAAAAGAACATGGCTGAACTCATACCCCTCAGAAATCAATTGACAACCAGTGAATACTGCCTGCAGTCATACAAGACTAGTACACTACAGACAAAAACCCATGTGTTATCAGGGACACCATGATGACACCAGCCAGGAAAGAGACTCCTGCCCTTCCTCCCCAGGATGACCCGGGAAAGCTGAGCTATCCTACTGTGTCCTCAGACAGCAGGGCTGTTTCAGCACCTGCTCTAGAAGAAACCACAGCTCAAACCAGGAGCTGAGCCGAGAGCAGACGTGCTACAGGAACAGCAGCGACCTCCTGTCCTCCCAAAGACTGGGGAAACACAGGAACCTTTAGCACTCCACTCACTGCTCAGCTCTTCAGATGCTGTTCTGCAGGCAGGGGAAAAGGCCAGATTTTACCCCAAAAGGCATCTAAAAAAATCCAAGACAGAGAGACAGGGATGCTGCAGAAGCTGAGATCATGGAACAGTTCACAAGGCCTCCTGCTAGGGAATTCTGGCTGTTTCTAAACACTGCCCTGCCTTCAGTGTGTCCCACCACTCCCTACGCACAGGTTTATGGAGTTCGTATTCCAAAACATAACTTCTTCTGTAGAGCATCTGCTATAATTAGTGCCCACAACTAACGATATCACCTATATTTTTGTCTCCTGTGCTATGCCACCATTTTTAAAAGAGTACAAAATTACAGACCGAGCCGGGTAAGAATGAAGCTACTGCTGACAATTCTATGCCTCAAAGGAAGTGGTCAGCAAGAAAAACAAGGGAACAATACAGTCTCCATGTTAGGAAAAGGAAAGAGGACGGCACAAAAATAAGGCAGGAGAAATGTCAGACTTCCTCTTTCCTCTTTGCCTATGATGAAGTTAAACCACATATTGACAAAGCAGATTAGGGAAATAAGGCAGTTTCAACAGCTGGGCAGTTAGGAGAGCCGCAGATTTCTAATGCTTGGTAGAAGAGTCAGAAAAATAAAAGGAATGTCACTACACTCTTCCCTAGAGGCCTGTGCTGCCACCAGGATGCTGCATTCACCAGAGCTTTGCCTTTTCCTCTACTCCTAGGAATAGGTTTTCTACTTTGGAAAGATTCCTTCATCGCCTTCAAAACTGGGAAACACTGAACATAGCAAGTTCAGATTTAAGTAACAAGACCTCAATATCAAATCCTGCCCTGTGAAGATATATAACCCCAGCACATGCCATCCGTTTGCGCTGCAAGTCTCTGGAGAGAAATTCCAACCACCATGCTTCACTCAGGCTAACTGGAAAGTGTATCCAACGTCTCCATGAGTTGTCGTGAAAGTGTCAGTGGTTAAGGTAACCACAGGAACGGAACTGGAAACGTATAAAGAAGACAGTAAAAAATTACCTGTAAGAAAACAAAATCTGAAACATAACTATGTTGGAAAAAAAAAAAATGCAAAGATCCTGAGCTACTTTTTAACGTGAGATCCAAACTGTGACTTCCGAGTCTTTGTCTAACACACACACACAAAGCAAGGCTTAGTCTTTCCACAGCTATCCTGGGATTCTCTGGAAAAATAGCAATCACTCCAGATGTGCTGGAAATTTTCCTGTGTTACATTTCAGCATTTGGTTATAGTTTACTCCCGGATCTCTCGGTCGGGTAAAGTCTCAGTATTCTCTTCATAAAACACTGCTCAAGCTCTGAACTTCGCCGTCTGGGAATCGGGCACGGCCCAAAGATTGTGGTTTTCTCCTTTTGAAAAGCGGCGTGCGCCGCGCTGCCGGAGCAGAGCTCTCCGGCAAGCGACGTCCGAGCACCGCCACCGTGACCCCAGCAGGGTCCCGGGGGATGCCCCGACCCCGGATGGCACCGGGGACGCGGTGCCCTCCCTCCAGCCCCCCAGGGCACCCCCGCCACCGCCCGACCCACGCAGGGCTGCGGGGCCACACCGGGCAGCGCTTCCCGCCCCCGGACTGGCCCGGCCCGGCCCGGCCCGAC
>WEKY01035177.1:0-32686 GCA_013390045.1 Picathartes gymnocephalus
ACAGGGTTTATTTATAACAACAGTGTTTGTTGCTTCCTACTATAAGGGCTGAGAAATAATATATCTCAGATATCATGATTTAATAATATTTCCAACAGATGACTTCCTGATAAAAATCAGTATAATTCTGCCTTCTTGCTAAAATGCAAATAGCTATTAGAATCAACAGTTTAAACCATATAACAAATTTGGGATAGAAAAGTGAAGAAGTTAAATCTTTTCCGGCTTGTAATGCAGAGCCAAATAAGCTGCTGAATATGCCCCCTTGGAGGCAATCCTTTCTAAAAGCTCCCTGCTGAATCTGGGCAGCTGACTGACTTTGGGCTTTAGCAGTAGCCATTCACCACAAGCTGCCAAAGCCTTTTATGTTTTTTTGGCTTGCCCCACCTCTTTGTTCCCAAGCTTAAAAGAAGTCACTTCTATCAGACCTGACCAAGGTCTAGAAATAGATACTCAAATCAGTCTTTCAGAAAACTTATTCCACATAATTGTTTTCTTCGAATAATCTTCCTCTTTTCCCTCTTGTTTATACATCTGAGTGACGGAAGATGTCAAGATCTGCCATTAGCAAATGACTCTCAAAAGACCTAAAAATTGCTTGAAAGGAATCAAAATAAGGCTGAAAGGAAAGAGAACTTGAGATCTCTGTGAAATGCAGTTTCTGAATCAGCTAGTTAAACTTTGAAAGAGAGCCATTAATCACTGGGAAAGGGTCTTTGTAAACTCAACAGTCCATCTCTTAGAGAAGTGTTTGTCAATCTTTTTAAATTCAAGGGCCACTTAACCTCTCTGCAAAAAAATCTGAGCATTGCTTTTTAGTGTTGCCACAGTCCCATACATTCATTTACAACCAGTTTAATCCTGTTCATTCATTATTTTCATTTTCACAATTTGACTTCCCTGTTTGCCAGCCTGTTTAGATTGTTAGTTTATGATTTGTTTGTATTTTTATTTTTTTATAAAATCTTTTGTAATCATTGTGTAGGTCACAATGTAGGTAGTATTTCCTATCATACTGATCACCAAAGATCTAGAAAATATGGTAAATTACCAGTTAAGAAAGGAATTTTGTGTAAATCTATTTTTGAATTTCAGGTTTATTAGAATAGTTTGCAGAAACATTTAATATTTTCTCTAGGAGACAGTTTTTTGGTTTGGTTTTTCTAAAGGTTAAAAAATAAGCACATTTTACAAGTTCCACTGTATACTGCAGAAAGAAAGAAGCTAATATTAACTTGTTTTTTTGTTAGAGTAGATTGACCATAAACAATTTTATGAAGTTTAATTTCTGTGGAGTTAATATGCCAAACTGGAGTTCCAGATAGCTTCTAGTATTCAAAATTGCAGGTCTAAATCAACTCTATTACCTGTTGTCCAACTGTGCATGAGTAGGTATTCAATCATACAACAGCTGCTGGTACCATCAAGCTTTCAAAAAAAAGAAGCCAAAAGACTAGGAAAATGCACTGTTCAAGAATAATAGCTCAAAAGAAAACTGATGACTTCTGGCAAAAGCTGTGAACATTATCTTCTATTATTTCTTTCTAGAAATGTATTAATAAGTATTGTCTACTAGTAATGTTTCAAATATCTTCCACATGTGGTGGGTTGACTCTGGTTGACTGTCAGGTGCCCACCAGTCTGGTCTGTTGTTTCCCCTTCTCAACAAGACAGAGAAAAAGTGACAAGACTCGTGAGCCACGGACAGGGAGATATCACCCAGTTACAGACAAAACAAACTTGGGGAAAATAATTTATTATCAGTTAATAAGAGTAGGATAATGAGAAATCTAAAACCGCTTTGGCTCCAAACCCATTCTCTCAGACAACTGGCACTTCTCACACAGCTAAACGCTTCCTTCCCAAAGAGGATGGCATAGTCAGACCAATCTGAAGGCCATTCTGTCCCCAGACAAAGCTCCCTTGTTGTGTGGGACCCTTCCAGCTGGTCTAGGCCAAAATGCTAACAAAGGTCTATATCAACGCTTGAAGAGTAAAGGTGATGCTGAGCATCAAGCCCGTGTCCTCATCCTGGATATTTTGTAAGGATGGACATAACCACAAAATCTATGTCAGACCTCGGGAAAAAAGGTCTCCTAAGGTCTCTACACCCACATTTGCCTTTGAGTGGTGACTGTCATGCCCACAACTACTGTAGATGGCCCCATTGCCAGAGAAATTCAGTTCCATGGTGATGATAGACTGATGAGTTCCTCCCCAAACTAGTTGCTGGACTGTGTCCAGCTCACCCAAAACCCTGACCCCAAACTGAGAGCTTCAACAATCTCTTCATGAATGAAAATAACAAAATAGAGGAAATGATTAGATTGGTGCTAAACAATAATAAAAATATAAAGTATGAATTATCATGGGGATTTCAGGGAAACACTGAAAAAGACCCCTGTCAAACCATACATTGAGGTATCGGTATTACATTTCCCCAGAATAGAGAAGGAAGACTGCAAAGTGTCGTGTTTCACAAGTCTCATGGGAAAATTTACTGCACGGTGAAATGACCTGTTCAAAGCAATTATTTTGCACTTAATCCCTAGAAATCATTTGAAGACTCAGAATAATGACTTCCAAGCCCTTTGGCATGTGGCCACAATCCATGAAAATATAGCATAATTCTGCAGAACCCCCCCTCATTATGCAACTTCAGAATTGTTAAAATCCTTTACAAAACCCCTTCCCAGAACAAAAATTATTTGCAGAAGTGACCTTCCAGACACAGAAATTCAGTTTGCAGGCCTGAAAAGAAACTACACTCCTATGTGTCTAAGGGCTGTGTTTCATATCTGCAAAGTAAAAAAAAAAATTCTGCTGGCAGTTTCCTCACAAGTAGCAGATAGATTATTACATAACTGACATCCAAGCCCAGGTTTTAGTGGGTAATTGAAGGATTTCGTGTTCTAGAGATTAAGTATTTTTTATTATATTTAGGTGGTTCACTGCAACTCACTTTACAACCTGTGGATCCCGAACTGTGGCAACTTTCATCCCAATGTGTATTTATCAGTTAATTTAAAATGGGTGTGGCGTGGATTTTTCTCCTCAGTGTCTTGAAGCAGAAAGCCAGACTTAAAAATAGTTTAGGACAGAATTATAAATGTTCAAGCTACATCCAGTGAAAGCTAATGAAGAATTTAGTATTCTGGAACTGCTCCCTATCTTATTAAATCAGTGTGTGTTTTTATATATTGATTTAAATTGACAAGTCAAAAGTGTGGAGATTTATTTTAAATATAAAACATGCGGAAAGTTATTTATAGTAAGGACAAGAGGGAATTATAGTTGACAAAAATCCCTAGTTTCCATCTTAGTTCTTTAATCCATTGATTGCCTTCCAGAGAGATATGACATTCTTTTAGTTTAACATTTTAGAAAATCATGTAATTTTTTATTATAGTATGATGAAAACTTCAACTCCCCAACTACAAATTTTTGGTGGATGTCAAAAATAGACATTTACCATTAAATACAATTTTTAAAATGCTCTAATGAAAGGCTTAAAAAAAAAAAAGAGAAATTTAATTCCATGCTCCTATAAAATCAGACTCTAGCCAATTTCTGAAATTGACTACAATTTACTAAAAGAAAAATCTCTGTCTTAAGGTAAAATGGAATGAAGACTGAAACAATTAATCTGGAATGCACTGGATAGCAATATTAATACTGAAGTTGCTTTTAGAGCCATAAAATATTTCTCTATGCTAGTAGAAATGTTTGTGGTGTTGGGTTGTATATGTTGTCTATGTGAAATTGAAACACCCATGCCATCAACTCCACTGGAGCTGCTAGTTGGCTTCAAGGAAAGACTATAGCTTATGTTTCTATAAAGCTTGTGGCTTTTATTTACTCTAAATGAAAGCTGTCATTTAACATTGTGGTAATGAAGGTATTAATCTAATACTATTAAGATGAAAATATTAATATTTTCATCAATATTTTTCTTTTATTTTTATTTTTCTTTTTCGGATTATGTAAAGACAAGTTCTACTGCCAAAAGTGTAGTTCATGAGTGCACTTGTATTTTCTTTCTGACAAACCTGCCACTGAGGATAAGCATCAATAGCAATAACTTGAAGGTTATGGACAGTTTTGCCCCTTCCCTCCAAGATATCTGCAGACTATTTCAGACACATTTTTCACAATAACTTTCATTAAAAGCAAATAAAATAATGCGTAATTTCTGAGAGTCACATTGCCTTTGTTTCCAAGGTCACATTTATTTGTTTTGTTTGCACAGTCAGAACTATGTCTAACTCTTCATTTTGTGGGGATGGCATTACAGCCCTTCACCAGAGCACCCTCGTCCATGTCATGAGTGACACATCTGCAGATCTCATGAGTTAATAAATACTGGTTTAGCAGCTCCAACTTCCCAGGCAAGGTGTGTGGAGCACAGATAGTGAAGCACAACAAAGTGCTGGTCTGCTCGGTGCAGTAAAGGCAGTAAAGATTATCTTTCTTGAGAGGCTCTGAACTGAAGTGGAGCTGTCTAGAGGGAGATAATGTCAAAAACATAGGTATTTCCTTCAGGACTTGGATGTAACTGAAAGATTTTCGAGATCTGAAATTTGGGACAGGTTATTCATGTGGCAATTACTTGTGCACAATCTTGAAATGGAGCTTTCTATTACATGCTAATAATACTTTTCTTCTAGGAAAACAGATTTAAATAGGTAAAACCTTACATAGAAATAACATATTCAAATAAAGTGTGAACTGACTTCATGTGCCTATGAGAAAATTTGGCTGTAATTCTTAAATCTCATTGTCTCTATATGAAAAACAACTCATTTGAACAGAAGTTGATTTAAGGGTATTTTTTACACATGACAAATTTATCAAATCCACTGCTTTCACATTACACATGAATTATCTGGAAAGTCCTGATTATTCATTCACGTTGCCATTGTCAAAGAGTGAGTTTATTATATTCCTGTTGGGTTGCTCATGTAGCTCTTTTTTTTTCTTTTCTGTGGTTTATTGCCTATGTTGATGGAAAACCAGAAAGCATTCAGTTAACATGGGAAGTAATACTGGTAACTTACTTTGAAGACATGACATATTCTACAATAGTCCCATTTTTATTCACAGATAAAACAGCTCTATTGTAAAATTTCAGTGTGTAGAGGGGAGATTTGAAGAAAATTTAAAATGCAGAATATTATTTTGTCTGTGTCAGCATTTGCTGAAGTAAAGATGCTGCATTTTGGTCTCTATAGGGCTAAGTCAGGAATGGTATATCCTGATGTCCTAATGAAAGTTAAAAAATTTATTTCTTACCTAGGGCTATCATGTCAAGTCATATTTACAACCATACACCCACAACTCCCTTTAGCATAAATGCTAGCAATTTTTCATAAGCCCTACATGCAGTTACAGGTTAAAATTTTAAAATAATGCTCCAAGTCAAGTCATAGGTTGAGCTGTAAGTAAAGAGGATGCAAATGATAATATGTAAATATATACAAGAAAAACAAACCTTTCTGATGTCACCAAGATTTCTATCAGGCAAATAGATTTGAAAAGTAAATTTCAAGGTCATTCGTCTGGAAATCAATCATTGCCATATTACAGACTGCCTAGTAGACACTGTTCGCTGACAGAGGTTTATCTTTCTGAATTTTTCCCAGCCTCTTTCAAGGTTAAAATGCTCTCTATTATTTACCAAGCACAGGAAGGATAGTCATATGAAACACAGATATCAAGCAAGGCCTATCAATAATGTTTATTTCCATCTAAGCATAAAATGTGTTTGGGGTGCACAATTAGAAGATCAGTCACCAATCCACATGTCGGGGACATGTTGCCTCCTTCTTGCCTTTGTTGTCCCACTATTTCTGTTTCCCTATATTTTTATTATGATCAGATCACGTCTAGGGCCCAATGGGTGATTAATTTATAAGAATCTCAATGTAATTGGATGTAAAATGCAGCACACCGTAGGAAAAAGACCAGTAATAAATTTCATTCTGCCTCCATCTTATTCTTCAAATTTCCAATGAAAGGTGTAGCTAAAAAACATAAAAAGGTATATTGCCTTTCAAGCAAATTGTGAACTATTTCCTTCAGCATTAAAATCTTTCTAGAAAATGTCTTTTTCAGTAAGAATCCAGTGAAAGATACCTATATCTAATGTGATGGTTTTAGGTTATGCAAAGAATGCTATTGTTGCTTTAAATAGAAAGAGAAGACTGTTGTGTTCCATCCTAGAAATTCTATAGACAACACATTTTCAACAATATAGTCCAACTTTATAACAAGCCTATAGACTATGCAACTAATTCAGAAAACAAAAAATAACACTGATTAGCCTAAATTTGAAATTATTTATACAGTTTTACAATGTGAATCTAAACAGTAGGACTGATTCTTTGGTTTATTACATCAATATGCTAGAGGACTTGCTGTACCAAGAAATAGGCTAGTTCCTGTCAGAAATTAAATATAAAGCATTCAACTCCTAGGGAACTTCATGTGGTGACTATATAGATGAGTCCCAGTTCTCTGTTCCTCTTACATATTTTGATGTAACTTATTTCTTCAAAACAAAGACTATTGCAAAGAGCAAAGATGATGCCTTGATTCCACTATGATTAAATCATTTTGCCACTGATCTCAGTATCTTTGAAAGAATACTTTCTCAGTGATTTCCAGTTTGGAATGTTCTGTCCTGTTCCAATCTAACTTTTGTTACTGGATTTATCTGGTAAAACTTCCATTCCTCTGAAGATATCTGAGATTTGCATCTTATCTCTGTAAGGACAGATTTTTGCTAGCCTCGTTTCCCTCAAAGTTGGATGTTACTGTGTGTGATTTATAAAATCGTATCCTGGTTTTTTTTTTTTTTTTTTTTGGAAATTGTCTTTTTTAAAGTTTAAACCAAAAAACAGATGTGTCTGAAAGCTCTCCTAAAATTGAACTGAGATGACTCAAAAAAAGCCCCAGATGACTTTTGGCAATCCAGTTCACTAATAGGATACAGGATACTTGACCTGTGTTTGAATTTCTCTGCTGGCATGATCACTCTTCCCTGGAGCTGGAAAAGGAACTTCCTTCTTCTATGTCTTACAAGCTGATGATATCAATATAAGCAGAAGGAATGCCAAGACTACAAGAAATCAAATGGGGTTTAGCATGGTAAGATCCAGCTTTAGGAGGATAGTTGAACGGGGTGAAAATCTGGATATATGTTGAGTGTCTACATTTTAAATATTCTTACTTTAAAAATGATTTTATATATGAAATTACCATAGAGAAATTTTTAGATTTCTTGGAAGAAAATATAATATTCACATATGAATAAATTATTAAAGCAGATGTTGTGGCTGGTTTCTAAGAAATATCATGCTTTTGTTTTAATATAATTGTTATATATTTTAAACTCTTCTGTAACTTAAATTCATTACAGAAGGCTTCTTAGATTCCTTAATTCCTTGTAAATTTAGATTTAATTAGTCACAGAAACTTCTTGCATAATATCCAAAAGATATCTGATATTTTGATAGTGTATCTGGAAAAATTGCAGCTGCTTCCATTGTTACTTTTTAAGTTACAATTTTTGGCATCTGATGCATTAATGCTGTATATGCTATCAAAGACCTATATTTCCTAGAGAGTTAAAACTTGAAAATCAATAAATCTAATTAAAAACTTCAAGTTTCTGCAATTCCCATCAAGGCTACTTCCTGTACAATAAACTATAAAAAACGAGTAAAACCAAGCTGAAATAAGAGATTGAGGAAAAAAAAAAAAAACAAAACAGCTGAACTAAAAAGTGCCAGATCCTTCAAGTACATAGTTATCAAAGGGCTGTGACAAGAGAGTCTTTCTGATTTGGGATATATTCATACCATGAAGGTATTTTGTAGGCTTGTTAAAGAAGGAACTTTTAACCTTTACACACATAATGACCAAGAAAGAGTTTAAATTCAGGGTAGTATGAAAGTTAGCTTAACTGCACATTCATAAAGTCACTGAACCCAGTCCAGATGAGGGATAATAAGAAGAATATTTTCATTCATCCTGTAATAATTTATTCATTTCCCATTATGAAAAGACAGCTCAAATATACCAGTACAGATCCAGGACACAATACTACAGTGCAAATCCCTATTTAGACTTAACACCTAAACCATTACAAAATACATATTTCTCAACATCTCATGTGATGACATTAAGAAGTCTTGTTATGAAGGTCCAAGACCCCAAGAACTTTAAAAAGTATAGAGACAACAGTATAAATTGTATGTAATTCCAAGATTTTGCAATACATCTGAGAGGTGGCTGAACATAAGATCAGAAATAGAAGCTGTGATTTCCTGATTCCTCTTGCTTCCTGAAATTTCTTATGTTAATCAAAAGGCAGATTAAGAATTTATGATTAAATCCAAGTGTTCAGAGTTACTGTTGGCTTACTGACCTATATATGCACATTCTTATTTTCAGTGAAAATATTTACACCCCTGTCCACCCATCTTCAGTATTTTTAAAGGTGGTACAAGTAATGAACACAAGTTTCTGAGGACAATGTGGTTCACCAGTCCTCATTCACACTAAATCTTGCAAGGAACTAGGGCTGCCAAGCTTCTGTAATTACAGATCCAAATGTTTGTGCATCTGGGCTCTTGCACATGTGTAGGAGTGCACCAGCTGTTCCCTTCCTCTGCATAATCTTCTCCTTTCCATTTTACCTTGTGAAGTAAGGTTTTCTAAGGCAACTGATTAAAAAAAATTGCGATCAGATAAGCATGAACTTTATCACCTAGCTCAGAAATGAGTCTCTCATATACATGTAGATTTGCCAACCACTGTAAAAAACTAGGATTTTTCCTTTGGTCCTTCTGATCACTTAGTGAGGCAATAAGAGAGCAAGAATGAGCTGGAAATCACATTCAACGTGGAGTGAGTTAAATTCTTGTTATGGGCCTAGGGGATGATTGAAGTAGAGCTAGAAGCATGGTTAAAAGCTTCTGACACAGCCAAGAACAGAGGATCAGAGCTGTGAAGCTGGAGAGGATAATGATGGATACTGGGATAGTCATGAAGTAAAAGAAGAAGCCAAAAAACTAAATGGATACACTGTACTTGAAAACAATTTCTTCTAGAGGCTTGTTGTTTCATAAAAGTTAAGAAATGGGGCAAAACACTGTTATGAACCTTGCAATATATTCATCTGCTCAATTATGGCCTCAGTTGCTGCAGTGACTCACCACTACCTCAATGTTTGGAAAAATTATGTATTTAATTACCTTTCCTCCAAATACTTCAAGGAACTTTGTGGGGTTTTGAATTTTTGGGGTTCTTTTGTGGGTTTTTTGTTTGTTTGTTTGGTTTTTTTTGTGGGTAATTTTTTTGTTTGTTTGTTTTTTTTCTTGGAATTACTAGGAAATTAATTCCCTTTTTCAACAGTAACTAACTACCAAGGCAGAGCACATGACGTAGGACAAACCTCAGCAGTCACACAACGACCACCATGTATCTGCCACAGCCCACAGTGCACCAAGGCTCTGCACAGGAGGTCTCGTCACTCCCGAGTGCTCACCTGGAGCTGCTGCGGGTGAGTGCGGGATTGACAGCACAGCTCAGAGGAGAGCTGTGCAAAGAGCCCTGCAAAGATGGGCTGTGAGGAGCCTCATCTGGGGCTCACCCAGGCGCTGTCAGCCCTCTGGCTCAGGAGTTCATCCCAGCTCAGTCCCTGCCCCACATGCTCCCCTGAGCCATCGCCCAGGCCTAGAGCAAGTCCAAATCTTAAATGGCTTTTCTCCTGCTCTCAGACACTCGCTAGGGAAGACTTCAACTTTGAATCAAAATGGAAGAATTAGTAGGCCAAAGTAGCACAGCACAACAGGAATGATAAATAACATAAGCAGTTCAAATTATAGACAAACACGCCAATAAGCAGAATGCAATTATTTAGGCAAACTGGGAAGTGTCCAGGACTCTGAAGCCAATATGCAAACTACTGGAAACCTCACATAAAAGATTAGGCATAGGAGTAATCATACTTAGTATTCCTGTCATATTTTCATCTTCAAAACACAAAGTTAATGAACTAGCCATTATTAATTTTCCACAAGTGTTCAAGACAATGATTTACCAACCTGGTCTATAATATCACTTCAAAAAGCCACTTTTCTCCCCATCACTATCCTCAGAAATTGGCTAAGGGCTGAAACAAGGCAGGGAAAATCTTTGTCACAAAGCCTACAAAATTTTACTTTCATGTTTGAAATTAGAGATCTTCTTTTTCAGTAATCTGAAATTTTGGACACAAATTATGAGCTTCAGCATGAAAAAACCTCCAAATCTCAAATCTCCAGACAACATTAACCCCTCAAATCAAAAAATAGTTCTTTCAAATTTCTAACATAAATTCCATCTAAGAGGCCTGGTTTAGTCCCTTTTCTCCAGGATTTCTGAGATGTAGGGATGAACAAATTTTTGTTGTCTCCATCAAAAGCAAAGTCCAGATGTTTAAAACCCTCACTGGCGCTGTCTGTAACTCTGCTGAAACTCAGTTTCAAATCCTTGCAGCTGCTGTCTTTGACTTTAGGGTAGTGCCAAGGCAACAGGGACTATCTATCAGTTCTTTTATCTCCAGACTTCCCCATCAGCAAGTGTAGCTGGCTGTTCCTGGATTCAGAAGCCCAGTCATGATTCAGCATGCAGGAAATGTGAGCAATCAGGGGCAGTGGCTCATGAGCACACTCGAAGGCTAAAATAAAGGATAAATGCTCAGACTTCCAAGGAATCAAAAGATTCCAGGTCGATACTGAGAAAGCTGGAAAAGCATCTTTCCAGGTCCAGCACTGGGTGAGAAGAGAATTTGCTACACTGGGCCCATAATTTTACAGGGCTACTCAGAGCTGGATGCCCTTGAGCCCTGTCCCAGGGCTTTCTTTCCACAGACAAGCTGGACTATACATTCAAGGACTTCTGAGATGCCGCATTCTCTGAGAGTAAATTTGTCGCAGGAAAATTCTGACCATATCTAATTTTACCTGAGCTCCTTTAGGTTCTATCAATCACTAATTTACAATATCACAAAGCCAGAATCTTTGTGGATACCTCATTTTAAGACTTTGTTGTCTACATTCTGCAGCAGACACTATTTAAGGGGTTTGTAAAATGTATTATGCTTGTATGCATCTTTCTTAGCTGTACAAATTGATCTCTAGAGTTCGTCATAAAATGCTCAAGTGCAAAGAGCTGAAAACATGAAAGAGTAGATGGAGGATAAGTAATATGCTTCATTAATATAATGAGATAGAGAAGGAATAACATTAGTTTTTATTAGTTGGTTACTATTTGTACAGATCTTTGAATACATAACATGCTCCATATAAGCATTAAATTATTATTAATATTAGGCTGTCAAATCTCTCTGTGTTGTACTGCTCTCACTTGCTGGGTACTATGAAAATGAATACATGCCTAAGAGGATGAGGACTAGATCAATCACATCAAATCAAACTAAATCAAATCAAATCAAATCAAAACACCTTTAATGAGCGTTGCTGAATCTATTTTGCAGATGGCAGTAATGCTTTTGCACCTGCTGCTGTAATATTCATTGGAGCACTTCCTTCTGAATTCACATATTTTTAACTTTTTGGTAGTATGAATGGACCAACACTGATCCTACTATATTTTTATTTTGATGCTATACAGTTATGCTGGTGGCATTTCCATTTGCACCCAATTTCGAATTCTTTACCAATGTCTTATTATTCCAAGCACTAGTTTTGTTGAAAGTCATGAGATCTTCATTCTACCAGTGTGTTTAGAATGAACACTTAATTTTGTGCCGATGTCCTGATTATATAGACTCTTTTGCCTTACTTCATATGAGCATCAGATGAAAATTAGAAGTCTGCCCTTTTAAGACAGATCAAAGTATTTACAGAGACTGATCAGTGGGTTAAATTTCATATAGTATATAAAATTTATATGAGTATCCATATTTATATGCAT
Source organism: Picathartes gymnocephalus (assembly GCA_013390045.1). Taxonomy (NCBI): domain Eukaryota; kingdom Metazoa; phylum Chordata; class Aves; order Passeriformes; family Picathartidae; genus Picathartes; species Picathartes gymnocephalus. Next base: position 11,986 of record WEKY01035177.1, read on the forward strand.
ATCAGTGCAATGTTGTTAATGCAGTGTAATTACACTTGCAAGGTCACTTGACTAGAGCTTTGCAGAATCAAGTGAGGTTCCTTTCATAAAGTACCTGGCTAGTCTAAGAATCAGAAGCGATGCCCTTTTAGAGGTAGGGTACTATTTTAGTGCAGATAAATATACAAAAGTGAAAATCAGAGAGACAACAGCAACAGATACAGAGAAATGGGGAAAAAAAGACAGAAAAAGTCCCCCCTCCAAAAAAACCCAAAAAAAATCCCCTCACCTCTTTTGAAAGATCTGGGAAAGAAGTCATGAAAGAGTTTTGAGGTTAATGCTGATGATTTTATAGTGCTTGATTTCGTCAAGTGAAGGGTAAAGCAGTGTTTCTCATGTCTCATATAAGTATGAATGGGATTGTATCAAAATAACCTGGCTTCATCATCATCTTTCCTCCTAACCAAAATAACTCACAGGACCACAGATTTTGACAAGCCATTCAGTTTGAAAGAACTGTATATCCTTGCTCCTTTGAACTGTGACATCATCCTACAGAGTTCACAGTGCTGCAGTCATGTCTTTTTGTATCACTGTATATTGTCAGAGTAGAAGGTGATTTTTAGCTAAATGAACTACTGAGAAAACTTGATTTTGCTGCACTCCCAGTAATGTAATGGTATCTAAGAAAGAAATAAAACATACATATAATTGTTAAGCAAAATCATTTAGCAGTAATATTTAAAGCTGCAGTGCAACAGGAAAGCCAAAAGGAGTCCTTCTGCTAAGGAAAGAAACACCCCTAAACAAAAATTTACTGACTTCCTACCAGTGAAAGACAGGATTGACACTTTTTCTTATAATATCTGAATGAAATGTTAGCATTTCCTCAGCAACTAAAGCCGTGGAAACAGATTCACATGCCCTGTGGGTGCGAATATACAGCCCATATTAATTGGGTTAGTTTTAAAAAGTGTAAACTTTTGTAAATAAGCCAATTTTCAAATTAATTTGAAATTTCTGAAAAGTATCAGACTAATGTATTAGAAAATTATTCTTTAACCTCCTGCTAAAGCTGCTTTGAGCTTGCTTGGGCAAGAGCAGCATCCAGGGACATACATTTGTTCATGCCCTTGTCTAGCCTGGCCTACAGCCTGTCAAGGACTGGCAGAAAGCATTGCTCTGGGTAATGTCTGCTATTATGCACTAGCCTCATTATAGTCTGACTTGGAATAACTACTCTGTAATTCATATAAGTAAGATTTTTTTTGTTGAGGCCAGTGTACTGAAAGAAACATGCACTCTATGCCTGTCACTCATAAACTAATTCACATATATCATATAGCATTTTACACATTTAGATTTATTGAATTATTTTATAGTCTCTTGCTTTTCTAAGCCTGTTTCACAGCAGCAAAATCCAAATTCTCTGCACTCATTTCTAGATATCTTTAACTATATGGCACTATATATGTGTGCTATAATCACTGAAGTATCAGTGAAACTTAAACATTGAAAAAGGAGTACATTTGCATCTGGATCTACAAATTAGTTTTCCATTCAGCTTTGAAATAGTGATGACTCATGTTAAAATGAACTCCATTGTAAAACTAGACTGAAATTCCCAAACCTCCTTGTCCAATGATTAGAATAAACCAAGGCAATTGATTTGTTCAGACTTTGCGTCACATTTTTAAACAGTTAAATTAAAGAAAAATTAATCTGTCCCTCAGTCCCCATCTGAGTACCCAATGTAAAAAAACCAAAATGTCTCTTGCACATGATAAACTTGACCTGAACCTGTTCCTATCTATCAAATCTAAGGAAGGTTCTTGTGCTCAACATTATCTCCTCTGGGTCAGAGACTAAGAGCTGGCCTCAGGTGACCTACTAGAAAAACTTCAGTAATGTTGCATACACATTCTATTTATTGAAAGGAAGGAATATTAGCAGTTGGTACTAATACTCTATTTAGGAGGACTGCAGTTGAGAGAATGTTGTAATGAGATTGGCGTTTTACATGAGGAATTGGTGCTACTTTCCTAAAATGCTCCAGTGGTCTCCAAGTCATATTTGTGCTTCAGAGATAAGCCAAATGCCATTATTCTGTCCTGCAGCAGTCTGTATTTTTAGAAAAGATGAAATAACCAACACTTGCATTTTTACATCTGTGATATGAACCAATAACCCCATGAAATTGGATGAGCACTAACCTTCTGTGAAAAACGATTATCCCTATGTTCTAAGATAAAAATAATAAAATATGAAAAGTTTTTGAAGGGCAAGAATTACTGCTCCTGAACTGAGAATTAGATTTCCTTGTGGAATTGCTGAGAAGATTTTTTTTTTCCAGTAAAGTATGGAGCAGCAAGTAACACTATTTATTAAGATTTAATGAAATGCATGGAAAAGCTTGACTCCAAGATACATTTCTCAAAAACAATGTGGTAGCTGAGATTTCTGTTCATGCTTTTCATCTTGATCTTCAAAACTGGTGTGAATGTATGCAAAGCAGAATATGACAGTGCCGCCACCAGGAAGACATTAGGCATAAAACAACTTATACTGAGCTTGATGCTTTACCAGTCATATGCATTGGTTCATTTCAAGTTTTGTTTAACCCCACATAAAAACCTTTCATTTAAAATATTTTCAATTATATTCCAGGAATAATTAATTTTCTCTCTTTTAGCTAAAAGAACAATATTTGCTGCAGACTACATTTGAATTTTCTAAATAGAAGATTGAAACGTATCCTTAAATCACATTTATATTTATATTTTTCATTTCCTTTTCTTTTTTAATATCATATTTTTCTGGTTTTGTCATGTGTAATTCAAAAAAGCAAAACCTGTAACTTTAATGTCTGGATTCTACTAATTTAATCAGACTTAGATATACCTTCTTAGAAACAGTAAAGAACATAAATATAGATAAAATTATTAGAAAGAAAAAGGGTAACATTTTTGAAAACATCTACATGATTTTGAGGCTGAAATTCCATGTAAGAAATGCTTGGTGAATCTGGGGATTTTTTTACTTTTCATTCAATGTCAACAAAATTCAAGCAATTAAGTGATTTCATTCATTTTCATAGTTCTACATATGCTTTAGGAGAAAGAATAAATTACAGGAAAAGAAAGACTCACTGATGTATTTTTCATAAAGTATTTGTTAGACTGTCTGAGAACAGAAGGCCATTGAGTAACTTAGAGGTTATTAATATTTTGGGAGGTATATAAAGGATGAGGCAAGAAGAAACAGTATAAAATTTAAATCTTGGAAGTAGAAACAGCATGCTAAGCAGAAAAAGAAGACTGGAAGTCTCTCTGGATATCCACAGTGTCCCATATTGGGAAAGCTACCCTGGCAGCCCCTTGGTAGAGTGTCTGACCTTCCTAGGAGCTCTCTCAGTGACAGGCACCTCTGTATTCCTTAACAGAACCAAGGCAGATGGGCCTTGCCTGGTGGAGTCCCAGAGCTTTTCCCAGTCTCACCTCTGTGAAGGTAGAAGGCATTATATGCCTCTTGTTTTGAGACAAGGTCAAACAGCCTGATAGAGTTCCACTCATCCAAATCTTTACGGATGTGTGCGTATGCATCTGTGTCAAATCCAAGACACTTCAGAATCCAGGTATCTCCCTCTTTCCTTCAACTGCACTGAATTCTTATCTCTACCTGAAAGCTTTTCTGATAAGTAAATTTATTTTTCCCATATATCCAATGTTACTGGTACCATGACCCTGATGAGAGTACTTGGAAACAGCAATAGGTTTAAATTCTAATTATAGAAGCTGGAAAATAGGAACAAAGAAACCAACAAACAAAAGGCTGTTATCCTTATACAAGACATAAAATTTTCTCAGGATGGCAAAATGGAAGTCCTTTGATAACAAACTTCCATTAGGAACTTATTAAGATCATTCCAATAAGACTCAGTTTGCCTTTGAGTTTCAATTCTCTTGGGCTAGAAATAGGGCTAGAAATAGGATAGTGAATGAGTTCATGTGCTCCAGACTGAAGGAGATGACGAGTTTTTTCAAACAGAGGATACAGATATAGAGGATGGGATAACGTTCTTACACAGCTACACTGGTTTCATCTTTATGTTGAGTCCAATGATTTTATTTAATGACTGGCATGCTTTCGTTCTCAAATTAAGTCGGGTATTTAACCCTGAATACTTCTGATCAGAGAATCTCTAAATGACCTTAAGGCAACAAAGTAAAACTACTTATATATATAATAATGCTACCAGTAAAACATAATTTTTTATGTTGTACTTCACGGCATGCTTTAATTTGCTGTTTGGCCCTTCTGACTGTATAGCCTGTACAACTTGTCCATTTAGTAAGCCCATAGTTATATAGAAGACTGAAAAACTACACAAAGACATCCAAGCCAAACACATCAGACTTAGCCTGTATTCCAAAGGAAAACAGTTTTGGCTTAGTTAAATTCTCTTTATGACCATGTACACTGTTCCTCTTATTAATTTCAGTGGTGTAGTACACTAGTGGCACTGGACAGTTTCTGATATCTTAATATATATGAACAGTCAAAGCTAGTTGAATGTGATGGAACATTGATTTGGACAAAACTTTGAATTGGATATGTGTAGAACTTGTTTTTTATGTGATATCCTCTAGACAAGCTCTAATATTGGCTCTTAAACTGGAAATGGTAGGTTTCTTTGGAGCATAAACTTTAAAGGAGACAAAATTTAGAATGACTCTCTGCCTAGCAATAAAAAGTCTATTGAGTTCTTCCTTGAAAGTATGTCCTTGGCTTATAGTCTTGGTCTGAACTAGTTCAGAGACATCTTGGGCTACAGCAAATTTAGCTTATTTCTCTGTTCTGTTCTGCTGGTTCCATGGTCTGGATACCTGATCCTTGTTCCTTTCTACCTTTTTTCTTCCTCTCTCTGTTTGAGCTGAAGGGTCTCAGGCTCTCACTGCGATCACCTTGTTTTCTTTTCCCCTCTGTATTCTGCAGGATGGAAACCTCTCCCTCAGACATGCTCGTGATCCATTTCACCTTCTCCTTTGTCTTTACAGAAAGGCTGACATCAGAAGAGAAAAAACCTGAACATTCATTGCTTGGAATTATCCAAATAGTGTGCACACACTATGCTAGCACAGTCTGGACCCTACAAACTCACCATTGACTTAATGAATCAGCCAGGAGTTCTGTGCCAAGTTCATATCCTCATTGTGAAGAGAGAGAATAGCTCTAGTGTTAGAGAAGAAAATGTGGAAGTCATTGTATCACATCTGCCTTACCAGTTCATAAATGGATTTTTTTTTCTTTGAGGTAGGACTGGTGAAATGATCGCACTCTGTATATCACAAAGATGGAAGAATAGTAGAAAAACAGACATGAGAGCATGTCTGCATATACTAGAAAAGAGATAAACTTTCCTGAACTAATCTATTTCATTCACTAGATGATAAAGTATATCAACACATTTTGGATATTAAGCCAAATATTATTTTTTAAAATTAATAGTCTGAAAGCACCTGTTTACCAACAAAGATTATGATTTTACCATGCTATTTGACATAATGGTTATGGGAAAAAAACATATGTCATTTGATTTGGATCATCTTCTATGATTTGGAAAAGAACAGTAAAATGTATTTATATTATTTGATTAGCAGCAAAGCAAAATGAAACAAACAATATTGTAGTCATTAATCAGAATCAAGTCCCTGCTGTGCTAGGCACATATCAAGCTGACATGGGAGACATTATTTATTTACCAGAGAGGGAAATTCACCTCCGCATAGAAAGTTACAGGTCTATTTACAATCTAAAGCCCACATAAATCTACCAGTTTTATGTTGATTTTCCAAATGTGGTAACATCTTTTTCATAAAGAAAACAAGATTACACAGGAGAAAAACTACTTCTGGGTTTTTTTTCAAGTTGAATTTCTCTTTTATTGCATACAAGATTTAGAACAAGTTTATGTACCTAAGTGCCATTTATGAAGTTCAATGTAGCAATACTAACTGAAATTTTATGGTCTTATCTGTACTAAGGTTCTCAAGATGAACACAAGTCATTTTTCTGAAAACTTGATAGCTTGCTCTGAAATAAATGTGAGGAACCATTTATGAGCTAGGATATATCTAAATCCTCATGTTTCAATGATTACACTGTGCTAGTTAAAAGGCAAAACAGCTTGAACCAACAACAAATAGCTCCATTTCCAACACAAACAGAACAAGAAGTCTGTAAAACATCTCATTTTAGATGTTTTTCTGCCATAAAAAGAATCCAATCTCTACCTTTATGTTTTAAAAACAGTCATTCTGGGTCCTGCATCTTCATAAAATTCATGACTTGAAAAATGGAGGATTGAATAAGTCATTGGAGGGTTTCTTGTAATGCAGCATCATATTATAACTCTTTCACACCAAATCTAACAGTTGTGCCACAATGCAAATTGTCATACATAGAAATGACTTGAGTGCCATAGTTAAATTAATATTTCTACCCCCATGCATGTATAATTTGTGTTTGCACAGATACTAACATGGAAAAGATAAACATGGGTAACTTTCAGGTATTTTCTATGACAAATATCCTCAGTTCAACTGTTTTTATATTAGTGGTAAAAAGAAACTGTTCCTGGAACAAGGTTTCTCTACCCTAGATTTTGGGAAATCTCAAGTTAGGAACTAAGTGGTAAGTAAAAATATTCCACATTTGTTCAAGAGGAATGTTGTTTCTTTATAACATCCTGCTCTGAGAGTCAAAAGTGGGAGCTGTTTGAAGCATTGCTGTGAAATGTTCAGAGTTTAACCTGAGATAGATATACTAGCAGAGTGAAAATGAGGTGAGCAAGAGAAATGAGGACTATAGTTTCCATGTGACTTAGAAATTTGTCACTTCTATCTCAATGCTTTTTACGATTCATGACTACAGAATACAAGATAGCACTGCATATAGTAAAAGATTACAAACAGAAGTTTTGAGGTGGAAAAGCTACAAGCTATGCAAATCTTCCCCAAAAAGTGTCAATAAAAATTTTATAACTTTGCACTTTTTTTCTATGCATGAGGAACACATACCTTTCAAATGTTTTATACATAGGCATTTTTTTTTTGTTTTTTGCATTGAAAAATAATAACCCATGACTTTAACATTTTTAAATCTTGGTCTCTTCAGGAAGCAAAGTGTTCTGAGTCTCTCTGAGAAGATGAGAATGCAGATTCTAACAATATAAAATGTCCAGACTTTTCCCCTGCAGCTCTGGAAGAGATAAGATTTTATAGCCAGCACAGATCCATTTAAAGAGAAATATTATTTGAAAGGAAATTTCTACAATTTCTATTCCTCTCTAAAGATACTACACTGTTAATTGCATGGCCAAAAGTATTGGATTAAGGAAAATAAACATCACAGTTTAAAATTAAAATGTTGTTGTATTTTTTTTTCATTAAGTAGAGTGGTGCTACTATTCTTGCTGTTCCATATTCTTAAATATTATTTTACCAAGCTTTTCTCTGAAACTGTGATGACTAGCCCATTTTTAGCATATCTACTTCACTGTTTGGTAAAACTTGCATCCAGGAATGAAAGTTGTGAGGACAGTTGAGTTTCACTTGCAGAATACTGATTTGTGTAGGTGAGATTTTAGAAAAGTAGGAAATATGACAATATAAAATAATGAATTCACAAAGCTACAGGTGTTCCACATTTTCTAGATGCAACATTCAGTTCTTTACAAAGTACTAAATAAAACAGTATTTTTTTTTAGCCAGAAGCTCAAAAATAGTAGAAATAACACTTAAATTACTTTTTGACAGATAAAGTTGATTCCAAAAACCCACAAGAAACTAAATCATAAAAAATATTACTAGTTTCAAGTACCACACCAGAGATGCTACTAGCAGCACATCATAATTAAATGTTGGCCTTTGGCATTAATTTTGTATGTTATAATCAGATTTTGTAAAATGGAAATTAACTTGTTATTAAAAATTTAGATATGCTTTAAAAGAAGGAAAACAGTAATCAATTACCACCAAGCTGATGTGGTTCCTGGAAAAAAAATGCAAAGTAGTAAAAAAACTTTGAAAGTGATACTGCATCAGACAATAACTGGCGTTCAAAATCCCGCATATTCAGTAAGCAAAAAAAAAATTCTATTCATCAGCTTCAAATTGCTTCCTTACACCTTTACTATACATACATCTAAGAAATAGAACAGTAAATATAGCAACCTTTTCTCAATGCTGCAATATTGTATAGTTTATGTTGAGGTAGTCCATCTAAGTACTATAAATGGTATGTGTGTTACAGGGACGTTAATAAAAATGTTTTTGTAAAGCTTTTCAGTATTATCAGTATTATTGTTATACTCCAAATTCATGACCTCTGAGCTTGCAGAAGAAGTGCAGTATTACTTTATTAATGCAGTTTACAGAAGGAAATATTTGGAGAAAGATAATGAGGTTGTAGAGTCTCCCTCACTGGCAATATTCATATGTGTCCGGACACAATCCTATGGCATGTGCTCTGGGATGACCCTGCTTGAGCAGGAAGGTTGGACCAGATGATGACTCTGGTCCCTTCCAGCCTGGCCCATTGTGTGATTCTGTGATTTAGTGACACACCTTAAGACAAGATGCAAGCATGTGAACATCCTTCAAACAAGTAGTCCTTTCTCTTCTCCTTTGCCCTCACACAGTTTCTGAAGATAAAGCAATTATCAGGATACGCTCAGTATCCACTTTTCCCACCTCTTATTAATTGTATTTGACTGTATAATGAAGTTCCTACCATGAAGGGCATTGTGAGAAGACACTTCTGACATACAAGAAGGGCATGACTATAGAGTTCTGGGCAGATAACCCTGGAGTTCAGCCACCCTCACACATCCTCAACAAGGCATCAACCAGCTCTGACTCCTACACTGTGCAGCCATATCACTGTGGCACTCTGCTCTGGCTGTGGCCCTGTGAGTCTGGACTTAGTCTGCTGCTAATTTGGCTGCTCAGCTTCAGCGCAGGTTGGTATCCCCCGATGCAGTAGGTCTGCCCTGCTGAAGATGCGCACAGATGGAGCTAGAAGATTGTTCATAAAACTGTATTCAGCTGTTCCAATTCAGTCTCCTTAAGACTGTATAATTAGTGGAGACCAATAACCTTTTTGGGGGAATCATGTAAAGAAGGAATGTAATGTAGACTTTCCAAATTACATCCTGCACACTCCACCCTGCTACAGAGGAATGTGCTTCCTGTGCAGTAATATTTCATGTACGTAAGCCACAGTCAGAGCCCGAGTCAGTTCAAAAAATGCTTTCAGTACCAGGTTAACAATGCAGTCTTGTTTTTAACAGGCCTAACGATACTGTGAAAGCCCTTACACATTAAACACAGCACTTACCAGCCTTTAAATATCTACAAAATGAACTTTTCTTCAGGTATTAATGCCAGAAATTTGCCTTCCACAGGAAGGGTTAGTAGCACTCTCTCTCTTGCAGCAAACTTCAAGTCCCAGTGCTTTCACTGTATGGCTTTGTGTTTAGCCAAAAAAAACCCCAAAAAACCAAACCAACCAAACAAACAAACAAATTATTCTTTTTTGTGTCTGAAATGCTTGATTGCCAATGAACCTTTCACCAGTAATATTATATTGCTGCAACATAGTAAATAACGGTGTATGGAGAAGGAGATGACGAAGTTCAGGGCCACCTAAGGAACCTGAAGGTGCACAGGCCCATGGGACATAATGGGATTCATCCACAGGTCCAGAGGGAACTGGTAGGAGAAGTGGCTAAGTCATTATCCATCATATCAGTCTCATCTTGGTGCCTAACAACATCATGAATTGGATCTTCCAGGAAGCTATGCTAAGGCACGTGGAAAATAAGAAGGTGACTGATGACAGCCAACATGGCTGCATTAAGGGCAAATTATGCCCAACAAATTCGGTGGCATTTTCTGATGTGATTGCAGAAATGATGGATCAGGGAAGAGTGACTAACATTATCTACCTGGAGTTGTGTAAAGAATTTCAGTATGTTCCAAATAATATTTTTGCTTCTAAACTGGGGACACAAGGACTTCATGGATGGATCACTTGATAACTAAGGAATTGGCTGGATGTTCACACTCAAAGGCTTGCAGCCAACAGCCTGACATCCAAGTGGAGATCAGCGACAAGTGGCATTCCTCAGGGACCAGTATTGGGAAAGATGAGTGTCATGGTTTGAAAAGTGATTTTTCCCTGTAAGCAACTTGACAGCTTCCTTCAGGTATGAGAGAACCAATTAGCTGGCAACTTCTAAGATGGACACTCTGTTTAGCCACTTAAGAAGCTGAATATGCCACTGTGATTCACATTTAAGAAAGGAGAATTCCAGGAATTGCTATCTGGCCTTCAGCTTCTGAACAGGTAACAGGTGCCTGCGCGGCCCGGCGGGGCAGACCGGTCTGGGCCAGGCACTTACAGTCAGGCCCTGCCCGCTCCACGGGGCCGGGCTGGGCTGGGCCGGGCCGGGCAAGGCCCGCTCAGCCAGGCTGGGTGCAGCTGAGATCCTGCCACAGCTGAATCCTGGCCTGGCTGCTGAGATCCTGCTGCAGCTGAATCCTGGCCTGGCTGCTGAGATCCTGCAGCCCCTGCCTCCCCTCTCCCTGGGAAAAGTCTGCAGCAACTTCGGCCGCTGCCCAGAAGAGATCATGTGACCAACAATGGGGCCCATCTCCAATGGGGAGAGATACTAACTCTTTTAGTGCACGGATGAAATTTACAGACATCAATCCTCTCTCGAGTAAGAGGAAGATTGAAGGCATGTGAAGAAACCAACATGGAGACCCTGAGGTCAGTAAAGAAGAGCGAAGCCCGGAAGGAGGAGAGAGAGGAGATGCTTCAAGCTGAAATTCTTTTGTAAGGCCATAGTGATGGACTATGATATATTAGACTATACCTTGTAACTCATGAATGCAACTGGGCACGTGTAGCGTTTTAACTGCAGCCTGAGCAAAGGCGTCCATGCTGAAGCAAGTAAATGTTGAAGTAGCTGTGATCTATGAGAAACTTGAACAGAGCGAGATGAGGAACCCTGCCACAGACATGAGGGAGAAGAGAACCCTCGCCCCAGGAATAGAAGAGAAACCTTGCTTCCAGAGAGAGAAGTGAAGACCCTTTGCTTTTCTACCAGAACAGCTCATCCTTAAAATAGTACCCCAGTAGACAGAGATGAGCCCTCAAAAGCAGTTGCGGGAAGAATTGTGTGTCGAGGGAAGGGACTTTCACACTGCAAACAGATCTACTTTTCTGGGTTGCTGATTTGCTGTGATATTGGAGCCACGAGAGAACTGTTTTCTTGTGGAAAAGTCTCTATGGCATGGCAGGAGAGACTCCTCTCTCTAAGTGAACCGAAGAAAGACTATTTTAGCGGTGGTAAACTGACTGAAAGTCTCAGGTTTTGTCTCTTTACATTGTTGGTGGGAAGGACAGAGGCGGGTGGGGGGAGGAGAAGTGTCTGAAGGTTGATTCTGATTCTTCTTCTTATTATTTTTCTTTTAGTTCTGTTAATAAAGCTTTCTTTATACCTTTTGAAGTTTTGCGCCTGCTTTGCTTTTCTCCTAATCGTCAGAAAAATGAGTAAATAAGTTTAGTGGGTGCACTGGTGTTCGGCCAGAGCACACAAACCACTATATTAATTAGTGTTTCTGCCCAGTTATCGAACCGAACCTGCTACATATTTGTCATTGATATGGACAGAGGGACTAAGCTCACCTTCCGCAAGCTTTTGTACAACACCAAGCTGTGTGATTTTGTTTACAACACAGGGAAGGGATGCATGTAGAGGAATCTTGACCAGCTTGAGAGGTGGGACTGTGTGAACCTCATGAAGTTCATAAAGGCCATGTGCCTTGATTCTGCGATTAATTCATGACTCACATCACCTTCCCAGAGAAAAACAAGAGTTGACAGTACTATCCCTATCTTCCATGTGGGAATGATTTAGAATTACTGAAGTTAAAAATAATGTCCTGAATTGCACAGACCAACCTGCTGATTGTCTGCGCAAATTGCAGAGCACCTGTGCATATGGGGGCAGTGTGCCACACTTGTTATTAGGAAAAAACCCCACATTCTGCATTAGCTCCACAATTGACTGGACTAAACTTCCAGAGAAGTTTCCAGCATGCATCATCTGCCACCTGGTAAAGTTTAACTCAAAGAGATATCTTGAAGGTAGGTTGACAATGTAATAATTTATTGAAATGAGGCTGAAAGAAAAAAATACAGATAAAATATGACAACAGCATTATGGTCTTGCAATTTATTCGCTGACAAATTTTAACTATGGAATTTAGAACCATTTGCACTGGAAATTCTTTCGTAAACTATGACTCAGAGTGCTACACACACAGTTATTATATGCTCTAGTCATAATCTGCATTGAAATATTTTACAGGTAAACAAAGGTTAAATGAATTTCCCTTGCTACATCTTAGGGAATTTTGTGATGCATATTTGTCTTTTACACTGACACTGAAATAGATGAAGTTGTAATTATTTATATCAATATATCTATGGTGAGGGTAAAGTAAAAACATAATTTGTAGAATTTTGCACAAGTAAAAAGGAGATTTATGCTAAAGAAAAGCAGCTGTGTAAGTGCTTACCTGTTCCATTAGTTGCTTTGTGAGGGCTTCGGAGAATCTTTTGTTGCTCATAGGTTGTTCTGGAGATGCTCACCCCTTGACATGAATTTCATTCACAGAAAATAAGCATCCAATTTAGTGTTACACTATAACACTAATGGCTGGCTCTCCAAATCCTCACACAGCACCAAGCATCAGGTAAGCAGAGTATATTTCAAAAAAATAAAGATGAAATAGAATTTCAACACTGCGCATTTTGCAGTCTAATTTGGACTGTTAGAGAACCTTGGTGAACAAGAAAAAAAGAAAACACAAAAAAATGGTATAGAGATAAGTAGGAGACTTGGAACTGGGAGCCAAATAAAACAAACATATTTAGACAACTGAACTGGAAGATAAACAATATGTATGGTGCAGTCCAAGGCTGCTTTTTAATGTGAATGAAGCTTTGAATTCAAGAAGTGAAAGAAAAATTCAAATAAGGATAAAAAAAAATAGAAAGATGAAATGCTGAAAAGTGGACTACTCCAGCTAAATACTCTGCATGAACATACACTTCAAAAGACGAAAGAGAAAGAAAAAGATTATATCAATTGACAAGGCTGTGAACAATCTTTCTTCTAACAATGGGAGTCCTTCTATCCATTTCAATGCACTAAACCTAAAAAAAAATAAATTGAGAGAAGTAGAGAAATCTCTGTAATGAAAACGTGCTACTTTAATTAGCTGTAAGCACTTTTGGTACAGTTTGATCTTAACATATCAAGTAGAAAAGCTATTTCAGTCTTTTTACCCGATAAGCGATATCCCCAGTTATACAATGTCAATTAACGACTCACTTTCAAAAATCTGTTCATCTGTTTAGGAGTATTTTGCCAAAATCACACATGGACAAATTAGCCTCTTAGAGATATGAGAATGGATGTTACTCTCTGGAGTCAGAGGACTAGAATAATAAAGAATAATGAACCAAAGATGCCAAGTTATATATTTCAGGTATGAAGCATCATAGAAATTAATAAGAAACAATGATTTAGTCTAGGCTGAGACCATCAGACACATACCGTAACTTCCATGACTGCATTTTATTCTTCCAGTGAAGTTCAGGGACAACTGAGTAAATACATTGATTAACTGATTGAAGTAGCTCTTTTTCTGGGTACACTTTTAGAGACAAAATAAACCATGCCTGAAATTTAACAAATGTCATGTACATTGCCTTTAATTCAACAGCTTTTTTTTCCTTTTTTTTCAAAAAATCTTGGATAATTGTAGTACAAAGTAGGATTACATTGAATAGTAACAAAATATTTTTAGTTCTTGTTAAGCAAGACAAAAATTACTTTATCTCTAGAGACAAAACAATTAATGTATTCAGTGTTTATTCTGAGACACTTAAAGTGAATACAGGCAGCTATAATTTTTCTAGTAATAATTTCTGTATTAATGTCTCTGTAGATAACTTGAAACTCATTTAATTACCTCTTCAGTGTTTGTACTTTTTATAAATATTTTTAACATTTAGGATAAAAGTGAAAAACTGTAACAATATTATGAGCAGAAGGAAGGATAGGAGACAGTGAGATTACATGAGATGGATGGTTTCAATGAACAAGGACAGCCTGCTGTTGCTGTCTTTTTGTGATCATTCTACAAATTTAATGTTTTCCATTTTAAATTGTATCATCCAGCTGTACAAAATAATCTTATATGAAATAAGATGGTATAATAAGATTGCATTTATTTAATTTGTAGTTTGGTTCTTATTATAATACAGGACAAATAGTGTTTCGCAATGGAAAATTAACAGTTTTCAGAAAATCTCTTTTAATCTTATTTGGGAATATCTACTCTGCAGAATACTAACAGGAAAATATTTTTTAAATATACATCCCAAAGTCTGAAGTAGAGGTAAAGAAAGAAATATTGGTTCTGAGGAGTCATAAAAGCTCAGATTTGTTCTTCCTTACATTTCCTTATCTAAACCCAGGATTTTTTTATAGCTTTGTTTTTTCTGACAGATGTTGGTTTTGCCCCTCTTCTTAAAGATGTACCAGTAATGGAGATTCTGCAAAACTAGGTTAATTACTTCCAGTATTCAACTACTTTTACCATCAGAAACTGCATTTTAAACTTCAGTAAGAAACATTTAAAATGATATCATCCTAAGCTATCCAACATGGAGAACAGATATTTCCCCCCTTCTTTCTGTATCTCAAGAAAACTTGCTAGATTCTTGTCAGTTTTCTATTTTCTGGAACAACTAAATTAAATTCTTCAATTTGTTCACATTTTCTTCACCTCAGAAAATGTCATTGATCTCTTGTGATCCCTCTCTTATTGGAATGACTTTGTTGAAATGAAGGGACTTGATCTAGTAAAAAAATACCCCTGCCAATGGCAAAGGTGTTGAACTAGACGATCTGTACAGGTCCCTTGCAACCCAAATGGTCCTGTGTATTAATGGCTGTATAATATCATGGTCTCAGAATCTTAAGACACCCCTACATAGGGAACTAGAGTAAGTAACCAAGACTTATTAATTTTATACTGGAAGGTTCTTAAAAATTTAAAGGGGCATTCCTTTAACATAAATTTACAAATGGTCTGTCTGTGCAGGATTTCAGCAACTCCAGTTTCTTTCAAAGTCAGTTTCACTTAGTAAGATGACTTCCCAACCTTTCCTTGATACAAAACCAATAAAAAACCAAAGTACTGCTCACTGCATCCAGTCCCCTGATCTTATAAGTATCTCTATAATATGAAGTCTTTTCAGCTACTTATGCATATGCTGGATTTTTAAGCTAGTAAAGTTTCTTATATTGTAAGAATATTTTAGAAAGTCATTCCTTTGATGGCTCTAATTTTAGGCTTCCATCAAATATTGACTATCTTATACACATGTAATCCTTCTTCTGTTCCTGGACATGAGTCACTTTCCTTTTTACATTTCACTTACTAAAGTGAACCTCTTAAATTATTTCAGTCATATAAGATAGGTTTGCTGTCTACCTACAGATACCCCCTTTTTAAAGCAGTTTAAATTGTGCTGTCTTGATCATGAGTGGTTTATTTACACATGATATTCAAGGCAGAGTTTTCCTTATCTCTCTCAGAAATGCCTTAAATTCTATTTCCTAAGAATATGATGTTCATTTTTTCACAGATACATTGTATAATGGCCTATACTCTCTCTGCTCTGTATTAACTCAGTTATGTTTTTTATTTCTTTGTTATTTTCAACTGATAATCCTCCAGTGCATAGAGGAACCTTTTTTCATTACCTGCAAGTGCATGACTTTGCACTTTGCATACGCTACTTTATCCCATTATTACCATTTCTCCAACTTTCAAGGTCATCCAACTCCTTTGTGTCTCCTCCAACTACCCTTTATTTTGAAGAAGTGTAATAACTTTGTGTTATCAGAAAATGGTGTTAAAATATTTTGTATCTGCTAAGATAATGCATGAAAATTTTAGTTCAGTCTAGTGTCAAGGCTGATCTTTGAGGAACTCCCTTTAGTAGTCTTTCTCCAGCCTGGTAATTCCTCTTTCAGTGTAAGCAAGAGTCTTTTCTCCACATGAATCAATTTCTTGTCCACCTTATCTGTCTGGTTTAGAATAAGTAAACTCTGATGGAATATCATATCAAAAACTTCTCTGAAGTAGATTAGTTCTGCTATATCATTAGCCTCATATACATTTATTCTTTTAAATATATATCTTATTGTAATCTCTAAGAATTTTTTTATTACTGTAATCTGTTGTAGTGAGTTCTTATGTTGCATTTGATGTTGGTATGTTCCTCTTCCCTCCTTTGGTTGTATTTGGTTCTTCCCCGGTGCCAGTTAATTAAACCCCTCCCCATTTACTGTGTCTCTCTCTCTCTCTCTCTCTCTATCTCTATCTCTCTCTCTCTCTATATATATCTCTATATCTCTCTATCTCTCTCTCTCTCCCCCTTGTGAATCTTTCCTCAGCCTGGCCCCTTGTTCTAGTTGCTTCTATGTTACTCGATTCATGATTTGTAGCTTCAAATGTATCCCCACCTCCCTTTCTTCCCATTGAACATTGTATCAGCCCATCAACCCTAAGTCCCACCTTCTATAAATCCTGATTGGTTATGTCTCATGCTCCACCCCGATTTGCTAGCCCTATAAAACCCCTTGTCGCCCTCACTTCTCAGGCTATTTGGTTTGGTGTCCTTTGTGCTGCTTGTCCTTGTGGCTAAGCTCCTAGGTTCTCAGTCCCTCCATGCAGTAAAGATTGTTTGGATTACCTGAGGCCTGGAGTCCCCCTCGTTATTGCCTCCACCATGTTTTTTCCATCGCACCTTTTCGCTGGTACTGGCCAACCTGCCATTGCCCTGGTGAGGGCCACCCGGATAGTTAGGTGGCTCTAGAAAGATGTCCTTGGCGTGGCCACGGGCTGAGCTTGACCAGCACCAGGTGAGCCGAGTCAGTAATCAGACATATAAGCCTGCAGTTTATTTGGAACACATCTTCCTGTTTCTTGAACATAAGCATCACATTCCTGTTTGTCTGGTCATATGGTGTGGAGGCCTATCTGACAAATTAAAGTTTTATGTAATGTGGACTGGCAATTCCCTCTAATCCTGAAAAGCAGCTACCTGTCTCAGAGCAATGTCTGCTGTGATGATGTCTGTTTAGTGTGCACTAAAATTTCTCACAGAGAACTACAGGATAGTATTAATTCAGTTTTGGACTTAGATTTAGATGATACTTAACTGTATTTCCTATTCCATAAACAATGTATAAATACTTCATAGCACCTTTCTTTGTTCTGCTTTACATATTTCCATTTTTCTTTCAAGGCCAAATCAGCTTAAGTTTTGCCCACTCCACTTCAGCCCTGTATTTTTTAAGTTCAGAACATTACTTGCTGATAAATGTCAAATGACAGCTCCTTCCAAGCTGTCTATTTAGTTTGTTATGGAAACCATTCCTAGAAGGCTAGGATGAAAATAATTTATGATTTAAACCTTGTATTTGAATAATTGCTGAGCCTTGTACACATTTTTGACTTGTCCTTCTGACTTCATAGAATACCTTTTTAATTTAGCAGGTTAGGAAAAGGACTTTAGTCTCCTAAATTCTAGTCCCATAATCCCCAGTAACACTTTGTCAGTCAAATCCTCCTGGTTTATCAACCAATGTCTGCATATGCTTCCCATGATTTAGCAAGTTTGTTGTGACAAAAACTAGGGCACTCTCTAATTTCAGGATTAATCAAAGGGTATAGATGAAACTCCTTTTTTACCCCAAGATCTTTCTTAAAAGGAAGAGATGTATATATTGCACCATTTGAATACATAGTTCTGCATTCTTTAAAATAACCTATATGCATCTCTCTTTTTTTCCCACCCCACAACACCCTCTGGTTTCCCAACAGAAGCTGTTTCAGATTTACAGGTTGTACACTGAAAATTTCATTCTATATTGTTGGATACTTCTCTAAGGCAGGAAAACTTGGCAGATTTAACTTTTCACAGTTTTTAACATTATATGTGTGAGATGTTCATGTTGTTCTCTACTCCTTTTCTTTCTCTTTAAGTGGCGGGGGGTCTTATCCTTCCTCCTGTTTAGGGCAGACTGGTTTAAGACACCTGCTCTCAGAATGAGTGACAAACACTCTGCTTTGTCTGTTGTGTGGAGCTTACTTATTTGTCTCTTATTTCCTCATTTTCCTTAATCTAAATGGACAGTCAGTTGTCCTGATAAAACGCAATGCGCTGTGTTTATGGCAAGAGCAGCAGTCCCACACACAGAAACTGTAAAAATAATTTAGACCAGATGAGTAGCAGCAAAGTATGGCAAACAAAATAGGACCTCATATTGATGAAGATGAGGAAGAGGGAGGTTGCATAGAGCTAAAGGATGATTTAGGGAGACCTATATGGACATTTCTGTAAAATTATTTGCAAGGGGACTTGTAGTCTATTCTTACAATTAAGAATATTGCTGTTAGTTAAGATTAATTAAAATAAATAATTAAGATTATTGCTGTTTCCTGCTTCCCAAACTAAGGGAATTCAGAGCCAGCTCCTGTATGTTCTCATCTAGGTCCTGCAGAGGACTAGCAAGGACACTTGTATGCTAGATTTCAGTTAAATAGGCATATGCAGTATGCGAGCATTAACATGTTCAATCCCAAATCCTAAAAATTAATTTAGTTGTTACTCATTGGTGCATCCTGTGGAGGCGAAAGAGGGACTGTTTCCATCACTAATAGAACTCAGCCTTGGTCAATTTGAATCCATAGAATTGGCAGCAGCATTAGTTGATGTTTCTTTCACTGTCTAGGATGATGCATATCTGGAGGTATTTTGCAGCAGCTGAAGTAATTCTAGATCTTGAAAGTGACACAAGGATTGGTTTAGAGAGGCCAGGCTGCATAAAACTCCAAAGCATGTTGTGGTGTAAATATCTTGCAGATATTTAGCTGGCTACTTATAAATAAAGGTAACCATCAATTTTGAAAACAGATGGAGTTCACCTTAAGTGCTGCATTGGCTTCAGATTAGCCATGAAGGAGTGGAGAGCTGTCTCATATGATGGAGCTGTTTGTGCACATCCAGTCGTCATGTGCCACTGCTTCCACAGCAGCATCTGTGTGAACTTCAGCCCATGAAAATCCTTAGAGAAGTCTGCTCCTGACTTTAGAAAATTTATTGATAAAACATCCATTAAGTGGTACCCGAAGACCGGTCTTTATTTTAGATGATATTGTTAATGTGATAGTTGAAAAAAAAAATTAAAGAACAGAATTTAAATGTTAAGTAGGTCCTTCTAGGAAATAAAAGTGTTCATGCCTGACTTTCAATGGGCTTTTAAACTGCTGACTGAGTGCTAAAAATATCTGAAAACCATCTCAAGACAACTATTTTATGTTTATTTACATTTTCAACTTCATGCTCTGAAAGAAATAATCATGGGGATTAAAGTAAGAATGTGAACACACATGTCATTAGTATTCTGACATGTATATTTTCTAAATATTCTGAGCACTCAAAAAAAAAAGGAGAATTTAATTGACTTTGGGTACATTTTTACTAAAAGCTGAAAAGGTATTTGCATCCCCTTGCAAACTATATTTCTGCTGTGACACTTATTTTGGTGGAACATAATTGAAATAAAATATAGCAATATTCTGGCATGTGTCATAAACCACAAAAACAGGTGTTTTAAAGGAACAATCAGAAAAGAGGAAGGAACTCCGTATTTTAGAGGAAGAGAGAGAAATTCAGTTCCCTGACTGAAGATGAGAGATAGAGCGTTGGAGACAGAAGTAGAAGTGGCTTGGATTTAGACTGCAAGATATTGTAAGAAAACTGCATAATAAAACTGAAAATGTGCTGACAAGAATGAATGTATGAATAAGGGAAGGTTCATACAGTCAACATGGCAAGAAGAGGTCATCAAAATATGGAATAGGGCAGCCTACAGAAAACAGAACCTCATCAGAGCCTCTTGAGGACAGGCAAACTGCATTGTCCGAGCAGTTGGTCATCATAGGTGTCCTTGGTAAGCTGCATATTTGCCTCAAAGGAGCCTGTTAGAGATAGATGTGTGAATTATTTTCAGACAATTTATTGTAAAACTTCGAGGGACTTTAGTGAATGCATTTTCACGTGGTGGGTAAACAGATCTACTGTGCCAGCAAAATCAGCCTCTGTGTATTGAACATGTAGTTGAATGTACATTTCATTAGAAAGGAGTCCAGGGTCTGCTGCTGAAGAATTTATTGTATATAAACACTGAGCTAGCAAAAGACCCTCAGTAACCTGGCTTTAAAATCTGTGTTCTTCACCAGCTCTAAAAGAGCTGTATCTAGCAGTATCTCTTATTACTGTGTGTAGTTATTTAATATTCTGAATAAATAAAGGTTTTTCTAGTTGTACGGGCATTGAACATTGGTAGGCAGAACTTTTTTATCTATCAGCAAATCAATGTTTTGAAAATCAAAAAGGGGGAGGAGGAATGGTTTCAAATGAATCACAGCTCTGTGTTTCATATGGAGAACACTTTTGGTCAGCAAAAATACATATTTAATTCTTCTTTTACTGTTTC
>WEKY01035180.1:967-12275 GCA_013390045.1 Picathartes gymnocephalus
TGTGACGGACCCTGCCCTCCCTGTCCCCCCTGTGACGGACCCTGCCCTCCCTGTCCCTGTGACGGACCCTGCCCTCCCTGTCCCCCCTGTGACGGACCCTGCCCTCGCTGTCCCCTCAGACGAGTACGTTGCCAGCCTGCACCTGCCCACGTTCGACGCGCACCTGACGGAGCTGACGGACGAGCAGGCCAAGTACCTGGGGCTCAACAAGAACGGACCCTTCAAACCCAACTACTACAGGTGCCTTCCTGATGCCCTCCTGGTGTCCCTCTGTCCCCTCCCGGTGTCCCTCTGCCCCTCCTGGTGCCCTCCCAGCCCTGTCCCCTCCTGCCCCGGCCTGGGGGACAGCTGTGGGTGCCAGAGGGGACAGGCTTGAACCCCTGCTGTCCCCTGAGAAGATTCCCAGGGCTCTGTGCTCATTGCCAGTGCAGGCAGCAGGGAGGGGATGGGGCACTTGGAGCTGTGACAGCAGCGCTCGGCAGGACAGGAGCCCTCTGTGGTGGCAGCACTGTCCCCCAGACGTGACAGATGCCAGCCTTGGTGGCAGCTTTATTTTTAAAGTTTGTCGGAGGATGAGGTGGCACAGAGAGGCCTCAGCCCCACAGCTCCTTCCTGAGCACGGGCTGGGCAGATCCCCAAAATGATAATTGTCAATAAGAGCCCCTGGATCGCTTCCCTTTCTGTATTTTTTAGCCAGCACTGCCATGAATCTCCAGCCTGGAAATAAAATGGGTTTGCACAAACCTGGGTCAGCGTGTGAGGGTGAAGCCCAGATCCTTTTCCTGCAGGAAAAAGGATTTTCTTGGCAGGCAGAGAGAGAACTGCACCAGAACACTCCCAGTTTGGGGATTACTGCGTTTTCCCAGATCCTGAGCTTTTTTTTCCTTCAAAATCCTGGTGCTTCCACGTAGTTGTAGAGGAATTCCCTCTGGTTCAGTTCTCTGTGCCTGGTTTTGGTTTCTGGGATGTCCCAGCCTTGCAGGGATCGAGTTTGTCCCTGATTTTGGTGTCTGGGATGTCCCAGCCTTGTAAGGATTCAGGTTTGTCCCTGGTTTTGGTGCCTGGGGTGGCTCAGTCTTTTAGGGTTGAGTTTGTCCCTGGCTTTGGTCTGGCCCAGCCCTGTGGGGATCGAGGTTTGTCCCAAACTTGGAGAATTCGGGATCCTTTGAGGATCACAGGGAATTCTCTGCAGGAAGGAGGAGGAGCCACAACCCCCAAACCTCCCGTGGGAACCTGGGATACGACAAGAACCAATTCCCTTCCTCAACTCATTCTATCCTTGGCATCTCCCCCTCCCAAAATCCACCGTGGTGATGCCAGGGCAGCCTCTCATCCCTTCCCCACTCACCAAACCCCGTTTTTTTTTCCTTCTTCTCCCAGGTATTGAGTTCCTGCCGCCGCTTCCCGGAGAATCACAAGGAACAGCAACGACCACCCGAGTCTTTCTCAACTACTGTACAGGATGAAACCGTGCAAGCTTCCCACGCTAGAGCCGGGCTTGCTGCCATAGTGTGTTTTAGGTTATTTATTTATTAAATTAGAATACTGTTCATGTGGCCTCTGCCACCGGTGTAAGTCCTGCCGCGGGACTGGGAGACGCTGGATTTTCTTTCTGTTTCTTTTCGTTTTTTTTTCCTCTTTGGGTTCCTTCTTTTTCGGGGCTGGGAGGGCAGGGAAGGCGAGGAGGAAGCTGCTGGAATCGAGCTGTGGAATATTCCCTTATCCCTCCCTGCTCACCCCCCGGGAGCGCACGGCGGGAGCCGGCCTGGGAGTCGCTTTTGGTTTCCTCCACATCCCAGCGTGGGGGATCCCGGAAATCTCCAGCAAAGCCAAAATCCTCGCTGGCTCCAGGAGCTGCTGCCCAGCCGGGAATCTGCCTGGAGAAGCCTCTCGGCGAGCCCGGCCGGGGAACCTCGCCTTAGCACTGCCCGGAGCCGTGCCCAGGGCTCAGCGCTGCCCGGCCGGGCGGAGCCCCGAGCGCTCCGGGGAGGAGGAGCCGGGCCCGGCGCCGCTCTCCCGGCCACAGCCCCGGGCGTTTTCCTGCTGCTGCTGCTGTCCTTCCGAGTGCCAACCTCTCTGGATCAACCAAAGCCGTGTTCCCGGCGGGGCCTGGAAGGGCCTCGCCCACCGATGCTGCTGCTCCGGCGCCCGGCGGCTCTTCCAAGCCAAGCAGAGCTCGCCGGCCGCCCCGGCTGGGAGGACCCCGCTCCTTCTCCAGCTGAATTTCAGTCCTCATTGGAAGCGTTCAGAGTTTTATTTTCTGGTCATATTCGTAGGAATCTGGAATTCCCCTTTGGAACGTGTGAGATGTCTGCCGGAGTAACCCCCGGGGATTCTGTGCCAGGGGCGAGTTCAGCATCACTAAAAACCCTTTGGTCACCTCGAATCTCGATGTGTGAGAGCTGATGGAGAACAAATTTGCCAGAGTTCCTTGTTTGAGGCCAGAATGTCCCAGCTGAGCACAGGACAGCGTGAGCCTTAGCAAGGTGACTTCCCGAGTGTCTGAGCAGAGTCACTGGTGTCCCTCACCTGGAGAGCGTGATCCATCTGAACTCAAACTGCCCAGCCCCGAGAGCACAAAAGCCTTTGAAAATCCTCCCTGTCTGCTTCCCCAGTCCCCCACTGGCTGCAGATCCCTGTTTTGTCCTCCTGGGCTGCTTTGCCCTCGTGGAGAACTTTTTTGTGGCAGCTTTTTCACGCACAAGGAAGGGAAAATGGAGGAATTACGGCCTCAGGTCCTTCCCACGGCTCTCGGGAAGTTTGGGGTCAGGGTTGGCCACGAGCTGCTCATCTCCAGAGCGAATAGTTCCTGTGTGCTGGTTTATTCCAAGTTCCTCTTTGAAATCTCTCCAAATCTGGAAGGAAAACCTTGAGGAGACCTTGGGAAAACCTTGAGGAAACCTTGAGACCTTGAAAAAACCTTGAGACCTTGATGAAACATTGAAAAAACCTTGAGGAGACCTTGAGGAGACCTTGGGAAGGCATCAGGGCTTTGAGAAGGCTTTGAGGAGACCTTCAGGCTCTGAGAAGCTTCTGCCCAGACGGATTGCTCACCACAGACTTGAAATGATCTCTTCTCGTTCCTTTTACCCAGATGCTGAGATTTTTTGGGAAGAAGCCCCTGAGCTGTTTGAAACCCCACAGCCGGGTCTTTCTCCCCGAGCTGGATCCTGCTCTGTGTCAGCCCCCGCTGTTCTCTGGGAGCTGCTCCTGGCCCAGGTGGGGTCACTGGGGCAGAGCAGCTTTGGGAAGAACGGAATTCCCAATCCAACCATTCCCAACAGCCTCTTCCTCCCTGGAAAAACCCCTCCCATCCTGACCTGTGCCCTCGCTGGTGCTGCTCTGCTCAGCCCCAGATCCCTTCGTGCCCAGTTTGAACCTTGTTTTATCTTCCAGGTAGATAGGAAGGGTGAAAAAAAAATTATATTAATACTAAAGTCCCAACTGGCTTTTCCCATCTCGATTTTTAAAGCTCTTCTCCATGTTCTGCTTCTCCTGTAAAAGCTTTTTGGCTCGCTTGGCTTTTTTCCTAATCAACCTGGAATCATATCCTATGATCATCTCTAAATTAAACGTGTAATGGGGTTTGGTTTCTTTTATCTTTTTTTTTTTTTTTTAATGTAATACATTTTTCAAGATTTAGGAAAAATGAGATTTTAGGTAACACCAGCAAAATCATATAAAGGAAATTAATTCTGTTCTGAACTTTAGAGATAATAAGATAAAACCTGTCATCAGCAGTGAGGAAACGAAAATGTCGCAACCGTAACATTTCAAAAGGATGTTTTAAATATTAATGTCTGAGTGATTGTATTAGATCAGCAATAAAGACTCTGTAATCTCAAAACACAAATAAACCATTGGAAAACTCAGCTTCTCCCGGGCGTCCTTGGGGTCAGGCGGGGACAGACCGGGATTTGGGGCTGGGGGGGACGGGGAGGGCTCAGGGATGTTGGAGGGTTGTCCCCAAAGCGGAGCCTCGAGCTCCCGCCGTGTCCGGAGAATTCCAGCCGGGGCCGCGGCCTTGGGGAAGCGCTGCCGGAACAATCCCGAGCCCGGTATCTCCTCCGGACCGATCCCGTTATCTCCCCGGGATAATCCCGTTACCTCTCCTGGACCGATCCCGTTATCGCCTCTGGGACAATCCCGTTATCTCCCCCGAACAATCCCGTTATCTCCCCCGAACAATCCCGTTATCTCCTCTGGACCGATCCCGTTATCTCCCCCGAACAATCCCGTTATCTCCTCTGGACCGATCCCGTTCTCTCCCCCGAACAATCCCGTTATCTCCTCCGAACAATCCCGTTATCTTCCCCGAACGATCCCGGTATCTCCTCTGGAACAATCCCCTTATCTCCCCCAAACAATCCCCTTATCTCCCCCGAACGATCCCGGTATCTCCCCCGCTCCCGGCACAGCTGCCGGGGCAGCCAAGGGAATTCCGACCCGAACCCTTGGCGTTTCCCAGTTTTCCAGAGGCTGGGAAGGGATGTGGGACACGGGATGGCAAATCCGGTACCTCCCCGGCCACGAACCTGCACAGTCACCCCAAAAAAAACCGGCCCCCGTTATTGGGGGCGGGAATGGGAATCCTTCTCCCTCCCACTGCTGCCCCAGAGCCTCGGGAGCTGCTTGGGACCGAAATGGGGATAACGGGGTTCGGGCAGCCTGGCTGACCCGGTGATTCTGGGGGAACTGGGGGCGGGGACCTCCGGCCCCGCCTGTGCTGGGGCAGCTGCAGCCCCGCAGGTGCCCCCAGTTACCCCATGGGCACCTCGGACACCCCCGGCTCCCCCAGGCCCTCCCTGGCCCCGCCCCTTTCCCTGCTCCGGACCAATAACGACGCGGGGGTGTGTTCTGATGCCCCGCCCCTTGTCTCGGCGGACCAATAGGCGCGCAGGGGGCGTGACCGGCCCCGGCCCCAGCTGCGGGCGGCGGCGGGACGGAGGTGGCGGCGGAGCTGCGGGCAGGGCTCGGCCGGGACAGCCCCGCCCCCGACCCCGACCCCGACCCCGACCCCGACTCCGNAAGAGCGCGGAGCTCCCGCCGGAGTAGGGGGTCTCTGCCCCGGGGTTGGGGTTGCTGTGGAAAGAGCCTTAGCCAGGGTTTGAGGAGCTGCCGGTGCTCCCCAGCCCAGCCCGGAGGCTTTAGGGGTGCAGCGGGGGTGGTTTTAGGGGTCCTGCCATGCCCAGCTCAGAGCGGGGAGTCCCCGGGGCGCTCCCCGGTACCGGCACGTCCCTACTCCGCTCCCAGAGCCAGCTGCAGAGTTTGGGGTGCTGGCTAAGCCCCAGCACGGGCACCTCCCTACCCCGCGGCCAGAGCCCCCAGCAGGGTTTTGGGGACCCACCCGGGCTCCCCCCTACTCTGCAGGGTCCCCGTTACCCACCCGCCTCACCGGTGCCGCGGTCCCCTCCTGCCCCAGTAACCCCGGGACAAGGGGGGACCCCCAAAGCCCCCGGGCTGCTCTGCCCCCGCGGCGCCCGTGCGGTTCCGTGGGTGCCAGGCTGGGGAAGCAGGACCGGGATCGGGTCACCGGGATCCCACCGAGATCCGATGTCCCCCGGCCACCATGAAGCCACCGCGGGACCCCCGTGAGCAAAGGACGGGAAGGCTTCGCTTCCCCCAGCCCAAGGAGCTGCGGGTTGAGGGGCCCCCTGACCCCAAAAGGGGGAACGGTGTCCAAGTCGTGCCCCCAGCTCGTGAATTTGGGGTTTGCTTTGCTGTCCTGGCTCGGTCTCTCAAAGCGGATTAGGGCTGCAGGCGCTTCGCCGAATTCCTCAGCGGCTTCACCTCCCCGAGCCGCCCCGCCGGCCGGGCGGCAGAAATGTGGGTGAGAATCCGGCGTTTCCGGGCAAATCGGGCTCAGCCCGGAGCCGGGCGGCAGAAATGTGGGTGAGAATCCGGCGTTTCCGGGCAAATCGGGCTCAGCCCGGAGCTGCGCATCCTCCCGGGTCATCAATATTAATCGCCACCATGTGCATCAGTTCCAGCCCGGCAGCCGAGGAGGGATGCTGAGGCTCGGAATGGGAAATGATGTTAATTTTCTTGATTACCCATTCCTCTGTTCCCTTTGCCCGGGGCAGGGCCGCGCGGGGCCGGCCTGGGGTCGTGCGGCTGCGGCTGCCCCGCCGAATCCTCCGGCGAAGTTTCATGCTCCAGTTCCTCGTCCGCAGGGGAGGAGGGGGAGATCCGCACTGAAACAAAAATCCTCAAAAAGACCTTTAAAAAGGCCAAGGCGGGCGCCGGGATCTGTCAAATCCGCGCTGCTGAGGACGGAGCTCGGGGATCCTCCGGGGGTTTTTTTGCTCTGAACCATCCCCGGGGTTTGTTTTTAGGGCGTGCGGGGCTTTGAAATGCATCAAATATATTTTGTGTCCTGCTTTTGCTTTCCCTGCGATTGGAGAAACGCTGTTTTTCCACATGGCTTCCACATTTCCGCCGCGTTTTAAGCACCCCGCTCCAGCCCTGGAGAGCCGCCCGTGCGAGTCGCTGCTCCGAGCGCTGGCGGCCGTCCCGCATCCCAAAATATCCCCAGGGGTGTGGCAGCCCCTTGCTAACCCCGCGCCGCTCCCCGCAGGGCTCCGTGGGTTGTCCCAGCCGGCAGTTCGGGTACGGGGATGCTGACGGGTGAAGCGGTTTTTGAGGTGCCGCGGTTTTCCAGGTGCCCGGCGGGCGGGGAAAAGGAAAATCCCGCCGGGATTTAGGGATGGAGATGGGGCGGTGTCACCCCTGCGGTGTCAGAGCCAGCGGGGTTTGTTCTTAGAGAGCCACTCACTCGCTGGGGAGGCAGAAGGGACGCGGGGATGGCAGGGAGGGGACAGCGCCGGCGGTGGCAGCTGACACAGCCCGGGATGTGTCGCCCGTTGTCGGCCGCGCCGTGTCCTTGTCCCCTCGGTTCCGGCTCTTTCTGCTCTGTCACCCCGAGGTCCCGAAATAAAAAAAAAAAAGGTTATTTGTGGCTCCGTGTGGCTCGGCTGCACGGGCTGGCCTGGAAAAAGCCAATTTCCTCTGCCAGGGATCCTTCCTGCTTCCCTGCAGGAGCGTTTCAGTCCTGCCTGGTGCTGCTCAGCACCGTAGGAAGGCAGGAATTCTGTAGGAATAAGGAGGAATTCTGTAGGAACGGGCAGGAATTCTATGGGAACAGGTAGGAATTCTATAGGAACAGGTGGGGATTACAAAGATCAGGTAGGAATTCTGGGGGAACAGGTGGGAATTCTGTGGGAACAGATAGGAATTCTAAGGGAACAGGTGGGAAATCTATGGGAACAGGTAGGAATTCTGGGGGAACAGGCAGGAATTCTGGGGGAACAGGTAGGCATTCTATGGGAACAGATAGGAATTCTGTGGGAACAGGTAGGAATTACAAAGATCAGCTGCGATATCGTGTCCCTCCAAGTCCAGCTCCCGTTTGCAGGACCCGAAATGCCCGAGCTGCTGGGTGTGGGATCAGTGCAGGTCCTGCCTGGCTGTTCCTGCATTCCCTTTTTTCCCAACCTGCTGAAGTGAGACTTCAAACGAGCCCCAAAAATGCCAATGAAATGGCAAAAGCAGCTGCAGCAGAAGCTGGGAACAGCCCAGCCAGGACACGGGGATGAGGGTGATGACTTTGGTGGCCCCACGGGGCCCCTTGGAGCTGCAGGAGAGCTCAGGCAGCAGTTCGGGTCCCTGTCCAATGCCTGCCTGGGTGCACGGGGATGCTTCCCAAGGGATTTGGGACTGAGGAGGAGGAGGGTGGATCCCTGTCCCCATGTCCCTGCTGATCCCTGTCTCCATCAGGGCTGTACAGCTACAGCGGGGAGCCCGAGCTGAGCCACAGCAAGAGGATTTTCACACTCAAGGTACCGGCTCCGGGCTCAGCACCCCGGGCTTTGGGGTGTCGGGATTTAAGGCTCAGAAAGTCTTTGAGACTTTGTGCCTTGGAGTTTGAAATGTCTCCTGTATTTGATGTGAGGCTGTGGAAAGGGTTTCTAAATTTAGGGACCTATAACAAGGATGCAGGTCTGGAGTTTAAGAAGAAGCACGTTAAGTTAGACAGTAGAAGGTTTTCAAGTTTGAAGTTTAGATATAGAACCGGTTATAAGATAAAGGAAGAAGTTTAAAATGTAGTAATATAGAATTGAATGTCAGTACGTGATTGGATGAAAGAGTCCGCAGTGCGACAGACATGTAATGCAGGTTTAATTAACTATTAGTGTAGAAATGGAAACAATGTATGTGACCTTAATTTATTGGCCAATTAACTTTTAAAAGACCTTGTAACCTGCAGTCTTGTGACCATTTTACACGGACTGACCTCTGCATTCCTCTGTGAAGGCGTTCTCACGACTTCATGAGACTGTAGCAATAAATCTCACTTCAAATCAGACCAAAGTGATCCCATCTCTTCCCAACCATTCCGATACTGGGGCAAGAGCAGGACCCTGTTGGAATCCAAGGCACAAAAAACCCTCAAGGCCTTGGGCCTGCTCGCCCTGAGTTTGAAATGTTTGCTGCGTTCAGTTTGAAACCTTGGGAAAAACTCCCAAATAGCGTGGCCTGTAACAAAGATGTTGGTTTGCAGTTTCAGAGAAAGAGGGTTAAGTTAGATAGCAGAGGGTTTTGCAGTGTGAAGTTTTGATACAGAAGCAGTTACAGAATAAAGTAAGAAGTTAAGGGTGTGGTGGTGTAGAGTGAAATAACAGAGACTTGTAGGACAATACGTGTTTGGGTGCAAAATGCCACAGTGCACAGCCATGGGATGCAGCTGTGATTAACTCTTGGTGTGAAAATGGAAATATCTGCACGGAGCAATTATCTGTTGGCCAGGTCACCTTTAAGAGACCTTGCAACCTGCAGTCTGGGGACCATTCTTCGTGCCATGGCTGAGTTCTGCACAGCTCTGTGAGGGAGTTCCCAAAACTGCCGAGAGATTGTAGCAATAAATCTCACTCAGAAGCGTGCCAAAGTGATCCCGTGTCATCCCAACCATCTCGGATTATGTTGGGACAGAGACGGGATCACCATTTTATGTTTCAAAGTGAGATTTATTGTTACAATCCCATGAAGTCGTGAGAACGCCTTCACAGAGGAATGCAGAGGTCAGCCATGGTGCAAAGTGGTCACAAGACTGCAGGTTACAAGGTCTCTTAAAGGTTAACTGGCCAGGAGATAATTGTCACGTTGATTCCTTAAGTTTTAAATTTGTTTCTTTTCCTGTTCTGCTTTAGCTCCATATTCAGTGTCACTGAGCTCTCCTCCCAGGGCAGTCAGACACAACAATTCTCTCCAGCCCAACATTCCAGGACAATCCTTCCCAACCTCAGGAAACCCAAAAGCACCAACAACGCCAAAAAGAGGAGGCCGAGCAAGGAGGATGGAACTTCATCATTCCCAGTGATTCATTGGCCAGTTCAGCTCCAGATGCCAATGGAGCAGAACTTCTCCAAGTGTGAAACCCCGTGCCCAGGCCCCTTTTCTGTGCCCATCTCGAGGCCCATCCTGGCAGGGCTGCAGTCGGGCTCTGGCATTGCCAGGCTGTGCCCTTGGAAGGCCTTGCCATCAATCCCTGCTTTATTCCTCTCGTTTTTTCTGCCCTCTGCTCCAGCTCACACTGATCAGGGATCAGCATCCATATATTTTTCTTTTTACACCAATTGTTCATCACAGCTGCATTTCACATCTGCCCCACTGCAGACTTTTTCACCCAATCCTGCACTAACACACACTTCGATAATGCTCTGTATTGCTACATTTTAAACTTTTGACTTTAATCTATAACTACTTCTATATGTAAACGTCGGAATCCCAGGATCAGAAAGTTTGGAAGTCTGAAGTTTAGATATAGAAGTAGTTACAGAATAAAGTAACAAGTTCAAAAGGCAGTGATGTAGAACTGCGTGTCAGTGCATGATTGGATAAAAAGGTCAGAGATGAGGGAGAGTCTCTGCTTGGATTAAAGTGATTTACGGTAGAATGTCGGAGACACAGAAAAATCCAAAGGATTAGCTCTGAGTTGTGAGCAAACAGAAAATGCTTAAAGTGCCTTAAAAGATACAGTAGCTGTGTTAGTCAGTGCCCGAGTGTCCTTTTCTCCAGTTTAAAGTTTAAAGATGGAGTTTTCCATAACTTTGATTGCCCCTTAGACAAAACATAACCATAGCACAGTGCAGTTCACCAGACAGACGGGGCACGCTCAGTGCACGCGTGAGCTTCGTGTGAGAAACGCGCACATCTGTTCTAAGCAGGGACAGCTGCAGCAACACCACCGCGGGACGGTGTTTGTGGCTGAGGGGGTTGTTCGAGAAGCCGGTGCTGTGAGAAGGCTTGGGGAAGTACGGGAGAGGGAAATCCAGCGGCGACGGGAGCTCGTGCAGAACGCCCGGAAGGACGGACCGAGAGCGCGGCTTTGGAGAGCGCGGCTTTGGAGAGCGCGGCTTTGGAGAGCGCGGCTTTGGAGAGCGCGGCTTTGGAGAGCGCGGCTTTGGAGAGGCGCGGAATGCTGCTCGTGCTGCTGCCGCCCCGTGCTCGTGCCCGGGACAGCGGGAATGCCGGCAGCGCCAGGGGCTGGGGCTGCGCACCCGTGGGAGGCGTCCCGCAGTACAGAGCCCCTGCCGGTTGTCACAGCAATGTTCGTTACTGTCGTAACAAAGGCGGGCCCGCGCCGCTGTGCCCCAAGGAGCGCGCAGCGAAGCCTCGGCAGCGCAACGGCCCCGGTCCCGCAGCGGCCAGGGAGGCTGCAGAGTCACTGCTGGCCCGGGGACAAGGGCCGGGGCTGAGTGAGCCCCCAGTGAGCGTGAGTGAGCACTCGGTGAGCGTGAGTGAGCACTCAGTGAGTGTGAGTGAGCTGTGAGTGAGCCCTGAGTGAGCTCTGAATGAGCTCTGAGTGTGAGTGAGCCCTGAGTGAGCTCTGAGTGTGAGTGAGCTGTGAGTGAGCTCTGAGTGAGCTCTGAATGAGGTCTGAGTGTGAGTGAGCCCTGAGTGAGCTCTGAGTCCTGAGTGTGAGTGAGCCCTGAGTGAGCCCTGAATGAGCCCTGAGTGAGCCCTGAGTGAGTGTGAGTGAGCACTCAGTGAGCGTGAGTGAGCTCTCAGCGTGAGTGACCTGTGAGTGAGCCCTGAGTGAGCTCTGAATGAGCTCTGNGGCCTGAGTGAGCTCTGAATGAGCTCGGAGTGTGAGTGAGCCCTGAGTGAGCTCTGAATGAGCCCTGAGTGTGCGTCAGCCCTGAGTGTGAGTGAGCACTCACTGAGTGTGAGTGAGCCCTGACTGCCCCTGGGTGCTGAGGCCCCCCCGTTCAATGTCCCGGGTCCTGCAGGCCTTGTTCCTGCCCAGCCC
>WEKY01035182.1:0-23675 GCA_013390045.1 Picathartes gymnocephalus
GTGAAGAAATTTTTCCTAAAATCTAATCTGCCATCTTTTGGAGCAACTTTCAATTGCCAGGAGGTTGGCAGGTGAAAGTCATCTCTTACAGTTTACAGAGCTTTGGATTTGGGCATCTGTCTTCAACTTAGCTTGGAAGCAGGTGGTGACCAGGTAGGAAATAAGTTTTCCTCCCTCTGCTAAGTCATTACCTCTTTTTGGAACCCTCACTTCAGTGTCAAAGCAGGCAAAGCAAAACCTTGTGATGTACGTCATCATTCTTTGGTTTTTATGTATGCTGTTCTTTGTAACGTGAATAAGGACACCAGAAAATAGAAATAACTGAGAGTAAACTAGTCATCCTTAGAAAATTAGGCCAAGTAGAAGCAGGTGTAAATAGGTTCTCTGAGTCTTTAAAAGGAAATCTCTCAAAATTCTTGACTACAAACAGTATGCCAGTACTGACATGGACAATGAAGTAGGAACTCCTTGGGGTGTTTGTTTTTGGTAAACTATTGGTCAAGGTGAAAGGGGATTTATTGTTCTAGTTCTAATTTGTTAAATCATAAGATCAATTTATATTTAATGACAAAAAATCTTCCTTTGACCTAGAGTATGGGAGGAGTGCTGGTCTTTCTGGACAAATAAGCTTATTTCTACACATTTCCTTCTGCATTTGGAATAAGTCATCCACAAAGAAATAATTAGATGTTGAGACATAGAGATTAACAGCTGAGAGGTGGTCAAGAACAGCTTCTTACACCATTTCTGAGTTGTAGCTGACCACATGAACAAAAAACAGTCTTTAGAAAGAGGTGGAGTTGACTTCTTTATACTACAAAAGGCAGGAAAGCTCACACAGCTGATTATAGCTGAGCAAGTATATACAAAGCTGGTCCCTACTGCCTCTATGCTACTTGCTCAAGGCATTTGTAATTTTCAGTGCCATGGCATTCTTTAACTTCTACAAAATGGTTAATCTATTGGTCATGAGAATTGTGACTGACAGGAGTCAGAAACTTCCCTACGTAGTAGTCAAATTTGCTTTCTACACCACCAATTATGTCTCTTAGACTTCCTATGGGATTTTTTTTTCAGTTTCAAAATCTTGTCTTGCAAAAATGATAACAGTTTCATCAAGTAACCTCAGTTTCAGCTCAGTCTTCTGTTCCTTGACAGTATTTTGTCATGTCCTTCAAAGGAAGGTACAAGACAGTTTATAGCAAATTGCTGTCTAATGGACTTGGCTTAATGGCTTCCTCAGTTAGAAGCTGCCTTACATACTGGAGCATGAGATTTTAATATCTTTTTTTTAAAATGTCTGGATTCTGTCTAACTTATGAAGGGCTCATTATCAATTTTTTTCAGCATTTCAGAGAGGAGGACTTATTACTGTATTTATTTTGCTTATGAATTTAGTTAATAATAGGATAACTTGTCAGGACTTTTAATAGGTATTTTCCAACATTTCAATGGAAATGAATCTGTCAAATGTAGAAAACAAAAAGAGAAAGGTAAAAATTTTAAAAATATTAGTAGGAGGCTCATTAATTTCAAAACGAAAACAAACCTTAAATTATGCAGTTTACAATTGTGTCTCTCAGCAATGACTGTGGATAAATTACACACACTTTGTATGTGCACTTATGAATTTTCTTAATTAAAGGAAATAGAATGGGAGAAAATTCTACAGCTCTTTTGGAAGAAGAGATATATTATCATTTCTTTCAGAAGTTAACTAGCTATAAAATGACCCTTCACTTTGCTTTTTAGGGATTTTCTCATTACTTTTTATGCTCCTCCTAATTATTTCTGACAGCTTTTTACTTCTCTCTCTGCACTTCATTCCTGCTGTCTTTTTAATCCGTGTTTCAATTCTCTCTCTTGTTTGGATTTATTTTTCACTTTTGCTTTGTGTATGGGTTATACTTTCACATTCTCTGTTTTCTTATTTGACTTCCCTTTCGCTTAGAATTTTATTGCCTCATACTTCATTCTGAGGTCAGGAAAGGGAAAGGAATATATGCCAGCTACAAACTCAGGAAATATGCTCAGCTCTGTATCTTTTTTTTTATTATTTCAAGGTTTTGATCTGATGGACTCATGCCAGTTGCTGCATAAAATACTCATTTCTTCAGCAGATACTACTATACACAGGAATTGCTCCATACTTACATCAGGAAATTCAGTGAAAGATTTTATTCTATGTGTTTATAGACTGGTAGAAAGTATTTTTCACCATTGAGAATTCAGGATTAAAAAGTTCTTCATAACTCAACTGAATATCAGCCTTCCATCATTATCTTTTTGAGAAATCAGGTTTGTTAATAATTTCTATATATTTACTCCATTGCTGTAGAATTGATGTACTGTCATTATATAAACCAAATCCAATTTTATAAGGGATTCCAATGATAAATTTTGTAGGTTTGAATTATCTCATCTCTTCCGCCACCTTCAATATCTTCTACTAACAAACTGATACTCAAGTACTTCTTCCAAACATAATTTGAAGGGCATTCTTTCTTGGTTCGATACACCAATCTGGCATGCTGCTTTATCTTTGTTGAGATTGTCAAACTGAATTTTCTGAGAACAAGATTGGTGCTAATGCAGTGCAGAAGTGTTCTCTCAGTTGGTGTCCTATTCCCAGTATCAGCTGGGGGTTCATTATAAATCTTTGCTGTGTAAATATTGTAGTCATGTAAAAAAATGATGTGTTTCCTAAGGGTGACCACTTCTATAGCATATAATGCTAGGAAAGGATGGTCATAATTACTTATGCAGTATGTTTGACACGACTTGAATGATGAGGTTTAGGACAAATGTCTGCCACTCACATTAATTTGATTTTTGAAATGTCACTGGCAATACTCTCTATCAAAGACAGAAATAATTTCCAAAGGTAAATCCAGGAGTTAATTGCTAGGAGTTAAGACAAAGTGTTAGAAAGAAAATGGATGAAAAAGGAAGGAAGCAATAGACTGTACATAAAGGGATTGTAAAGGGAATCATCCAGAGTGGCAGCTGGTGTCCTTATTCAGTCCTGGTTTTTATCATTGGAACATCTGAAGTGTATAAAACTAGATTTGCAGATGGTGATGACACTGAAAAGACAGCAAATCATAATGAATGCTGCATCTAAATTTAGTGCAGGTAGAGACAGGAGATGGGGCAAAATATTTTGAAAATAGCAAAATCAGACCACATTAGAAATCCCAACCACCCTACATGACAATCTTTTATTGTATTAAAATGTGCAGTTAACTAGGATATTTAACAATGTGATAGTTTTTATTCCTGAACTGTCACTGCCAGAGCAGTCGTTCCCCTCCCAGTCATGTCATAGTTGGTATGAAAAGTCCAAACCTGGCTGCATCAGAGCATCTGGAGTTTATTCTGTACCTTGATCATCTAGTGGATTCTGACAGTATAGACCTGACATTGTCTCATACCTCTTGCACTGGCTTGAGCATACACATCTGGAAACAGTTCAGTCTTCCTTGTAAATGCACTTAAGTCTTCAGGTTTTCTTTAGCAGTGTGATACATTAAGGGTACAGGTATGTTTTTCTCTGTTTTAATTGACTCTTCTTTTGTACAGAAATAGAAAAGAGTCAGGGTATTCAGTGCTAGCAAAGGAGGTGTTGTTAAATTGATATGTTGGGATTCTGTGGCTGCTGTTCAAGGAGAAGCTGTAACTAATGACTATTTCCCTGTGATCTTTAGCTAATAAATGCTTAGAAATGCTTTATTCCTGCTTCTTCAGAAAAGGAAGTTGTGGCAACTTTTTAAAAATATTTTGGTGGTGACCCATGAGGTCTTCAAGGGCATCTTTTCTAAATTCTGGAGTTTTTGAAAAGCACACTGGAAGCCTTTCAACAACTTTAGGTGTCTAATTCTTCCTAAATGTCTGGGATTTTACCCACAATTTTTTCATCCAGCTGTGTTTTGCCTGAAGGCAGGAGGTTTCAGCTCTTTTACGCCTCCATTAAATCTTCCAGATTCTGGTACCTGCATCCTATCGTGCCCGGCAGCTGCTCCAAGAGCAAATCCTGTGTTATTCCATTACTTTTGCAAGGGTCAGCAGGGCTGCCTTCACTTTACCCTGACGTAAGTTTGACCCTAAAATATTCTTGATAGAGCATGTTTTCTTTTCAAGTAGTCTTACAAAGTTTAAAACAATTGCTGTTATAAACTGCCTGCCTCCTGCCTTACAGGGCAGCAAGCAGAACCTTTCAGTGTTTGCTTACTCTCAAACTCTTCAGGGTGCTGCAATGACTTTATTTGCACCTGCTGCATTAATCATCTGGGCTATCATCTCATGGCATTAATCCATGTTGGAGACACTACTGGGATAATACTCTGAAATGTGAAGACCACAGACATATGGCCAAGTTACTTTCAGTTCACCCTGGAGGAGAGTGGTCTCATTTCTGTTGCCATTTCTTAATACAGGAGAATTGTTTCTTTGGATTTGATTAATTTCTGAAAGGATCATGCTAATGGAAATTTCAAACCATTGCTATTGTTCCATATTCTATTTCAATAATTTCTTCTACTTTACCATGGTACATTATTTAATTTCCTACCATTTCACATGAACATCTGTAACAAATTTGCAATGAAAACCAGCATGTCATTTGGTTAATGAAATTAATACCAAGTGACCTGAATGCTCTGGAATAAATCATGTGACAAAGGAGATGTGAATAGGTGTATTCATGCTTGTGAAAATACAAGAGATATGAACTAAATTTAATGTGGATTTTTGGTGGAATTTTAAGATAATTTAAATTAAGTTCCAAATGTTAAAAATGCTCCTTATCACTGAAATGTATTCTAATCCTAAAAATCTCTACATTCTGGAAACAAAGGTATGATTTTCAGTGCTGACTTCAAGCATCTGTTTCTATCTCAATAGTTTACCAGTAAACTGAATACTGATATCAAAGATCTATAACTGAATATACATTTTAGATCTTCTTATAAATAATAAGAGATTAACACACGTATGTGATGGCATTAAAGTCATAAAACCATGGCATGTTTTTAAAAATGTCCTGTGCAGCTTGGCTCAGAAAAGGGTATCTGGTACATTCCTTCTGAACACAGATGTGGTAAGACAGTTGAAGAGAGAAAGTTTTGCTGATTTCTACTTTTTCTATAAGCCAAATTACATCAGGCTTTACACACAGTGATCAGTACCCTGTATTTCACCTAGAAAGTGAATGTTCACCACTGCAAACATTGGTGTACCTGGCTTTTGTGTACTTACCAAAAAGGTGGACAGCAAAACTCAGGTAGACTGTTAAGCAAACTCCCAAGGTAGTCCCAGTAGAACAACCACAGACACATGTTAAACGCAGAGTATTCTATTCCTATGCTACAAACACTTTTTTTTCCAGTTGAACCTCAAATGTGTAGGTTTTTCTGTTGAACTTCTTTGTTCAGCTTTTTGTGATGGAGAGACTACCTTCAAATAGAACTTGGCTGCAAAGATCAATAACCAGGCAAAAAACAACAATGGAATTTGAGAAATTGTGACTATACCAAATTGTTCCAGGCACGTTCAAAATACATAGGTATTTGATGTTTAAACATGACCTTCCTTGCAGATGAGGGCAGGTAGCTGACAAGACAACATGAAAAGCATTATGTTGCCTTTGAAAACATGACTGAAACCTTGAAAAGGTGGTTTTGCCAAAAAGGACACACAAAAGATACTACTTTCTGTAATTTGTGCCTGAATTGCCTTGCCTGTTTAGACACTGCAAAGGGCTGGATTCAGAACTTACACAAATTAACGCAATGCTGAGCATTGCTGGAATCATCTCCTTAATAGCCAAATTATAGCAAAAAAACAAATAT
The DNA here is from genome assembly GCA_013390045.1 of Picathartes gymnocephalus. NCBI lineage: Eukaryota > Metazoa > Chordata > Aves > Passeriformes > Picathartidae > Picathartes > Picathartes gymnocephalus. The sequence goes on from WEKY01035182.1 coordinate 5,850, forward strand.
ATTTTTTTCTTATTATGACAGCTTAGAACTCCAAAGCTGAACTCCTGATTCCCACTGGTTTCAGTGAGGCCAGGATTTCAGTTCTGTGTTGCAACTGGATTCATATACATCTGTGCTGGGGAATTGGAGATCACTGTCATGAAATTGTTCAGAAGATTCATAAACCAAGCCACTTCAAACTTTAAAACACAATGGTGACAACTCTGTAGGCAGAATAATTTCTATTCATAAATTGTGAATGTTTTAGGGTTTTTTGTCTCGGACATGTTGTATGCAAGAATCTCATTGCTGGAGTGGATACAGTGTTAAACACGGGGAAATCAGAATGCCATGCTTTTAGAATGGAAAAGGTAGAAAGCTTTGAAATTGTGCTGATGACAGATACAAAATGCTTTGTCTTTACAAACAAGGGATTTGCCTCTCTTCTAGATTCTCTAATACTCATTTTTCAGGAACTAAACACAAATTTACTCTAAGTTTGGGGGATGTGCACACTTAGGGATTTTTTTTAACATTTCTGTAAAACCTAACTAAATAATACAAGTACTTAGATAGTTAATTGCAGAAAGCAGGCAAGGCATTTTAAAATATGTTTTTACTAGACTCCGTTAACTTATGACCCTTTAAAAAAGGATGTGAAGAAACAGTCAGGTCATTACATCGTTCCTTGCCAAAGTAGAGTACAAGATTCTTGAGGGAGGGCTACTGCTTGGCCTCTCTGAGAACAGGTAGGAGTTTGTCTGGCACTGACTGCATCATCCACAATGTTTTATATATAGAAAAAACCATATGTTCCCTCTCCATACTACTGACTGCTAAATACTTTTAATTAGAATGATTGTTCAATCAACCATCTTAATTTTATTTTCTTGAGTCATAATAGTTGTTAACATAAAGAGCATTCTCTTAAAATCCATCAGATACACATGGAAGTCTCTAAACAAAGTTTAAATCTGAAAATAAGCAAATCTTTATGGTGTATTTTGTATCTGAGTAGAAAGTCTGTTTTAAGAATGTTTAAGTCTGGTTAAGGTCAGCTTTACTTCTTAGTTTCAAAGCTATTGTGGGATCTGAAACGTGAGCTAAACCTCCCTTTTCCAGAAATGGAGGGAGACAAGTCGCTTTCTAGAGATAAAACCCTCTAATAGCAATAAAGACTCCAGTGGAGCAGAAAGATGCAACTCATTCTTCCCTGTGCCTGTTGGACTGAGTTGGTTTTCCCTAGTGTTTGTGAGGTCTGTGAGAAATGTTTGGATAAGATCTTTTGGTGCTGTTCCCAGAACATGGTTCATGTGATATCAAAGAATCCTGATGTTTTGCCAGGGACCTTTTTGTCATTGGGAATTTAGAGGCTGGGTTTGCAAAGAGTTGGCTGAGCTGCAATACAAAGAAAACTCCTGAGCAACCTATTCTGGCAGGCCATCCTCAGTCAGAAGCCACCAGGAAGCTGTACCAGCAGGCTCCACCCAAAAGGACAATGAGCAAAAGAGGTAAGTGACAGTTTTAACTTCTGCAACACTGCAGAGCTGAAGCTGAAACATCAGTTGTCCAGGCCATGGATTTACACTGAAATATGAATTACTGGAATAACTAAATGGGGTCATTGTGACTTTTCTGAAAGCCAGACTGTCCTTGTCTTGAAGCAGGGAGATGAAAGAGATGAAGACCAAACCGATGTGCAATTATTATAATCCTCCAACTGCAAGAATTAGTGACTCAAGCTGCCTGAGAAGTGGGAAGGAGGGATTTTGACTGACCTCGCTTAAGTACTATTTCAGTAGCATTACAGTCTATTTAGACATCAGTCTAAATTGGTAGTTTCCAATCTTTTTTTCTGTCTGTCATCCATAAGTCTTCTTCACTGCCTTGTCAGTCCTGGATTAATGGGAGGTAAACATATGGATTATTTTCCTCACTGCTTCCATTCACCTCTTGAAGTCTGGAGTTACAGACAGTATGTTTTGACTTATTCTCCCACTGCTGTGCACACTAGTTACTTCAGATGCAGTTTGCCACCACGTGCTTACAGTACACAAAAGATGAGAAGGAAGCAGGTTTTCCAGAAGCCTTACATTTGTATTGATGACCTATTAGGTAAATTGTGCATCCTTCCTGCTTAGTGAAGATGAAAAGGTGTCCAATATCCTAATGGATCAAGTTTATACAGTTTCTCTCAGCTCACAAAATATTGTTCTGCTTACTGATGAATATGTTATGTAAAAACTGTTAGAAATCTGAGAAGCTATTTTGTGCAACTTTGTCTTCTATTTTTAATTATTATGCCACTTATTTCTGTATAGATTTCACTCCATAGTTTCCATTATGATCTGGTATCAGGAAGGTCTAAAATAGGTAAATGTTCTGGTGTCATAACCATCATTAAGGCCACTTTTTAATTGCTTAATTTACACTGATGAGTAAATTTCAAATCAGGAGATCTTGTTTTTCTTCCCAAAGATCAAGTTTAAATTGTAATAAGGATCTTACAATTTCATTTTGTTGTAAGCAGAATTTCCTTTTTCACAACTTTGCAAAGTTTATTAATAAATCTTTGCTACTTACTGTCACCTGCATATATCACTGGTGTTTGGCTTTACCATGAGCATTTTATCTGACCTGCTGTAGGTATTCTCAGCCCTGTGTTCATCTGACATGATTCACTTTGATTTTTCTCAGCCGTCACTGCAGGTCAACAGAGAGATCAGCTGGAGAAGTTATGACAAGTGCATATGTGTACATATACAAAAAATGTATATGTCCATATGAAAGGAGTTATGCCTAGAGGTTTATTTGGTGTGACATTGACCATCACCAATGCCACTTTAACTAATTATGTAGGTAAATATGCTAAGATTGAGAAAAAGGTACATATTTTTAATTAGATATAAATGAGATAGAAAAGTGCTGACAAATCCGTAGAAAAGTTTTTGAGCTTGTGACTGACTTGCCACATGATCTGCCTCTCTGTAGATCAGTGGGTTCACACCACGTGCACCATGTCTCTGAGTTGTGTGCAAGCCTTGTGCCAACTCCGCCTTCTCAAAACCAGCCCATCTGTCCTCTAACTTTACTGTCTTGACTTGCAATGGCCCCTATCTGGTGCTTTCCTGATACACTGAAGAAGAGAAAATCAGTTATATCATACCATGAAACTTAGAAACTTACTACTTTTTCTAAGTTTAAATACACTTTTCATGTTGAAATGTGACTGCTATATTTATAAAAATAGTTTGGATGGTGAATATTTGCATGGCACTACTCAGAAATTATTAGCACAGTAAGGATTACATACTATCTTATCTGAATAAGTTGCTAAAAATTCATATTCTCATTTTGCTAGTTCCCTCCACCAAAAATTAATACTTAAAAAAGCAAATACTGTGAAATGTTATTGCAGTATTTCTTGAATAGGTTGAAACCAAAGCAAAGTATCCAGGTTTGCTATTTAACATACCTGAACATCAAATTTTCTGACTGTGGAGAATATAATTATTTTGTTATTAATTTATTAATTACATGCAGCATGTAGAAACTGGAGTTGAAAATCCTTTTTAGGAGGCAATTTATTTCAATTGTACTGAAATTTATTATTATTAGGCCTATCTTTCTACTCTAATGTGATAGGTCCTTCATATATACAAGCATCCCTATTTTCAGTCCAGCAACTAGGTAGTACTTCTGTACAAAAGCTAGAATCTTGGCCCTGGGTCGTTGTGTTCTGCAGCCACTGCCTGAATTGTCAGGTATCAATAGAAACTTCCTCTCCCTGCCCCAAGTTTTGATGCCTCAGAGAAATGATGCTGTTCCTCATGTCCTATGCCTCTAAATGCTCCTCAGTAGCGGATCTGAATTTCACTGGAAAGGGAAGGGTCAGCCTTATCCGTGGACTTTCTGCTGCTGGGGTAGCATAACCTTTCACCACAGTTCAGTTCACTTTTGCTGAGGGAATGCAATGAACATGGAACAAGCATCCCCCCAGCTGGCCACTGGCAATGCTCAAAATGTGCCCCTAGGTAGGGGCTCTGCTCCCTTCCTGTCCTGCTGAGAGTAAGTACAACATTCTTCAAGTGACTTTCAGAGAATTTCTAAGGGAAAAGGTCAGAAAGAAAAATACCAAATTAAATTCTCCTGGAGCTTTACCTGGGCCTCCAAGGATATGTCACTGTCTTCCTACAGCTCAAGAACTCCTGATCCAATCCATTTCCCTTGCCCAAGAGCAGGATCAGTTACAATTAAACCAGTGTCAACATAATTGTCTAACCTGTCTTGTAGCATCTTTGTCACTGGAGATCTTTACTTTCCAAAGTAATATATTCCTGTGCTTCACTGTCACTATGGTCGGACAGCTCATTTTTTTGTTTTGTTTTCTCCCTCGTGTCTTATTTAAACTTCCAGTGCTCCATCCAAGGGACATTAATTATTGTCCTTTTCACTTAGACAGATTGTCCCTTTCCTCTTGAAAGCAAACTTTCACATTACTGAGGATTCCTTACCTCATTTGTAGGCTCTGTTATATCATTAGAAGTCATTGTCTTCTATCTCACTTCTCTGTCTTGTTTGTTTGAACTCCCTCCAACTTTAAGTGTGGTTTCTGAAACTAAATAGCATATAATTACTCAACATCTGAAAACAGAATTCCTATTTATTCATCCCAAAAGATTTGGAGGGGTTTTGTGGGGTTTTTTTGCTATGGTACAAGATTAGCAATATGTTGATCTTAATTCTTCACATCCTAGGGTTTTTATCATTGATTATTGTACTATATTAAATAATCATTGATATTCCTTAAGACTGGTATCAAATTAATATTAGATATATTTATCTGACAGACATTTAAAATTACTATTTTTTCTAAATTTTAAGTTCAAAAATCAATGAAACAATGAGTCAGGTTTGTACTGCTTGATAATTACATATGATACCAGGAAAACTGGGTTTGGAGTCATGATGGAAAATGGGTAAACTCCTGAATACATTCCTCTTTTTACTTATATGAATGGTACACTCCAGAACCATCAAATTTTTCTACCATGGCACTTGGTCAAAAAGGAAAAATGAGGAAGCTGGCTAATGTTGATAAGGTAACTTCATGAAATACAAAGAATAAGTGAATAGATTTTGTGCTTCTGCTGATAAGTCAAGGATTTATAATGTTTGTTAAAGTACTTCAACTTATATTTTTAAACAAAATGACTCCTGTGTCATTTTCATCCACTCATTTGCATCCTTTTGCAATGATAAAACCACGGTGAGTCATCTTGCCAGGTTTTTGCTACCTTAAGGAATGACGCAAATATATTAGTTTCTACTTTTATGTTCTCATCTTCTAAACTGGAAATGAGCAGGAACGTTGGGCTCCCATTGATAAGGAGCTGCATGATTTGTTTGAAATTAGGCTTTTTTTGTGTCATCTTTAGTAAGCAGTGCTTTCTTTACATGGGACTCTGGTTATAGGTATGACTAGTTGTGAATAACGCCCTCTTTTCCCAGCTGAAGTAGATGATGATCACTCCACTCTGAACTATAAATCTCATCACAGTGACACAAAAAACACAAGGAAATCCTGCACTGAAGAAGGTACAAGCATCAAGCAAAATAAAGGGATCTAGTGAAATTTAGTGATAAATGCAGCTAGCCATCTCCAACTACCCAGTGAGATTCCAGTAGGTGACAGGAATCCAGTGGCTATATTCATATCAAAATAAGACTTAGAAGAAATTTAGTATTTTTAATACATGAACAGTAGTAATGAGAGACAGCTGAGAGAAGTAATGCATGCCATTTATTTAGAGCTAGTGGAAGACCAGTCAGCCATCTCATGATCTTGCCAAGCCTAACAGCTCACATGGTGATCTCTGATGGGTCTTATTTAGGGTTTAAACAGAGAACTGCTTGAAATGATACACTGCAATAAAACTATGACAAAACTATTATACAGTCTATTTTAATGGAGTTGTTTTTATCAGCACCACCTTCAACTGAAACTCAATATTCCATGAAATATCTGCCTACATCATTCAAAAGCATGGCAGAAATAGCAATACCACAGTTACTGCTTCAGAGACTTTTCTCATGGGGTGACCCAGATATCTGATGGATTCTGTCAGCCATATTTTAGAGCCTTAAGTTAGATTACTTCAATTAGGACACGTTAGTTAGTTTTTTTGGTTGATGCAACCAAGCCTGCAGTAGAAACTTGGCCATTTTGCTGAGAACACAAGCAGCATCTTAGAGGAATTAACTTACTGCGCTCTCATTACTCAGTATTTGCATGCCTGGCTTTAGCAGCCAGTGTCTCTCCTTGTTTTCGCTATTCAAGGCAAAAAAACCCCAAAACCAAACAAACCAGTTCCAACATTACTATGCATTTATGGCTTTTAATTTTTTTTAATAGAGCCAGTCTTTGAATAGAGACAGAAGCTGCTAGGTGCAGGTTCCATCTTTTGCCAAGGCCACGATTTAAAACTTCACCTCAATCTTATCTGTTCCAGGTTATTAAATAGGATATAAAGCACCTGATGAAGAGTATGTCTGCACACCACCTTTGGAAAAAGGGGCAGAGTGAAAAGGCACGAGCTCTTAAAAAATAGTATCACTTTATGCAAGTGGGAAAGTAAAAGGGAAAGACAAGGGAAAGTAAAAGGGAAAGACAGCACAGTCAGCCTAAGGAACTTAGTTTCAGCTATAAAGAATTGAATGGAAGAATGTGATTTTAATATTAATCAGGTAATTCCATTTAAAATCTGTGCCTAATTTGGTAAAAAGGAAAACTAGAACTATATTTGGGGCACATTTTATATATCTTTATATGCAGATTTACTTTGGCCATAAAGCTCAAGGAAGAGCCTTACCAAGTGATGTTGATCTGGCAAGCACACTAACATGACCTTAACTCACTAATAGCTTTTTCCTACTGAGTTTTTTGAATAAACTTCTGTCTCAAAGCTGTATTCCAAAAATAGCAGGAGATTTTTTTTTTAAATCCTTCATCCAGCAACAGAATTTATGCAGGAATGTTTCTGGGTCCTGTCAGGACATTCCTCTTCTGAGGAACCTGCAAGATTTGAATTATTATGAGTAAGTTTTAAATTTCTTTTCTGTTAATTTAATTCTCATAAATTTTAACAGCCTTCTACTGTTGGCAGTTACAGAAGCTGCAGTTCAGCTGCTCTGGTACACTTCACAAAGTCAAGCCTTTGAAATCTGTGGATGCTTTCTTCTCTGCTATTGCACCTCATGCCAGCAAGTACAGATGAAAAGTCATTGAATACAAGACAGAGGCTTGTGAACAAAAAAAATTTATTAAATATGAGACTTATGTCTGACCTGCTTCCCCAGACCAATTTTGTCTCTGTGGCAACAGCCACAAGCATGTAACAAAACACTGGGGATTTTTCTCAAGAAAAGTTTACATACTTAAAATGTCACTTTTCAAGAAAGAATCATCTTTTATCCTTAAGCAGGCTTCAGAAGCGCAGAGCATGTTTACAGGAAAACAACTCTTGTGGCTGTAAAGTTTCATCAGATAATGCACTAGAAACCCTCCCCACAGCAAGCAGGGCCAAAAGTTGCACAGCATAAGAGTGGACACATTCTCTGTTAACTTACCTGGTCTGGCAGTGCTTTGGGAAGGGACAAGTTGGTCTTGTGAAGTTGAGTCTAGAATAGCTCTGGTATGATAATCACTAAACCTACTGTGTGTTCTTTACATAAAATCCTCCAGAAGTACCTTTACAGTTTACTACAAATATTTTAATTGTGTAAGAGGGGAAAGACTCAAATTATTCTTACCCTCTATTGCTACATAAAATGTAATCATACTGTAGATGAATTTGCCATGTTGGTACATACTATCATTAGATTGCAGATTACTACACTGAAAATCATAGCCAAAGTATGTATTTTTATTTAGAAAATCTCAGTTGTCTGTTTCCATATCACTTCATCTACTATTCAGCATTTCCAAGTTTCATGAAATTAATACAAATACTTCTTCACCAGTGCAGAAATTCTGATGATCTGATACTCAGAAATACAAAATCATTTGCCATACTTTAAACCCCTCTCAAAAGCCATGTAGTTGTGACATTATCTCCTGTGTCTCAGCTCTGCTGGTTAACTTATACAACTCACTGTGTTCAACTGACAATTGACTGTTATCTCAATATTACACCCTTGGGGAAAAAAAACATATTTCATTTTTTTCTTATAGACTTTACTATCTATCTGTATTTGAGTATGTTCTTGTTATCAGTTCACAGGACAAAAGCTTGGGATCCATTTGAACATCAGCATACAATTTATCCAGTTTATGAAGAAGTACATTATACTGTGATCATCAAACTCCAGCTGCTGGAGGAAAAGGCAAAAAGCAATTCTACTTGGAGGCATGCAAAACTGATTATACTGGCACTGCTTCTTTCTCTTCTTTCTCCAGTAATAGATGGCATGTTACCATTAAACATTTTCAATGCAAAATTTCTGCATAGGCAATATTGTAGGAATGCAGTGGGCTGCAACTCTAGTACATTTCTGAATGGAAGTAGTACATATCTAGCACATAGCTACTTTTGATATTATCTTGGTTTTATTTGAGAAATTATGGGGGTTTTTTTCCTTTTAAATAGAATATTGAGGACTTGAACTTTTCTATCTGATGAGGTCAAATAGAGCCTTGGAATGATTCTGTCTGCCCAGCAGCAGGTGACAGGCTAGGGAGTATGCAAACCACTCCCTCTGCCCTGCTTTGTCCCTGCACTGCAGGGCAGGATTGATGATCCTGGTTACCAATCCCTCCCTGTGTCAGCCACCAGGCTATTTTAATGGCTCCAATAAAGCATTCCTCACACAATTACAGGCATTCTTCAAGGCCTGAAAATCACAGAGTCTAGAGAGGATAGGGTCAATAATAGTCAAAGAACAAGAAAGTGGAACTAAGTAAATAGCAGTACCAGATAATCTTCACGCAAATAGAAATCTGGGGGCTTGCATTGTTGTTGTTTACCACAGGTTCTGTTTACTCTAGACTTTTAATGTCCATTTATATTAATTCCCACCACTGATAACCTTTGCATTATTAAACTCAAACAATTAGAAAGGAGTAGCTCCATACAAACCTGAGACTCTACTGCTGTAACATAACTGGAACACCTGTGGGCAAATGAATTCACAATCTCCATCCATTTCCCTCCCCTCTCCATTAAAAACAAACAAACAAGAAAAAAACAACCAAAAAACACACACAAAATCCCCGAACCAACAACAACAAAAAAAACCAACCTGAAAACAAAACAAACAAGAAAACCAAACAAAAACCCAAGAACAATCAAGCAAACAAAAAAACCCCCCAAACCCAAAAAATCCCAACCCAGTACTGTTCCTCCACTGCCGGCAAATGCAACTATTGTAACAACCTCATGTTGTCCCTAGTTGGGCTGTTGTCTCCCAGTTGAACCTTGCTGTATTTCTTACTGGAAGTTTACAGTCACAAGCAAATTGCAGTCTTCCCCCTGGAAGTCTGAAACAAGTTTACACACCTAAAACTTGTCAGATTTTTATTCATACTGCATATGCATCCAATTTGCTGGCCACAAAAATCTCTGCCTCACTGATACCACAGGGGGAGAAAATGAAGTTTGGGGTGGCATCTACAAGCCTTCCATTTCCTAGCCTGAATGGTGACCTAAATAAAATTTCTCAGTATTAGGTTTTTCCAAGATGTAGTTTATACTATGGCTGTCAGGAGTTAAGATAGTAGTTGTCATGGAGCTTTAATCTTTTTTTAGGTTTTAGCCAAAGAAAGCTGGAAATCAGTATGCTGGCTAGAACCCTGCTCAATAGAATTTTATTCAAATTGGGACAGGATTTAATCCTAATTTTTCTGCTGAACGTTAGTATAAAAGGTTCTAGAATTCATTCTATTTTCTTCTCTTTCTCAAAAGATGAAAGCTTTCTTTCCAGATACTTAAATCACACTACATTCAACCCAAAAAGTATCCAAGTTGCTTCGCCTTGATTCCTTCAGCTGTAAACTGTAACTTTCTTCTAATCTTAATGTGCACAGCTAATCACTGTAGTGAAATTCATTCACCAGTTTTTCCACTTGCAGTGGAGGCATTCTTTAAGTATATGAAAGCAAAGCTTTAGGGAGCATTTTATTTTTCTATGCACACACTAAGCACTAATCTCTACAATGGAAACTTTGAAACAGAAATTACAGTTTGAACCTACGTCTGTGCTACTTAAAACTTCCTTGATGTATACTAAAGAAAAAGCCCCAAAAGCATACAATGCATGAAGAGAAGTACAAAATTGGCCATGCTATAGCCAGTCATGCTCTTCTTGAACACAGTTGCAGCACAACAGAATTGCAGTTCAGCTTAATGCTTGCAGTTAAAACTGACTGACTTAAAACTGAACTTGCCCTATACCAGGTAAATGAAAAGAATGCAGACGTAGGTGGAAAAAATGCAGAATTTGTTCAAATGAGCTCTCAGAACTCCCACCCACCCCAGCCAAAAAAATTAGAAAGGATTCAGATGTAATCTTGAGACTTGGATTCAAAAGCAAGTTACAGCTTAATGAAAAAATTGTCAGAATTTTCACTAAATACAATTGTTTACTGCCAAGCTGTAGTGGCACTGCATAATCCTCAAGCTGTTCCAAAGACCGCAGAGTAATCAGGAAATTGTCACAGGAGAGAATTTCAAACTTCTTTCAACTCTTTCATGGCATGTATCATAAAAGAGGCATGACAATAGTAAAAAAAAAAAAAAATTTTTTTTCCTTTCTAGGCTATGTAAGTGTCGGACTTGAACACTTGCACATTAACGTCTGTTTCTACCACTGACAGCAGAATGTCTTACCTAGCTAGCACTGGACAGAAAAACAATTGTGGGTTTGAGTGAAAGCCCTGCTCATCAAATTCAGAGGATCACATGCAAAGATCAGTTTGAAGTGTCAGTATCAAAAACTTGTAGAGCTACTGGAGATAAGACCTCTTAATAAAAGAAATATATATGCAGATAAGAGGGAGAAGTAATTCCAAGACCTTAACTTGCTGGTGTGGCCAAACAGCTCACGTTAAGTATGAATCCGGACAAACGATAGAAGTCTCATTTAAGCTGAAGTTAGAGACTTTTAAATGAAGAGCCTTCAAAGTTAGGAAATGCCATCTTCTTTATAAACCTCAGCTCTAAAAGGATATCCGAAACAAAACCCTTGTATAAATTTAGGGACAAAAGGGGCATTTCCCTTACCTCCATTCTGAACCAGTTTCAAGACCTGTCAGTATCACATTACCATTTCTGGATGTGTAGATTAGTTAAAAGCTTGGCAGGGAAATACAGTTAAAACCAGTTTAACTACAGAAGTATTATCATTGTGCTGCAGATCTCAAAATGGCCTTACAACATAAATGGCAAGTATTAAATTGCTTGTTTTGCTTTCAAAGCAGTATGCTTCCTATTATGCGTATTTGTGTTTTGCTTTAAAGCTTATTTCATCAAAATTAATCAAACCAGTCCACAGGACAGTGATGAAAAAACATTCTTGTTCCAATGTTGTTTCTTTTAAATAGCTTATGGGGACCTTTTGCTGCTGATGAACTTGCATTACTTCAAAACTGCAAGGCAAAAGGAAAAAACTTAAAACTGCACCATTTTTCAAAAGCTACAAGAAAACAAGATGTAACCAGGCTGAATTAGGATGCAGCATTAATTTTCAAAAGAGAAAGCAGTTAACTGTGTAGTCACATATACTTCTATCAACTTCCAAAGTGTGTGTTGCCCAGATTAATTTTTTTGCAAGAAGATAGACTTACATCATGAGACTCAATACATCTTGAAGATGAACTGGTTTAACAGTATTTACTTTTTATTTTGACTTCACTAGCAAGGCTCATCTCTTTAAGAAAAGTAACTCAACGTTAAGAAGCAACGCAAGGATTCTCTACTTACCCTTCTGATTTCATACTAGCATCTTATGTGCATCTTCAGCAATTACCATTGATCTTCTATGGAAATGGATAGAAACCCACAAAATTCAGGTTTTGTTAAATAAAAAGCTGTAAAAGGCTAAATACCAGATAACATCAGATCTTTTCTCATGTATGTCTTAACAACAAATTAGTTACAGCATTTAAAAGAAATAATTGCAGAAGCACCCAGTATATTTGAGGCATGCTGCTATGAACTGAACTATTTCTGCATTTGAGCAATTTCATGTATTAAGCCAAGCAAGTGCCATTTCTCCAGCACTACCTTCACTGGAAGCCTTGAGAATTCCTATTCACTACTAGAAGGGTCATTAGCATAAAAGAAAGCATCCCTGCATTAAAGATATTTATCTGGACCACTTTCAAAATCTAAAATTTCCTTTCTGTACCACCCCAACATACGCTTCCTACTTCAGCAATTATTTCAGATGAACAATTATGTAAGGCTCCCAGATTTCATCTCTGCCTTGGAAAGAAGTATTCTTGATTTATCCAATACAAATGCAAAGAATACTTTTCCAGATAAATCAGTAACATTAATAGTTACAATTTCACTTGTACTTTGTTCTGCAACTTCAGTGCTTAGTTAAGCAATGTTTGTTTTTTAATACTAGGGAGCATGTCCATTTTAGGTAAACATTAGATGTTTATATAATCCTCAGCCCAAGGCTTCCAATCAGTCTTCTCAAGAAGGAAATTTGAGAATCCTTAAGCCATAACAAATAAAAAAAGGAGTCAAATGTTCAGAAGACAACTTACTACCACTTATCTCCAACAGCTGCTCTGATCATTCTCCATCAATAGCCATGGCCCAGGCCCTCAAGACTATTTTTGCTACCTGAGATCAGCCAGTAGGCCTGGAAAGCAAGGTGGGGATAAGGTTTACCCTCTCTTCTACGCTACTGATGGTCAGAGCCCTTACAGCATTTTCCTGCAGAAGCTGTTTACTTACTCTGGTACAGGTCCCCCCTCTGGAGCACTAGTCCACTTCATAAACATGCAATTTTAGAGCAAAAATTCAAACCTATGCCTTTACACTCCCCTGGCATATGTTAACTACTTGCAAATGCCCAATCCTGCTAAGGAATCAGATCATACCAAAGGAAACAGGCTTGGTATGTTACTTACCTTATACTACTGAGCAACCTGTGCATTGATTCGTGCCATCTGGTCTGACAGCAGCAAGGCTTTGTGCCCTGCACGGCGCATTCCACCGTCCAGCCCCAGGCGGCACGGCCCTCTAGTGGAGATGCAGGAAGGAGTTCTGATGGCATTCATCCATCCCAGCTTGCTCTTGTCATCTGCCTGCCTTCTGGGCTGCTCTCAACTCAGCACAATTGCTTTCCAATCAGGCTTAGCCAGAGCTGGTGTCACTTTTCCCTCTGTACTGTCAAGGGAAACCTTAGCAGCAAGGGACAGAGACCTACAGGGACTTCTGAGCACTTGCAGCCCATCCACAAGTAACCCCACAGCCAGCCCTGCAGAGCTGCTGCCTGCCTTGCCAAGCCCACCCCAACTCCAGTCTCAAGAGCACAGTTGAGCAGGAACCCTAGAACTGAGCTTTGGTACCCCACTCACTTCTCCAGTAGCATCTCCCATTCAAAGCAGTAGCAACAGCTGTTGTCCTCTTTTTTTTCCACCTCCTTTAAGGCACGGGGGTGAGGAAGTTCACTTTTAACTACCACCCAAGTAGTGTTTAGATACTACCAGCATAGTTTTCATGACAACACTCTGACATCGCCTGTCAGAAACCTGCTGGGATTTGTCTATTGGCTCTGTGCCATGCATGCTTATGGTTTGTTTTTTTAATTATCTATTTAATTTTTATTGAAAGCTTTTGCCTTCAGGCATTTTAGGTAGTTGCCCAAGTCCAAGAACTGCGGTGTTATGCCTAAACCCAGGTTTGGCCACATGCACACACAAATACTACTTAAGAAAGGGCAAAGTTTACATTCCAGAGAATACCAGTCATGTTTCAGTTCTCTATAGATCGATTATAATGAAAATTCCAACACATTTCCAGTTTCTGTTCCCTGAAATGTTAATATCCCCTCCTCTCAAGGGATCCTTCTACCACTTCAAGGCTTATAGAGAGATCACATTAAATGATAAAGACCATATCAAGACCTATTAAGAATATAAAAAACCGAGTATACACCATAATTATATCACCCAAGTATAGTCACAAAGACAAGAGTTTAATGTTGGCAAAAAAGAAAAGTTTAAGTTAGTGATATTTTCTTCCTTGCAATAACATACTGGTCATATGAAAGTCACTGGAGAGGTCTGCTTATAGCTCGGAAGACTTTTACAGTTAGAGCTGAATTCAAAACCCCCAACTCCAAATGTATGATGTTAACACAAAAACTGAAAATGTAAAACCTGGGATAAAGAACAAACTCAGTTGTTAAGATGCTAGCAGAGATGTGAGGCCTTTCAACCCTTTCACCATGAGAGGTTCTTCAGCATCTTTCCTACCACCATTATTTCAGGATTCACAAGGTTCTTTAAAGTACTAATGGGGTTAAATTGAAACCAAGCGCTATCTGCTTGTAATGTCTTCTGTGAAAGGTCTGAAGCCACCCTGTTTCAATTATTTGGTTATTCAGTGCAGAAAGTTAAAGATCACAGAAGGTATAACAGCTTTTAATACTCCATTAATATTATAGATTAAAAATTATTGCATAGTCTTACGCATTTCCTAAAACAATGTTCTCTGGAAATGAAACATTTTAATATAAAAGGAGCAACTCTTTAAAACACAAATTGTCTTCACTACCTCGATCTCCTATCCTTTTTTGATTTGTCAGTACATTTGTCCATAGTTTTTTCATTGTCTCCTCTGCACTTGGGGCAATACCATTTCCCCTTTGGTTTGTATGTGAGTCCAACACAGGAAAAGTGGAACCACTCAATAGGGCACTGTTCATTGTCACATCCTATCATTTCACCATAAGACACTTGGTTGCACAAGCAGTAAGTTGGTTCATTGGGATCAATTGCAAATTCTACAGGTGAAACCTCTCTCTCCTGTTTGGCTTTGGAGCGTTTTTTCTTCTTGGAAGATTTTGATCTTTTCTCTTTAGGTGGCTGATCATCGCAGTCATCAATACCATTTGCTATGTGGCACAGGTCGCGGCTTTCGCTGGTTCGCTGCCGACGAGGTCTGCGGGAGGATCTCTCTGGCTGGCAGGACTCCATCTTGGCCTTTTCTAGAGGCTTTTCGTTCTCAGACAGATCTTGAAAACACTGAGAGTGTGTTTCCATTTGACGGGCTCTATTCTCTACCAGTTCTAGCATCTGAGTAACTATTTGAATTTTTTCATCTCCAAGTTCTTGACTGTTGATTAATGCACGCTGAAGATGCTGCTGCAAGCGTTTCTTCTGAACAGGATCGTTTTCTGACTTGTATTTTTCATAGACATCATCTATTTCTTTTAATGCTTCTATAAAATAAAGACAGAAATAGGAATAAGTACACAAGATGGAACATGCTCAAGAAAACACAGAAATATTTCTAACTGATGAGAAATAGTACAAATCTTAATTACAGTACACCCTAGTGGGTTAGATTGAATACATCATTCAAGTGCATGTGGTCATCAAATCAGTGTTTAAGGTCACAGTCCATTGCAAGAAAAAATTCTCACGTTCTAAGAAAGAGCAAGCTTATTTTAGCCATTGAAAAAAGGATAACACAAGAGAGGGGACACTATAGTTGTTGAGGCATGGATAATCCAGATCCTCCTTCCATCTGAAACAGGAAGAATTTCCCTTAAGAGTCCTGACCCAAATAATTCCAAAACCTTGTCAACAAACCAAAGCAATAGCTTATTTTATCACATGAGGAATCCTGAAATTCATAGAATTGTCACATATTATGATATATAACAGTCCAGGATTAGTTTATTCAGGTCCCCTGCCTTCTCCTCTCATTCATCTCAGGGTCTGGCATTACATTTTCAAGTAGACATAGTTATAAAAGAAGTATGACAACTGAAGTTACATAACAGCAAATTTACAATCAGAATGAAAATCAACTTACACCCCTCAAAATACTTTCCTTATTACTAAAACAAATTACAGCAAGCTGCATTTAAAATCAGGGTTTAACTTTTCAGAATAGGTGACCTCCTCTTTAGTGCATCATAGGATATTTTTAAGCAACTAGTAAATGAGTGGCTCACAGTTTTGACTTCCAAGCTTTCCCTCTTCCAAGTCACGCAAAATAACTGCATGAGTTGCTGTGAATCTTACGTTAAATTTAGTTCTAAGAAACAAGCTTAATGAACTTGAATATGAGATCAGTAAATGGCTTCTACATGAATCTTTGTACTCTGCTGTTCTATATTGCTAGATTTTAAAATAGTATTTTCCAAGCCAAATGTTACACTAGATCTATACATAAAGGGCAGAGAAAATCCAAACAGGCAAGGAAATAATTAGAAGAACTGACAATGAAACTTGATGCACAGTGTTAGGTACAGTACTGGGTAGCTTAAGCATACACAGCTGCTTCTTACTATAAATTCTGAAACCTGTATGACAACAGGAGCCAACTGCATTTTGGCCTGTTCCAGACTTTCACTAAGGTAAGAAAAATCACTACTCTGCCTGTCCAGTAACTCAACCTGTATTTTCTCAATATCAGCATTCCAGCTACCATTTAAACCATAAGCTTTGTTTCCCTGCCCCTTCAGCTGCATCACTTGCCTGTTAACCTGACAAAAGAAATAAAATTTTAAAAAAATCTTACTCTCTGCTCTTGAAAAGCATGGAGTAGGGTACTTTATATGCTGTTGAAGAAGTTTTGGACTGACAGAGATAGAATTTTACCAAACTTCTTGTGAATTCTCAAAGAATAGCTAATAAAAGCTAAAACGATTTGTTTTCTAAGCACAAGAGTGACTTTTTCCCTCCTCCACAGACCATCACCACCTTTTAAATTAGTTGAAATATTATGGCATTTCTTTCAGATAAATATGTAGAGGAGATACAATCTAAATAAAATATTTAATCTATTTAAGGCTGAAGAGTGCTGGCTAGTCACCATGGATCAGGAGGTAAAGAGCCAGCCTTGACTAGGAATTCAAAATGCTGCAGGCAAGTCTATGCCCTTTAAACTTTAAAATCCCAGGAAACTTACAAAAGCCCGTTCTTACGTATCTTCTCAGGTAATTAGAAAGATAATTGAAAGAATCCCTGCACAACGGCCGCCTCCTGAGGTGGCCCTTCAGCGTCTAACAGGCCTGACGGTCCCCATGGTCCCCTCCTGCCCGCGCCGAAGGAGGGAGATGCGGCTCCAGTGCCGACTCCACGGGATCAAATTCCTGCCTCGTGGCAGGGGCCAGCAGACAGCTGCTGGGCACCACCGATGTGCTCCGCAAACTCCGCGGGGCTCACGGTCTTTAATCGGCATTGAACCTGACTTCCTAAGGAGTCGTCCCTCTGGATGAGGTTTAGGGCAGCTTCCCGTTCCACAGCCTCCCTCCACGAGCCAAGAGAATGCTGCTGGAGCTGTATGTATCCCCGCCCCCACCGCGCGGTCTACCGTGGGACGGGCTCTGGGTTCCGGCGGGACACCGCCCGCTGGCTCAGCACGGCGGGAGGAGCTGTGGGGAGGCCGATTTCCGCGGCCCCACCTCCAGCGGCACCGCTGCCGGTTCGGGCAACAGGGCTGCCCGGCGGGGCGGGGCGGAGCGGAGCGGAGCGGGGCGGGAGCCACACGGCGGAGCCGGGGCCTAGCGCCGGGCAGCGCGGCCCCGGGGTGAGGCGGCCTTCCCCGGGACCGCCGGGAGCCCCGCGCCCCCGCAGGCTCAGCCCTGCGGGGC
>WEKY01035182.1:24347-47831 GCA_013390045.1 Picathartes gymnocephalus
GGAGCCTCCCTTAAAGGCGCCCGGGCGGAGCCGTGACCCGCGCGGGCATCCCCGCGGGGACGGTGCAGACTGTCCTTACCCGCAGCAAGAGCCACCTGATTTGTCGTTAAAGAACAGCAGTGAGAGTTTGTGATGAGCTACTATTTAGCGAAGCTGAGTGACATTTTACCCTGAGAAATCATTTCAAGAATATTTTAAATAACGTATCAACGAACTTTGTCCTCTTAAAAACCCACTCGCCAACCAGCAAATCTCCAAAACTTGACAGAGTATTCTGTCTTTCGTTGCGGAATTTGTATCAAATGTTGGCCACAACAACTGTAGTAGGAAACAAGAGTTAAAATACACTTTTTGACTATATACTTTTTAGCTATATAATTTTTCCTACTGGAAGAATGATTTAAAGCAGAGATCGACTAAAATGTCATGATTTCAACTCCACTTCTCTTTCAGACATTTTTCAGGTCTTTACTAACTGAATAATAATTGGTAAGCATCAGGAAAAGAAAATTAATTTTGTCAAATCTTGAAACACCCTGAAGAGACCTGTTTATTTTGCATTGTTTCATTTATATTTTAGTCATCCAAAAAAAAAATCCAGGGAAAATGCATAAGATAAATGTAGAAAAAAAAAATCAGAGATTGTTTAATTCAAGAATAAAATTTAAAAGAAGAAATAAATTCAAATCCCCATTCCCTCTTTGTCTCACATTCCTACCTCTAGTCAAGTAGCCAACACTAAAAGAGTACCCATACTAATCCTGTAGATAGCATGATCCAGAGTAGTGGTGAAGCAGCAGCACAGGTTGCACAGAGAAGTTGTATAATCTCCATCCTTGGGTATTTTTCAAGCCTAGCTGGATGAGGCCTGACACAGCCTGATCTGGCTGTGAAGATGGCTCTGCTTTGGTTGCCTCCAGAGAATCTCATCCAGACTCCTTCTTTCCTGTGATTCTCTCTCTGTGTGGTCTGTGCCAAATAGCTCCATGGCTAGTCCTACAGGAAAATTAGTGTCCCATGTGATGGCAGTCTGCAAATGTTATTTTCTCAAGAACCAAGTTCACAGGACTATTTAAACATTCCTAACTTCCAAGTCACACAGCTGCTAAGCAAGTGTTCTATGTGGCAGGGATTTTCATATGTCTATGTCCAAGCTGTTGAGTAATTGTAGCTGCAGTCAGTCAGCTTTGCCCAAGTCAGCAATGTGTTGGCAAGGTCATCAAAATGAATGAAAACAAAGTTGTAGGCAGTACTTTCAAAACATCTTTCACTACACTGATGTCACGCTGGTCAAAAAAACAGGAAGTCTGTAATTCTGTGTGTTCATGTTCTTAAGAGGGCATCGTCATCGTAAAATGATTCTTATCATTTAGTCGAAATGCTCAAAGGATGACAACAGGGTGCTTCTTTTAAGCAAAACAACTGATTTTTGAAGATATATATTTCTTGTGAGAAATGCTTCTTTGGCTTCCATGGGATGAAAAGGATGAAGAATTATCTGAGATACCACAAAAATAAAGAGATTTTTAAAAGAATGAGTACAAGCCAGATGGGCTTCTTAAGAGTCAGCTGAAGAAAACTATAGGCCACAGCAGACTTTTGTATAGGTGATATTCTGGGAAGAGGCTATCCTAGCCAGAGATACTAGTGTGTTTGACCAGGTAAGGTATTCTCAAAAGATTCTCTAACATCAGGTAATCCAAAAAAGATACTTCCCTGTGATGCCACACATTGCTTTTGTTTTTCCTTAAATTTTAGGCTTGATTTATCTGGTGGAATACAAATCATACGTACACAACTATTGCTGTTTTTCTGTTTCATTTACGCAAGTGTAGAATAGCTAAAAATAAGACATGGGCTGACATGAGATCATTTCAATAAGATAAACTAAACAGTAGGTTTTCTGAAAACAGTGGCATGTGCTTTTTTCCCTGTTAGCTTCATCCTCAACTGTACCAAAGAGCTTTCTACTACCAAGTAACAAATATCCTTCACCTTCCAGGAGATGTATGCTCTTTCTCATGCACAACATCTACTCTGTTTTCTGCCACTATGCTATAAAAGAAAATCTCTTCCTGAACTCAACTTAGTCACCAGTTGACTTGTATTAACATGGGCAAGAGGGCAGCCACAATATCCTGCTCAATTTTTTCTTTTAGCAGATAGGTTCTGCTTATTTCACCATGAGCAGACTGAAAAATGGAGTATAAAGTGCAGATTAAGTTTACTCTGTTCTTTGTTTTGTAATAACTTTTTTTTTTTAATTGGTTCTTCACATTCAGTTTCCATACTTTAATGCCACAGCAAAAAGTGTTTTGAGAAATTGGTAGGCCCAAGGCAGGACAAGTTAAGAAGTTCACTTATATATTACTTCATTGCATCTTTGTAATCAAGATTATGAAATGAGGGCAGCCAGCGCACCTGCAGAAAGTTTCAGTAGGTGATGGTTTAAGGCATTCATAATACTCTCCCATATGCAGATGTTAATTTTTCTTTCCAGCTCAGGAAATAAAGGTGAGAGTCACCCAGGTAAATATGTTGAATGAGAGAGAATCTTCATATAAATAGGTCTTGCTCTAAAAATGTCTCCATTGACTGTAAGGGGAGCCCAGGTCTCTTGTCACAGATGTCAGTGAAATGAATTCCACTGTGTATGTGAAAATGGGGTAATTACATGCCTATGATTACCATTTATGAACTTCAGAGTTCCTCTGAAAACTTGGACAGAGTTTTGGCATACATCATTGAAACTCTGCAACAAACAGGAGGACGCTGCATTTTATTTCCCTCCTAGTGTGGATGTTTTTTCCTTTGGAATCTGCTTACCCAAACCTAGTAAAAATGATTAATTTCTAGTGCAACTGAAAAGTCACCACAAATATCACCAGAGAGTAATTTCATATCTTCAAAATAACCCTGCAGCACCAAATCACCCACATTATGGGTGTTATTTTCTAGAGGTGTTACTGCTAAGCAAATTTTTCAGTGCCATCACTTACTCCAAGTTACCAAAAAGTAGTATTATCCTTTACTACTAGGATATGACCTACGTACAGGGGTTTTTCCCAAGAACTGACAGAGTTTACATTTGCTTTATTATTCAGTTGTAATTGTGAGAAAAATTAATTGTTAACGAAGATTAATAGATTCCTGCCTCTCAAACATCCTCTTCCCCAAAATAATGAGAAACGTGGCATTTAGTCCAAACTAAAGGAGGCTTTAGGCTGAAAGGCTGTTGTCAAAATATAGGCAGCATCTGACTGAACATAGAACTTCAGTTAAAATCACAGAAAAACAGAATAGGTGAGGCTGGGAGGGACCACAGTGAGTCATCTGGTCCAATTTCCCTGCTCAGGCTGGGTCCCTTAGAGCATATTGCACAGATTGTGTCCATACAGCTTTTGAACCTCGCCAGAGATGGAGACTCCACAACTTCTCTGGGCAATCTCTTCCAGTGCTTGGTTACCTGAACAGTAAAGAAGTTCTTCCTCGTATTCAGGTGGAACTTCCTATGTCTCGATTTCTGCATGTTGCCTTTTGTCCTATTTCTTGGTACCATCTAGAGGAGCCCGGATCCATCCACTTGATACCCTTCCTTTGGATACTTACAGACATTGATAAGATACTCTCTCAGCTGTCTCTTCTCCAGGCTAAACACCAGAGGATTTGAAATGCAAAATGTAAAACATTAGAAGATTTAGTAAATCCATGCATTAGATCAGTTTTCTTACTAGTATTAACTAGTATAATTATTCTTACAAAATATCTTTTGCCCAATGTGATTAATCTCTACATTCATATTGAGAAGAAGTCCTTTTGCAGCCCACTTGGGCTTAACAGTTAATGTTACTTGGCCAGCTGTGGCAATGAAAACTTTAAAGATCTGCAGACTCAGAGGCTGGAACTGAACAATGCTTTTTTTAGTTGCATGAGTGTTACTAGAGGAGGAAAATACATAGCTGGTAACCACCGTAACTCAGTCTTCCATTACCTTAGGAACAGGCAGTACTGCTCAGAAATTATCATGCACCCTTTCATAATTAGCCCACAACATATTTGAAACTGTTACCAGGTATCAACATAAAACCTGTTGTTCTAAATGTGCGTCTGTGAGTGCATGTTAATTACTCACAGACTAAAAACTGATGCTTCCTGACAGCAGATTTAATGACAGCATTTTCTTAAAAATGCTTAACCTACCTAATGGCAGTACCTTTGCTGTGGCAGTGGCAACTAACAGAACCATTTAGGAGGCACACATGCAAACACAAGTTAATTGTTGTTACCAGAAAAAAAGAGCATGGCATATTATACATTATACAAAAATGAATATCTAGCTGAAAGAAAAAGTTTAAAAATACAGATATTGCTTTTATTTTCTCTGTATTTTGCAACTTACAAGCTGAGGGACAGATTTGGCTAGTGAAAGAGAGAGACAGCATCACAATTCTTTCAATGTGTGCTCTTTTCCCTCAGTCTCTGGACCATTAGACCATATTGTGGCAGCTTAGTTTAAATTATAGGCAAGAGAAGTTTGATCTTTGACATATTCTCTCCTACTAACACATTTGAAGACCAACATTTACCATAAACTACAAATGAGACCATTTTGTTCACAGATGCACAGAACCAGTTCAAATCATTAAGGTGCTATAGTGCAGTTTTAGAGCCAAAAAAGAAAAACATGCACACATCAGTCACTGCACAAGCTTCAGCTTGTCTGCACAAGCTTGACTCTGGTCTTCAGCTTGTACAGCAGTGGCTTCATAGAGCTTCAGATATATCCTTTTAGTAGATGAAACTAGGACATTGAGATTTCATCACAGTTTCTCAGCCAAAAAACCAAGTTTTCGTAGAGCTGTGCCCTAGTTTAGTTGTTTCTTTGGGGATGGGTTCTTTGATAGCATTTTAATTTGAAATCTCTCTTTCCCCACATACATACAGGTGATCACATGCAGGATCATAGGAGAAAAGAAAGACACTTGAGTAGTTCAAGCAACCAAAATAACAGCTCAAGCCAGGTGGTTTCTGAGCCCCTTGCCCATCTTTTCAGAGCTCTCACGTGAGGCAGTCAAGAGCTGCCACCACCAGTTCTGCAGAGGTGCTCCCCACTCTGCACACTGGTCTCCTCTGCCTAGTGTGAGCTCTGACATGGCTGGAAAGAGGTCACCATGAAGATACTGCTGGGAGAGGAACTGCAGGTGTTGGAAACTAACAGGGTTTGCAAACTGTACTGTGCCTGCATATAGGCCACAAGTCTGAGGCTCAGCCAAAGAGAGAGACACCATTTAGCAGACCTGGGCTCACCACAGGAACTTCAAAAATACCAGGACAGAACGAAGTACAATGAAGCATTGTCCCTGGGCTGCTTTGGAGCTTTTAGGGTAAAGTAACATAGGTAATTTGGGTAAGGTAATAAACCATTTATTTTGGGTCTGAGATGCCCGAATTTTACATATTGGTGATCTCTGCCAGTGGTCTTCTGTCGTGTTTTATACACAGACATGACTGTAGTGCAGCAGAGAGCTTTATTCCACAGTCGAGCATGATGATGTGCCATTTTTTTGACATACTCGAGGCAAGACTGGCACTGGCTATGAAATTAATTCTGTTTATCAGCAGGGCAGCAGCATCTTGCATAGTACCTGGGAGTTTAAGCATGAGAATCTAACTGAAGCGGGCAAATAACACTGGTGGCACGCACTGGCCTTCTCAGCAGAGATGGTGGAACAGGGGATCCCGGGGGTAGGTACGCTCCACACAGCACAGCCTGGGTAAGTGGCTGCTGTGCTGGAAGCGTGTGTACTCGGTGCTGTGTCAGCGTTTGTGCCGACGCTCAGATACCCACAGAACTCTCCTGTGCTTGTGCACCACGACCTTGTGCGGGGTGCAAGTGCCTGCGGCAGAGTACTTCCATCTGGCCTCTTGCTACTTCCTGGAGCAGGGAAGGAGGGAAAGCCTTTCCAGGCAGGGGAGTGCTCCGCCCGAAGTGCCTCCCCAGTTGGATGTGCTCAGGTTGGACAATAGGAGGAATTTTTTCACAGAAGGTATTGCCAAGCACTGGAACAGGCTGCCCACGGAGGAGGTGTTTAAGGAAAGACTGGACATGGCACTTAGTGCCGTGGTGTTTGACAAGGCGGTGTTCGGTCAGCGGTTGGACTCGATGATCTCAAAGGTGTTTTCCAACTTAAATAGTTCTGTGCGCCAGGAGGCACCTGAAGCCCAGCGGGTATGAGCAGCAGGGGAGCGCGGGGCCGCGTGTCCTGCACGCCGCTAACGGGGCAGCAGCGTGTCCCCCCTCGCGCTTGGCTGTGGCCCGCCGGGGAGGCACCACCCGGCCGTGAGCTGTCCTGGGGGATTCGCAGCTGCGGACCCCCCGCCCGGCAAAAGGGGATGGCCTGAGAGTGAGCCCCGTTTTGTTGGCGCGCCTGCCGCGCTACCTGCGTGTCTGTGGCCGTGACGAGGGCCCGCGCCGCGCTCACCCGCTCGGCCCGCGGGCGTCTCAGCGGAGATGGCGTGTAAGCGGCGGCGGGCGGGAGCGCGGCAGCGCCCGGCACTCTCTGCCGGCGGTCCGGGGACTTTCCCCTAGGCGGGCACTGGGCCCATGAGAAACACAAGTCCTCCGTGCGTGGCCTAGCAAGCAGGTCTTCAGAACATCCCACCACTCCGTGTTTCAGGATGACGCTATATAAACCCCGGCACATGAGACAACCTCCAGGGCAGGGTGAGCATCCTTGCTCGCTGTATTTGCCTCCTTGCCGGTCTCCGCAGGCGATGCACAGCCGGCAGGCGGTCTGGCCGCTCCCCGAGGGGCGCCAGGGCCCCGGGCGGCCGCGGAAGGCGCCCGCGGAGGGACGGAGTGGCCCCGGGAACACGCTATGCAAATAGAGCGCCTCGGCCCCGCCCCGCCCCGGGCGGGCGCGCCAGCCCCGCCTTGTGGCCTCCGCTGAGGCCGCCCCAGCGCCCGCAGGCTGCAACAGGGAGCGGCGGGCGACGCAGCCCGCAGGGGTGCGCGCCCGGGAGCTGCCAACAGCGGGCGCCTGTCCGCAAGGACCCTGCCGTACGTGTTTAGTCTGTGCTAGCAGTCCCCAGAGGAAACGGGAGCCACCTCTGTAATTCCACCGAAAAAACGGGCTGAGTTTTTCTTTCGGATAGTTGGTTTGCTTTGCCCCCCTGCGGCAACTCTGCACACCTACAGTGTAAGTGCAGGTGTTCTCGCTGGCCCTCGTCAGCGGGGTGTGACAGTTAAAGACCAGTATCCCATTAGCTAGAGACCAGGACAGTACCTGGAGGAGAGATCCAGCGGTTTTAGAACTGACAGGACTGCAGAAAACACTTCTTGCCCCAGCCAGTTCTTTCAACTTCTTTCTTTCCTCCTCTAGGGCTAATGAAATGTTAAAAAACTCTCATTCAAATACTTGAATGCTGCTTATTCACTTGTACATGAGAATCCACACGTTGAGTTGCTTTCCATGTAAAATGTGAAATAAAAATAACACACTTCAACTTTCAGTTTCTATTAAGAGTATCTACAGACTTGTTCTTTAATGATTCACAACCAAACATCAAAGAGGAATAACATTCAAAAATTTTTAAAAAGTAATGCTAAGTCAGTTCTTTTAAAAAAGGCATCTAGCACCTCAGCCTTTTAACACAGTTGCCCTAACAGCCCCTTGAGGTCAGTGAATACTGAGAGCTTTGCTTTACAGATGAGAAACACAGGTTTTCACATTACAACACGTGCTGCAATTCTGAACCAGAGATCTGGAGATGACCAAACTCACAGCAGAGCAAGCTGCACTATAGAGGGCATGGGATGCAACCCCTGCCCCACAAGCAGTCCTTACCTGTATCTACCTGAACAGGATAAGGACTTGAAAACAGACCTCACACTTCCCATCATGAATTCCACAGCTCCTAAGCACAGCACAAAGCTTGCCCTGGGCTAGAAGCAGACACCAACTCTTGTACTAAGACACAATTTAGCACATTGCATTCTGAACGCCGGGTGGTGCTCCAGGAACGCCAATGGGGAACTCCTGAGAAATCTAACTAGGGCCAAGAGTGACTGAGGGCACAGAAGCACAGGGGTCAGGTGGGGGAAGTTCTCAATCAGCCATCGGGAAGTGCGAGTGCCTTGCAGGCTTCTGGTGCTATGGTCTGGACAGCGACTGCTGTTCAAAAGCATGCTGGGTACAGCATAAACACCACTGTGGTTTAGTCCCGAAAATTACAAAAGAACTGGAAGTGGACATATGTACTATTGAGATCCCAGAAATTCCTATTCATTCCTTTAGCACTTGATCAATGGATCTGTCAGTCAAGTGTAAGGACACCACTAAATGATGCTAACTACTGTAATAGGACAAGATTAATTAAAAATAGCACTGAAGACATTATGGTTTTACAATTACATGTCATTATCCAATATACCAAAACATGCAATTTGTGCAGATATTTCAGCAACATTGAAAATAAAAGATAATCTCCCACTATTTTTGCCTCAAACTATTGTGTACAGGGAGTAAAAATGTAGCAAAGAAAGGGCTTGATTAGAACGAATGCTTTACAATACACTCGCTGTCTCCAGCAGACAGCAGCATTTTCATTTTGCTTACTTTGGTGTTACAAAAGTAGAAATTTATATTCTACAGGTCCCCTCTATCAGTTTTACAGTATTTCAGCTACATATCTAAAGAAACCAACTAATCCTTGTGGGATTACACCTTGAACCCACTCAATGTAAACCTTTACTGAATGTTATTGACATGGCTGGAATATTTAGTAGCCAAAACGAAAATATTATAAAAGCTTATCACAGAGGTTTTATTGTTTTAGTGGCAGTCAAAATATACTTAGTTTAGAAATCTATGTTCATTTGAGAAAAAGAAAAACACCAAACAAAACTGTAAATGATACTTCCTCATATTAATTAAATCTGTTTACAGCTTTGGTGGCCAAAATATCTGTGATGTGACTGCTAATTGCTAATTTGCCAACGTGATATTAAATGGGCTCTAACCTCACAGTATAATGTTAAATGGGATCAGGATGTCACTTATATTGCAAGTGTTATGAAAACATCCCATAAAAATAGTCAACCAACTACTTTCTCTCCTAGTATGAGCAACAGTGAACATTATGAGCAATAACCCTGAAACAGATAATTCAACTTTCTGATTGAAATCTTTAAACAACTTTCAATTATTCAAGTATTATGGTCCCTATATACACACTTCTACAAGCCTAGAAAAGATATGGTAGACAATTGAGCACACTACCATCAAATTGTAAGAATTACAAAAATGTCAGGTTTTAAACAGCAAATTGTACCATAATAGTTTAATTAAAAATAGAAGAGTTAGGTAGACTATTTTGCAAATACAACAGCACACTAGTGTGCTGTATATTAAGGCAATACCTTTAAATGCACGCTTGTCATCTCTAACAAGTTTTATACAATTGCTACCAAGTGAAAGAACTATCATTGTCTTGCAAAACTGAGAAAGAAATACAAAATATCTGGAAGCCTACATTTTCAAAGTACAAAATTAACCTTCAGTCCTTGTGTTGAAATACTATACACAGTACAAACAGTGATTCTCCCCTACAAGATCTCACGAGGATTTCTTAAAGCTGGAGGCAAATTTGAAGGTTTAGATTCTTCATCCAGAAGCACCAAATCTTCAATTTCACTACCTTTGTATTTTCTTTTACATATCTTCACAATAACTTTCTTCTTGAGGAATAATTTCAAAGCTTCCCTTGAAGCCACTGCTTTGGCATTTTCCATACTTTTACCACAGCCAGTACCCAAGTAGACAGACTTGCACCTCAGTTCACAAACTATATTTTCTAGAGAGCTTTTATTTTGAGGCAAGTCTGCAAGTTCCTTCAGGGGAACAAAAGCAACATCTAATGTAGCTTTTACAGACTGAATAGATGAATTTAGAAGTTCTGCATGATTTACATTAGGACTGAAGCCTCCAACAGCAACCAGTTTCCAGGCTACAGCTTTGTAGAGTCTGTTGAAAAAAGGCTGTCTTTCCTTTGCATCTTCACTGGTTAGCGGTTTGCACAAAGCCTTCGCAGGGCTTTCGCCTGCCTGTGAGCCACTCTTGGAGGCCAGCAGGGAAGCGCCTGCCTGAGCGCCACCCCGGGAGGGCCCTTGCTGAGCTCCACTCCGAGCAGCCAGCAGTGAAGCTGCCACCTGAGCACTGCTCTTGGAAGCGAGCAGTGAGGATCCCGGCTGCGTGCCACTCCGAGCAGCCAGCAGTGAGGCGGCCACCTCCGCACTGCTCTTAGAGGCCAGGAGCGGGGAGCCCACCTTAGCTGGGCCCTTGGAGGCCAGCAGCAGCGAGGTGCCCACCTGAGTACCACTCTTGGGGGCCAGAAGTAGTGAGCTGCTCACCTGCACACCACTTTTGGACACTGATGCTGGAGCACTCATGTGGGTTTTGGAAGACAGCAACGCAGCACTTGTTTGGGGGGTGCTCTTGGTGGTTGGTGGCACCACCGGCACCTGTGGGGTGCTCTTGGCAGCTGGTGGCACTGCTGCTGCCACTGCTGCTGCCTGCGGGGTGCTCTTGGCAGCTGGTGGCACTGCTGCTGCCACTGCTGCTGCCACTGCTGCTGCCTGCGGGGTGCTCTTGGCAGCTGGTGGCACTGCTGCCACCACTGCATCTGGCTGAGAGGTGCTCTTGGCAGCCAGTGGTGCTACACTTACTGTAGTTTTCTTTTCAGGTGATGGCACATTTTCACACTTGCTTTCCTTAGGTGGGCTTGAGCAAGGCTTCATTCCTGGCTCTTTTTCAGATGAAGGTGGCTTTTGCTCAGCAGTACTTTCAGCATTAGCAGGTTTACCTTCTGTTTCTATGTCTGAGACGATGACCATTTCTTGATCTGAACTGCAAGTTGACTGGGAAGTTTCTGGATCTTTGCTAATACCTTTTTCCTGCTTTTTGGGCAACGTGCTCTCTGTTTCCTTCACTCCTTCTGCTTCGGTTGTTTTCCCATCCCTTCCAGCATCCTTAGAGTCTCTGCTTTTCTCAACAGCTTGTCTCTTGCAGGGCTCCTCTATCCCTTCTGCAAAACAGGCAAAATATGTGATCATCTTTGATTTCTGCACTACGAAATATCCATGTACAGAGAAATAATCTAAAACCTTCTAGCAATAATCTCTGTGAATTTAAACGGTATATATTAGCAATACACCTTGAACTGCCATTTCAAGTATTAACCTACTATTTCAGAATTTTGGGTTTTTTGGACAAAATCCGGAAAATATTCGTGCGAGATTTCAGATGTTTGTTTGGGACCCATAGGTTAAGTATTTCTGTTCTTGAAGTCCAAACCAAAACTGGCCAACATACATTAAGTGGGCTATCTGACCTAAAAACAAAAGAAGTGCAGTTTGTCTACTAGCATCACAAAACATCTTTAAAACATTAGTCTGATAATTACTTTAAGAAACTCAGTTTCTTACACAGCAACAATGCCTGACTAGCAACAAAGGCAACATAACAAGAACGTATTTAAGCTGGAGTACAGCAGCCCATATCGCAGTGCACAAGTTATCAGATTAAAGTCCATCAGTTGTAGAAATTCAAAACAATAGCTCCGCATTACCAAAGGACTACGTATGTGCTATGCCCATTTTAGAAACATTATATTAGAAAAAGAATAGCACAGAAAGAGGAAACTATTAATGGGAGTTTTAAAAGTAAACCATTTCAACTACTTTCTAAGCCCGAGGGAAACCGAGAACATTCAGAAACAAACATTTTCTAGACTCCTACGTATTGTCACAGCTATGATCTGCTAACCATTGCTACTTGATATGCCTCTTTTCTTCACCTTGGCAACCAGTTCGTCTCTCGTGGTGCGGACAGGCGCGTTGGTCACTTGGATGCCTTCGGCCATTTCCAGCGCCCTCTCCATGACCTGCGGCGGGTACCTGGAGGGGCGACAAGAGGAAAGGAGGGAAGGGGCCTCGTCAGACGGTCGCGCCGCGCCGTTCCCCCCGTCCCCCGGCGTGTCCCACTCACCGGCATCCCAGGAAGACATGGTTGGCCCACACCATGGAGAGGGACACCAGGCGCTGCAGCTGGGCGCTGCCCGCCGCCGGCAGCTCCCCCACGTTGCGCAGCAGGAACTCCCGGCGGTACCGCCAGTGGTGCTCGGGCTCGCAGGCCCCGCGCAGCGTCTCCGCCCAGGCCGCCTCTTCCGCCGTCCGCCCCAGCGGCTCGCCCACCGCCGCCTTCCCCGCCATCGCCGCCGCTACCGCGAAAACACCCGCCCCGCTCCTTCCGCCGGGCGCGCTGTGAGCTCACATCCGCTCGGGCCGGGCCAGGCCGGGCCAAACCGGGCGGGGCGGGCAGCGGAGCGGAGCGAGCGCCTCAGGCCTTGGCGCCAGCGCGGAACCGCCTGTGCCCTGTGCTGCCCGTACATCTCGGGCTGCCGGGGAAGAGAGGTGGTCTGAGCGCGGCTACCAGCCCTGTATTGTTACTGGTGAAAGCAGGAACAAACATTCTGCTTTACGGGTTGATTCTGATTCTTCTAAGCTTGCTGAGGTCGGAGTTCGTGGTGGATCAGTTGGTGTTTTACCTCAGAATCACAGAATTGGATAAGCCCTCTGAAATCACGCATTCCAGCCTCTGACCGAACACCATGTTGTCAGCTAGACGTTGGCACTAAGTGCCACGTCCAGTCTTCCTTTAAAAACCTCCAGGGATGGTGACTCCACCATCTCCCTGAGCAGCCTGTTCCAATGCTTGGCAAGCTTTTCTGTGAAGACCTTTAATCCTTTAATCTTGTTGCTGGTTGCCTGGGAGAAGAGGCCGATCCCCACCTGGCTACAGCCGCTTTTCAGGCAGTTGTGGAGAGCGATAAGGTCTTCCCTGAGCCTTCTGCTCTTCAGGGTAAACAACCCCAGCTCCCTCACCCACTGACAACACTTGTGCTCCAGACCCTTCACCGACTTCATTTCACTTCTGTGGCCTTGCTCCACCACCTCGATGTCCTTTCTGAATTGAGTGGCCCAGAACTGGACACAGCAGTTGAGGTGTGGCCTCACCAGTGCTGAGTACAAAGGGACAATCCTTTCCCTATTCCTGCTGGCTGCACTATTTTTGATCCAGGCCAGGATGTCACTGGTCTTCTTGGCCACCTGGGCACACTGTTGGCTCATGTGTTGTTGGCTCGTGTACAACCAGCACTCCCAGATCCTCTTCCACCCCTCAAGTCCTTCAAGTCCTTCCCTGCTTTCCTCCTCGGTGTTGTGCACACAATTGGATTTGTTACCTGGTGTGCAGCAGGACAATAATTGCATACTCAAGAGAGAGATAATGATTATTTATTTCAGAGTTGCACAAGCCTGGGTACTTGGTGGTATTCCACAAATCAAATATGCCCCTCTGGACTTTGTGTGCCATTATTGCTACATAGAAGTTTGGAGTTAGTTAGTTTCCAAGGGCAACCCCTCTGTTATGATTGGTTAGTAATTTCCTTACAAGTTATATAACCCCAGCTAACTTCTATCCAATGCTCAGTGGAGGGGGTCTTCACCTGGGTAGGGGTATTTTGACCTAGAGGCATGAATTTTAATATTGTGAGGACGATAGTTCAGGTATAGGATACATGGACCTTGAGTACTTGCCAAGTTAGCAATGTATACATAGATGTACATCGACATCTTGATTTGCTACCTTCTTAAAGACAGTTAGTTCCTGGATGTCCTTGACTAAAGGAAACTAGCTGCTGCCTATTCCCCTGATTAGGTCTCCTTTCCTGATGATTAGGCTTGCACCAAAGAATATCCTGACTTAAAATGATCTTGACATATTCCACGTTTTACAACATTGGCATGTGACAAGAAGGATGACAGGAAGGTAGTGGCAAGGACATGGGTTGTTGTAGCATTTTGGAGGAAGCATTAAATGAGGACTGCAGGCTACAAAGGGTTCAGATAATTGCGCTTGCAGCTCTGCAGGCTGTCTTTAGTTTGGAAAATATTACTCCAGAATTTAAATCAAAACCATTTGAACAATTCTCTGTGAAAAAGTAATAAGCATGCTGTGAAAATATCACAAGCTTCAGTCTGCCAAGATAGGGCTTGCTGAATCAGTGCAAAAGAGGAAAGATTTTTGAATTCTGAAGGGCTGTCCCTGGAGAACTGTATTGATTTTTCCTCCTGAATTAAAAGCCTGGGTTTGCTTAAGTTTTCAATTTTTAACACCTACATGTCGTCATGAAGTGAACTACAGGATAGATTGCATTTAAGGAAGGAGTGTTTTGCCTTAACTGATTTAGATGTCTTATTTTGTGGAAATGGTTATGTAGTGGTTTAACTACGAGTACCTCTATAGAGCAAAATCTAAGTGATTAAGGAAATGAAGTCAGAAAAATATAGCCCAATGCACTTTTACTCTTTATCCATTGTTAGAGTGCAAAGAAAGTGCTTTTCCTTTGCTTTCCTGGTTAGGCCACACAATGTGATCTTGTGCATTGGCAAGAATAGTTCAGTGATAGAGAGCAAAGAAACAGTAATGGATGGGATGGGGCTGACAGCCTCCCCGTTGTTTTGTGTTTGCATGTGGAGGAAGAAAAGGGCAGAAAGTTTGTACCTTCTCTGCTGTGGGTGTCTTAGAGCAATAGGTTTGTTACAAAACAGTGTCAGAAACTTTAGAAACAGCACTGTCACCACATCTGTTTCCAGGCATTAGTTGTATCAGTCCCACATGTGGTTATCTGGTAATGTAGGCTCAAATACAGGAAGGGCATGATCTGTCACATTAGGGTTTCTGCTTAGAGATGAGGTGGGCCTGTCTCCTAGACCTCTGAGTTTGTGATACCACAGTTCTTGACTTCGTGGTCCATACAGACCCTAGGAGGGAAGGGTGAATGGAATCCCTGGCAAACATAAGTTTGAGTTTACACCTCAGCCAAGATCATCCATTCTGCCAGCTTGTTTGTTCACACTCTTCAATGAACCAGTTTGCTTTCTAATGAAGCTGGCTGGGACTTGACCCAGGTTTGAAATCTGCCCCTCAGAGACTGCAGGAATTCAACCAAGCCTGAGTAGCTGCAGCAGAATTGTCTGTGCTCTTGCAGAAGAAGAGTAAGCAGTACAGACGAGAATGCCTCCACAAGCATCTGAGTTGCCAAGTGGACTAAGGACTAGTCCATGTTGAGCTGCTCATGTACCAGTTAAGAGTGGGAGCTGGGGAGGGTTAGACTCCATAGAGTGATAGGAACATTTCATACATTCGGCGGGATCTCCAGAAGTCATATTCTGTGTTGCTAGGTTAATGACAGCCAAACATCAGAGGTAGGACTCCACACCTCAGAGCTTTGTGAGTGCTTCTAGTTACCCCATGTGCATAAGATTATATGGACTCACCTGTGAGTCCTCGGCTTCTATAAAATCATTGTTCTAGGAAGTATTGGAGACTCAGCACATCTACAGAGCATTATACATTATCTGGTCCTAGAGTGGCTAAAGGACAATTAAAAGAACTTCTTCTTCCCAGTTTTAGAGGACAAATGAACTGAGAGCCATTTCACCTCTTTGCCCACATGACTATATGTGTGAACACGAATACTGGTGACAGCTGGAGAAAAGTCAGGAACAGTTTTGCACACACGTAGAATGGCTCACAAGTGTTTTTGGTTGTAGTGAACAACTTCTCTGGTCCGGTACCTTTCTGGAACCTTATGCTTTAATTTTGGGTTAATTTTCTCTGGTGTTACTGTTGCATCAATGTATTGTTGTTGGTACAAAGACGACTTAGAAAATTGAGCCTTTTGTCTTCCCTACTTATTTTTTTCCAGTCATATTCTTTCTACTTTATTACTGTGTGCTTGAATCACACTGGAAACAGGATAAGTCCTAGTCCTGGATTATGGGATGGTGTGTACAGACAAGCATGGGTGTATACCTGCAGTGCTCTCTGAGCACTAAGAGACATACTGTGTCTCAGGTTGATTAAACAAGTGTGTGTATTAGAAAAGAGAGAAAAACACTGCTGTTAATTTTGAAAAACAAAACAAGTACTATATTCATTCTCACCAGGAAAGGCAATTTTGAAGTTAAACACCTCACTGATGGTGCTACTGCTGTGCATTTAATTTTCAATGTTGGAAGAAAAGAGATGGTTTTGTTCCCACTAGGGAAGGAACTTCTAAATGCCGTGTCGATAGTAGTGTTGTTAAGAGTCATTTGGGCCTTGATAATAGCTGCTTTTGGCAAGATACAACAAAAATCTCAAGGTGAATCATACCAGTGTCTATAAATCACAGTATTGCACCTGCACTTCTTGTATACATTTATTTGTGCCTTTATAAACCAGTGAATTATTATTTCTTCAAAGTCAAGTCCCACTGAAACACAGAGGGCAGTATCTCCCATTGAGTTCAATTATGTTCTGTGCAGTTAAGGTTAATATATAGTGACATTCCCTACTCAGCTTAATATGAGAACTGTGCCCTTAACATCACACAATGCAAAGAGAACTCAGAGTTATTGCCACAGAAAGGCAGTAACAGGGGAATCTTAGTGGTCTGGCACAATAAATCCCCTGAACACCATCTTAGATTGGTCCCTGATATAAGTAATAAGTAAGCTATTGGACAGCTCTGGCTTAAGTTCATTAGAAATGCAGCTTGAAGAAGGATGGGGAAGACACATTTTGCTGTTTCCTGTTATCATGTTATATGTTCTGCTAGAGCAAATAATTGAAGTTCTCCTACACAGGCAAGGGACAGCAATTCCAGGGAGATGTTTCTGCATATGTCGAAGTACCCAGTCATTACTGTACAGTAAGCTAATCCTGGGAATAAAAGAAATTGTTTGCTAGAAGAGCATTAATTACTATCTAGGCTTGTCAATGGAAGCTAGAGTAGATCTGTGTTTTTGTTTCCCTACAGTCATGCAACTGTTCTTATGCTACCGTAAGCAGCTCTGGATTACAAAATCATCCACTCTTCTGAGATTGCTCAGCTGAGGAAAGTGTATTGAATAATTACAGATTACAAAAACTAAGGGTGAAAATGAAGGTAAATTCATAATAATTTTTCTTTACACATACCTGCTCGTATTACTAACTTAAATACTATTTTGAATTTAATAATACATTATACTTTAAATATATAACAGAGCCTACAATAGGGTTGTCAGTTGTTGTTCTTTAAATAAGTTTGTTAAACTTTAACCACAGCTAAATGTAGCATATCAATTGCTAAATTTTTCTTGCTAAACTTTGCTTAGGTAGCACACCACTTGCTAAAAGTCCACTGCTTGACATGAAATTTTCCATATTTAGGATGGAAGTTTAGGAGAACTTTACTATTACCAAACATTATCTAAGAAAAAAGGGCTTTTTCTCAGGTAAATTATTGTGGAGATCTTACATTTGAGGTTCTTAAATGCCTTTATGTTCTAGAGGTCTTCTGACTACGTGTAGCATAACCTATGAGCCCTGAAGAAATAAAATTTCCACATTCCTGAATTAGCATGTGTCCGTACCATCCTTACTACTATTGCAGTCAAGTGTTCCCCTTTTGTGGGCCCTAAAGAGACCTCTGCCACTATGGGCTGGGGTGGGTCTGTAAACTGAGTGAGACTATGGAAGTCATCCTCTGTGCTCCCCAAAAGCTGCTGTTTTCTCTTTTTCACAAGAGTTTCAGCGTGTCTTATTGGAATGGTGAGGGAACAAGGACCTGACTGAAGGGAAGGAAACAGTAAATTACTGTGGAGGCAAGACTGAAACTATTGAGAGAGGAAAACCTTAACATGAGAGCCATAGGGATAGGACACTGGGATTAGGTGAGGAAGGAAATTAAATTCTCAAGGGGAAATGAAGGAGAATGAGTTCAAGGCAATGAAACAAGTACATATAGACAGGGAATCTATATGAGAGACTAGATGTGGAGACCAGTGAGGAAACCAGAAGAAAGAGAGTACATTGTTAGAGCAGACAAAATCAAACAGAATCAAATCTTGACTCTGAGAAAAGGGACAAGCTATGATGGGAAGGGGAGCATTGACAGAGGAACCACTGGGATTTGAACAGAGGCTTAGAGAAAGGAAAGTTAAAACTCACAAGCACAGAGACGTTAGCATTTCAATGACTTTTTTCCCCATTTCCAATAGTTACGTGCTGGGGTAAATAAAACCAGGAAAATACTCTGACTTTTTAATTTACTAAAATATATTTTCTTGTCATTTCTGTGTCTTATAAAGGAACAAAAGAGGTAGAGTTCTATTTGGTTGCAGAAATTCATCTCGAAAACCACTTTTAAGACTTTTTAGGTAGGAAGTCTTAGGCCTTTGGCAGGCAGCTGTAACCTGGAGTTGGAAAAAGCAAGAAAACAGCCTTAGGAATGTTAATGCAAATATTGGCATGAGTTCATTTGTAATTCGAGAAGATTCAGGAAAGTACTAAAAGGGCAAGGTGGTTTTATATAAAAGAGAATCTATTGTGAGGCTACAAAATACCTACATTTTATTTGTGTGTGTGTATATATGTATACAGCATGTATGCATGTCTGCATACACACACACATATGTAAGACAATATAGATGTGTGTGAATACGTGTTTAAAATACTGTATAATTGATAATGTGAGCACCTGTAAATCCAGATATCCCTGCTCCTTCAGTCAAGTTTTTTGCTTCTCCTCCTCCTCGGAGAAGCAAAGTTACAAGTAATATTTAGCTGGCTTGAGTTGTGGATAGGTGCATTACATAAATGGACGCTGTTAAATTGTTATACCATGCTGTACCAGTATGACTTTTGCATGTCCTACATATTTTGCAGACACAAATAACTATTTTAGAAATTGTATAAGGAGCTTTCCTGAGAATATAGGCAACAATGTCAAATCTAATTTGAATTATAGCTATTGGAAATCATGGTTCTGTTTTTCATTACTGTTATACCAATATCCCTGACAACCTGCAATTTACCTGGTATGAACAGCACCTCCTGAAACTGTAGAGCTGTTTGTGTGCTGGTGTATTTTTGTATATCCTCCCTGTGCATGAGAGTGATATTTCACATTACTTCCACTGGATGGCACTGAAGGAGACAAGATTGCAAGGAAATATCTCTAGAAGCTGGGTATAATTCCAAAAATTGAGAGTGGCTTACTTTTTCATTCTATTACTGAAATAGAAAAATGTGGACTCATTTTCCATCCTGATGTGATAATTTGTCATCAAAATCAGCTCTTAAACACTCCTAGCTGCAGTTCTGTTTTGACAGTAGCAAAATTACAGTGGAGACAGAGTCAAGGCTTCTGAATCTGAATACTCCTTCTTCCCTAACAAAGGTAAAGGCTAAGAAAAGTGGCTTTGGCCCATTCTGGATTCTTATGTGAAGGTTTACAAAGCATCTGAAAAATTTTGAACCCTGTTCTCCATGGCAATGCTGCTGATACTGTCCACTTCTATCCTTATGAGCAAGTGCAAGTATTTTAGTTTTCAAGTTAATTTGAAAAAAACTACATAGGAAGGCATTCAGGATTAAAAGCTTCCACTTGTTGAGGAAATGTCGTGTACTATTTCAGAGAACCTCCTGAGTTGAAACTCCATCTGCAGTCCCTGCACAAGGACCCCTGTTTTTTCCTGGATAAGGAGTTTGCAATCCTGTCTGGAAGGCACACAATTACACTCTGTCAATCAGACCTGTAGGAGTCATGGGAGTCATCTTTGACTTCACTGGTTTTTTGACCTGTTTATCTTGATGTATATGAATTTTATTTCTTTTTCTTCTCTAAAGTATCTTCTTATCTTTGTTCACATCACAGATATGCTCTTTTAGGCTTTTGTTCTCTCTCATCCTGCTTATGACAGCTTTATTTTCCCCAGGCCTGACCTGACCTGTCAAAAAGGTCCCTTGAAACACTATTCTTGCACTTATCTCCCTGGCCTATTTCTGTGGTTCCTTTTTGTACTTACCTCTTTAGTGTTATCTCCATAGATTTCCCTGTCTCTGCAAACCCTGTAGCCCTCTGAGAGTGCAGTTTGACATTTTTTTTGGCAGCTGTGCTGGCCTAAGACAGTTTTTGCTCCTAGCCATCCATGCCTGTCTCTTTGATATGCCTGCTGGTTTGCTGGCACAGTTGTTTTGTTCAGCTGTGTGGTAAACCAGATTACAAACCTGATTTGGCTGAAAAATAGTATGGGGGAGGGAGGAGAGGAGCCTTTTACAACCAGCTTATTTCTCCAGTCAAGGCTATGAGGCAGTTGGGTCAGCAGCAGGGACAAGCGGTGAGAGATGAGGGGTTTGCAGAGCAGCCATGGCTTGTGCTGGTTTATGTAGGGCTGTTGCCAGCTGTTAGGCTGTGACCTGATTCTGGTGATAGAGCTAAGGCAGGCTACTAGGTGCCTGCTGCTGACAGGGTAGTGCTGTACCTTTGTCCTCACCCCCCAGCATGGGTATGTTCCCTTTCCTCCCCTCGTGCCAACACAGGTGCTTATCTCACCCAAGTGAGCCAGCTGTGGGAGCTAACCCAGAACAGAAGCACTCACTTCTTCTGAGGGCTTTCCTGGCTATTGTTTAAAGAGCCCATGGAGCCCACCCACTCAGCAGCAGCTGGGTGCTCTGTCAGCTCAACTTTCACCTCAACTGCACCACAGCACTTCACAACTTTGTCTTTTCCTGTCATTGCCTGTCCTCTTCTCTCTCAGTCTCCATATCTACTCCATCTGCTTTCCCCATAGCTGTGTTAATGATGTCCTTTTGGTCACCCTCAACATATGGAATACACTCTCTGGGACAATTGCTACATCTTTCAAATCTCTCAAGATTTTCTCTTACCATGACACTTACTGTAAACTGCCAGCAGATAATGCCCAGTTTAGTTGCATGTAGGAATTTTGGATTTCATTACCACACTTAAAGTGTCCGTGTGTTAACTTGAAACAGGCAAAGTCTATCAGTTTATTTAAGAAGCTAAAAGAGATTAAACAGAATCTTTTTTCTTTTTTTTTTTTTAGAGCAAAAATTCCCAAAGCTATGCACCAGAGGAGATGTACTTCCCTAAGGTCATATATAAGTATCAGAAGATTATTTTTTGTTACTTTCACACCTTGGATCATCATTCATGCTTGTGTAAGTGGACATAGCATTGCTACTAAGCAGTTTACAGTAACATCTTACAGAATTGTAAATTAGTGCCCCAGAGACATGATAGCAGAGAGTCAGCACTTACATGGGCACCTGAGTGTAGAGATTTAGGGATTTCTTTTCACCTAGCTGTTTTCACTGTTCAGGTTCTTTTTAGACACATGTAGAAGCATATCCTAAACATATTTCATCCTAGTATCTTGGTGTGCTAAGCATTATTTTTCCCTATTCAGTTAAATAGAAACTGTGTAGAAAAATATCAGTGAGCAAAACTGTGCAATGCCTTGGAAGCAATAAAGTAAAATTATTTGTGTTTGCTGTTTAAAAAAACAAGCAACACAAACATGACAGAGGGCACCTCTACATCATGCAACAGAGCACAGGACTTAGCATATATCCATCGAGTTACTTGTGAAATAGGAGGCAGCAGCTGTAGACTTGTGTATGAGTGCTGTTGCACCCAAAGTATTTAACCCTGTGGTAGGTGGTGCTAATTAGGTTGGACATGATGCTAATTAGGCTAGATACAACACTGTGATCATGCAAATACACAGTGCCTGTGAGTCTGGCTCAGACCTGGCTGGAGGATTCTGCACAAACTGCTGCATGAGGCCATATGTGCACATCCAGAGAGAGAAGTTGTTTGCTTGTGGCCTCTTCCTCATTACCCCTGTAGGGTTTAGCTTCAGTAGCACATGCATTTGCCACAGACAGGTGTCAGATGTGGCTTTGTTCCAGGGTTTACCTCCCTCTTGGTAAAAACAGAAGATGCAGTTTTAAGTGTGTTTTTCAGGCTCTGAGTTGTTGCTGTGGAATAAGGGGTATCCAACATAGCTGCTTCTTAAAACTGTTCTGTTTTACTTCTTAATTAAGGCTTTAAGTACTGAGAGGAGCAGGAAAGAAAGGAACTGTAATTTTTTCAGTCACCAAAAGTTTATAGAAATTGTGAATATCTGCTGCAAGGTCATGGAGGCAGACAGCACTATGGCAAAGAACAAACCACATTCTCCTCCAGTACATTTATCAGAAGACCTGCCTTCTCCCTTCAGTGAGACAAAGCTATGTTTCACATTGGAGATACAATCATGATTACAACATAAGTTCTGTGTTTATGTAACTGGATAGCAAATATATCCCCAAAGCACTGACTGCAGAATTGTTGTCTTTTAAAATAACTATTTAATATATCTACAAACTTAGCATTCTTTCAAAACTTGAGTATTCAAGTTGATGTTGGTAGGAAGGGTAATGCTTATTAGTAAGAACAAGGTAAACTGAAGAAGAATTTTTCAAGAGGCAGTGTTCAGAATTACCTGTGGGGTAAAGGGTATTAGAAGATCTTTCACCTTTTTTTGTATTTCTTAAAGGATCTCAAGTAGTCATTCTGGCACCTTCTCTCTGTTCTTTCATTTCCATTTGACAGAGAGATGAAACAGAGACTTTATTAGAATGTCATGAGCCATCAATAATAACTAGGGAAGACTAGGGAAAATGTGGGCCCTCTCTGTAAGGAAATGGGACATGTGGTTATCCAGTATATGGAGAAAGCTGAGTACACAACAACTTTTTTGCCTCAGTCTTCACTGACAGGTGCTCCAGCTACAGTGCCTAAGTTGCAGAAGGCAAAGACAGGGACTGGGAGAAGGAAGAACTCCCTGCTCTAGGAGAAGATCAGGTTTTGAGAACCTGAAGATGCTCAAGTTCATGGGACCAGATGAGATACATCCACAGGTCCTGAGGGAAGTGGCAGAAGAAATTGCTAAGCCACTATCTGTTGTATTTGCGACGTTGTGGCAGTTTGGTGAAGTTCCCTCTGGGAAGGGGGAAATGTAGTCCTCATTTTTAAAAATGGGGAAGACATAGGGAACTAGAGGCTAGTCAGTCTCACCTTGGTATCTTGCAAGATGACAGAGCAGATCCTCCTGGAAACTATTCTATGGCACACGGAAAATAAGGAAGTGATTGGTGACAGCCAGCATGACTTCACTAAGGGCAAATCATGCCTGACAAATTTGCTGGCCTTCTACAGTGGGGTAACAGCATTGGTGGATAAGGGAAGAGCAACTGACATCATCTGCCTGGTCTTGTGCAAAGCATTTGACACTGTCCTGTACAACAGCCCTATTTGTAAATTGGAGGGGTACAGATT
Organism: Picathartes gymnocephalus; assembly: GCA_013390045.1. Classification (NCBI taxonomy): domain Eukaryota; kingdom Metazoa; phylum Chordata; class Aves; order Passeriformes; family Picathartidae; genus Picathartes; species Picathartes gymnocephalus. The sequence goes on from WEKY01035182.1 coordinate 47,628, forward strand.
TGGTGGATGGACAAGTTGGCAGATAAGGATATGGTTGGATAGTCACTCTCAAAAGAGTTGCTGTCAATGCCCCATGTCCAAATGGAGGAGTGACAACTGGTGTTCCTCAGAGGTGGGTATTGGGTCAGGCGCTGTTTAACACCTTTGCAGGTGACATAGAGAGGGATGTTGAGGGCACCCATAGCAAGTTTGCTGACAACACCA